>JAHRHZ010000264.1:1961780-1987889 GCA_024137785.1 Ginglymostoma cirratum | reverse complement strand
GTTATCTCAGATTCTCCAGCATCTGCAGTACCTTTTATCTCTTTCTAAGGGCTTGCTCGGCTTTAGTTGCCTAATGATTTTTAGTTTTGCTTGGGGCCAATGACCAGGGAACTCTGGCACACGGACCTGAAAGGAAGTACTTAGTATTAGAAATGAGTTTACTTAATTTTTTTTAACACAGTCGCAATTCATAGCCTGCCCAGGCCAGTTCTGCTAAAGATAGGAGCACATACATTTTCTGCTTCCATTTCCTTTAAATGGTTGTAATGAAGTGCTGCATGTCAGCAAGACTGCTGCATACAGCAAGAAACCAAGCAGCATTTGTATAGACAATGTGCGCTACTCGATATTCTGCTCTTACAGGCAGTCTGTCCCTCATAATGGAAATTTGCACCATATTTTAGGAGGTAGCTGCTTAATACTATTGCTTTGTTTATAAAAAAAAATGGAATACCAGCATAGAGAAAGGATTCTGGGACAATGGATGCTCTGAATGTAGTTGTAGAGAGAGAGAGGAGAATCATGATGGCTCTGGGATAGACAAGGAGGCCCTCAAGGATCACCCACAGGGGATTGGGATCTGGTGGCCAGGGAGGTCAGTTCTCAGCATCTGGCCTAGGTGATCTGGCAGCAGTGTCACATGAAGTCTAATGATTTTGCATGAGTGATCAAGGTTAGTGAATGTATCTTCACGTGACATCCTACACCCATGCTCTTAGTCTTTCACATTGCTTAATGCTTCACAAACCTGCAGTACTTGCAGCCATCAGCATCTCCAAGGAACTCAGGATTTGTACTCACTGTCTTCTCCAATGAATATTCTATTTCATTCAGATGTATCTGTCAGTGCTACCAGCCTCACAGCCTCCATGTTCCTCTAGCTATGCAGCTGCGGTAGATGGATCACCCAAAATCAATGCAGTCACTTCTCTCTTGCAGGACATGTTGACACACAATGCAACAAATTAGTGGGTGACAAAAATTCCTGCATCGCCTGATACCTTTAGAGTAGATGGCTATCCATAACGTGGCCATTTGCAATAGAATGTGATCTTCTGAGAGCAATGTAGAAAGCAGGATGTTGCTGCTTTATGTCCCTTTCTACTCCCGACTCATTGCTATCTGGCATGTTGAGTAAGCCATAGTTAGTATCAAAATAAACTTCTTATTTGCCCTTGCCACAGCTCAAAATTGCTTTCAAAGAGTCAAGAACTGTCTTCTGCCACAGCAACCCCAGAGAGGGAGTGAGAGAAACAGGTTAGCATTCACGAAGAAGTGTCCCGACTTGATCTGACATTTACAGCCACCAGTTCAGATAATCGAACTGCTAAATCCTTTTTTAGTGTGGATGTGGAACTTGGTGAGTCAGCAACCAGGTCAAGGAAAAAGGACGATTCATGTCCCGGCTCCACGGAGACCAATCTTGTGAACACTTGCAGAAAACTCAGACGAGGATCTCAAGAGGTCAGCATACAGCAGAACTCTGAGCACTCTCACCAAGATATTAGTAGCATTGGTTAGCTTACCTGATGGGGTTATGTTACTGTAAATGAGTATGATGGAGTCTGGCTTGAATTTAGCAGAGGGCATTTCCAGGTACCTCGGGGTAGTTAGCACAGCAGTGACATCAAGGATCTTCAGGATTTGGAACAGCAAATGACAAGTCAAAGTGGAGGCAGAGGGCATGTGAGTCATTCTTCACCCTCTCTCCAGCTTTGCCTTTGGGGAAAACTGCAGCTGCTTAGTTGATGCAGACAACCCAGAGTTTAACACACCTTTGGCAAATCTGTGTTAATCAGTAGACAACTGTAGTTCTGCCATCTGCAAGAACCTCAACCCCAGGGGAGGCACCAGACAAAGCATTACAGAGTAACAAATTACAGCATATACACAGCAGGCCACATCTACGAGAACTGCCTGAATTGTGTGCTGTGTAATACCCAGATTGTTATAAACAAAAAAGGCACAAGGAAGGAATAACAAACTTGATTGCTACAAAGTGGACCAGTATTTCCCCTTCCTCCAAGTCCTCCGGTTGGAAAAGCATGACATGGAAAGATACAGAAGAGGGACAAAGGTTGTGACATCAGCTGTCAAACACTAACACTATCTCCAGGGCCCCTCCCCAGAAGAAACAAGACATTGAAGAAGTGTTTGCAGATGGGTGATCAGGTAGGTCAGAAATCGTTATGAGGAAATCAACAAAAATGATGAGTTATAAAGGTGTAAAATTACCTCCAAAGCCGATGGCAAAAGGTGGCTCTCATCTGAAGTGAATTACAGTGGCTGATCCTGTGTGGATCAGGATTAACAAGAAAGAGAACACCAGTAAAGAACACTGGAACACTTTCATAAAACAATAGAAGCCAGAGAAGACCCTCACAGCAGCAAACCACTACAAGTAGCAAACTACAACCAAAAAACATTGAGTTTAGGAGGATCCCCAGCAAACACCAGCTCCAGGAAGCCAGAGTGACAAAGTTTCAAAGTAATAGAACACCAACAGAGGACATTCAAAACTCTCTGCTTGCATAACCCTACCGATCAGGTACAACAATTTTATCAGGTGTCAGAGATGGCTTTCTCAGTGCAACAAGTGAAACGTGTAAACACTGTGGGTATGCATGAATATACTCAATACTGAGGAGTCCCAAAAATGTTGAAGTTGTGCAATCATCAGCAAACATATCCACTTCTGACCTTTTGTTGGATGAAAGGTCATTGATGAAGCAGCTGAAGATGGTTGGGCCTCAGACTTTAAATTGAGGAATTCCTGCAGAGGTGAGATGACAGATCTCCAACATTCACAACACCTTCTCGTGCAGGTATGACTCCAACCAGCAGAGATTTTGCCCTTTGATTCCAGTTTTGCCAGACTCCTTTAATGCCACAAATGGTTGAATGCGGCCTTAATGTCAAGGGCTATCACTCTCGCCTCACGTCTGGAATACTACACTTTTATTTCTGTTTGAATCAAGGTTATAATGAGGCTAGGAGCTGAGTGGCTCTGGCAGAATGCAACTGACCATCACCTAACCAGGTTATTCCAGAGCAAGTATTACTTGATAGCACTGTAGATGACATCTTCCATCACTTCATGGAAGATCAAGAGTAGACTGATGGGGCAGTAATTGGCCAGGTTGGATTTGTCATCATCAATGTGTGCAAGAAATACCTGGGCAATTTTCCACATTCAGGTAGACGCCAGTGGAAGAGATTAGCTAGGGGAGCTGCAAGTTCTGGAGCACAAGTCGTCAGGATTATTAGTGGAATGTTGTCAAGGCCCAAAACCTTTGCAAAATCCAGTGCCTCCAATCATTTATTGATATTGCATGGAGTGAATCAAATTGGTTGAAGACTGGTCTTTAATGAATAGAATCCCTATGGTGTGGAAACAGGCCATTCGGCCCAATGAGGCCACACTGATCCTCCAAACAGCGTCCCACCCAGACCCATCCCACTACTATATAGCATTGCATTTCCCACCGCTGATGTACCTAACCTAGACATGCTGAACACTATGGGTAATTTAATACGGCCAATGCATCTAACGTGCACATCTTTGGACAGTGGGAGGAAACTAGAACACTGAGTGAAAACCCATGCAGACACGGGGAGAATGTCCAAACTCCACATAGACAGTCACCCAAGGATGGAATCGAACCTGTGAAGCAGCAGTGCTAACCACTGAGTCACTGTGTTGCTCCGTCTCCTTCACTGTCCCCACCCTGTTGGGGAACACTGGAGGAGGCCAAGATGGATCATCCATTTTGCATGTCTGGCTGAAGTTTCTTGCGAATGCATCAAGCTATATCTTTTGCACTTATGTGGTGGGGTCTTCCATTATTGAGGGTGGGGATACTTGTGGAGATTCCTCCTCCAATGAGTTGTTTAGTGATCCGCTGCCATTCACAATACAATGTGGCAGGACGACAGAGCTTAAATCTGATTTGTTGGTTGTGAGATCACTTAGCTTTGTTTATCACTTGCTGCTTATGCTGTTTGGCATGCAAGTAGTCCAGTTTGGTAGCTTCACCAGGTTGACACCTCATTTTTAGATATGCCTGGTGTTGCTCCTGGCATGCTGTCCTACACTCTGCATTGAACCAGGGTTGATCCCCTGGCTTGATGGTATTCGTTGAATGGGGGATATGCTTGGCCATGAGGTTTCAGATTGTGTTGGAGTACAATTCTGCTGCTGTTGATGGCCCACAACACCTCATGGATGCTCAGTCTTGAGTTGCTAGATCTGTTCAAAGTTTTATCAGGGTGATAATGCCACACAACACATTCTGAATGTGAAGGTGGGACTTTGTCTCCACAAGGACTGCGTAGTGGTCACTCTTACCGATACAGCCATGGACAAGTACACCTGCAGCTGGCGGATTGGTAAGGATGAGGTCAAGTATGTTTCTTCCTCTTGTTGGTTCCCTCACTACCTGCTGCAGACAAAGTCTAGCAGCTATGCCCTTTAGAACACAACCAGCTCAATCAGTAGTGCTCCTGCCAAACCACTCTTGGTGGTGGACATTGAAATCCCCTTCCCAGAGTACATTTTGTGCCATTGTCATCCTCAGTGCTTCATTCAAGTGTTGTTCAGCATGGATGAGTACTGATTCATCACCTTAGGGAGGATGGCACCTGGTAATAAGCAGTAGGTTTCCTTGTCCACGTTTAACCTGAAGTTATGAGACTTCATGGGGTCTGAAATCGATGAGGAGGACTCTCAGAGCAACTCCCTCCTGACCATATCCAACTGTACCGCCATCACTACTGGGTATGTCCTACTGGCGGCACAGGACATATCCATGGATGGTGATGGTGGTGTCTGGGCCATTGTCCATAAAGTGTGATTCCATGAGCATGGCTGTGTCAGATTGTGCTTGACTAGTCTGTAAGACAGCTCTCCCCCAATTTTGGCACCAGCTGTCAGATGCTAGTAAAGAGGACTTTGTAGGACTTTGCTGTTTCTGCTGTTGTCTTTTCCAGTGTCGAGGTTGTCAGGTGGTTCATCTGTATTGATGTGTAGTCTCAACTGCGTCATCTTTTTTGCTATCTAAGTGGTGTGTTAACGTTATGGCCTTGCTTTTTCTCTAACAGGTCTTACTGGAAGTCTTTAATCAGATTTGAAGCGCTAACTACCTGTCCAGTCAGAAAGGTCAGCTTCTGAAAAATTGCAGGCTTTGCCCTCATCAATGAGCTGGTACTATGTAAAAAGCAAGGACTGATTTCTCAAAAACAGGGCTGTGAGAGGGTTATGGAGCTCCTAGAACATAGAACAGTACAGCACAGTACAGGCCCTTCAGCCCACGATGTTGTGCCGATCTTTTACCCTAAACCTAAGGTCTATCTAACCTCCACCCCACCTTATACTATCATTCATATGCCTATCTAATTGCCACTTAAATGCCCCTAATGAGGCCAACTCCATTACCCTCTCCGGCAATGCATTCCACGCCCCTACCACTCTCTGAGTAAAGAACCTACCTCTGACGTCTCCCCTATATCTACCTACACACTTTAAAACTATGCCCCCTCATAATAGCTACCTCCATCTAATGTGGCTTCAATGCCCTTTGAAGACATTCAGTAACAGCTCTTGGATAAAAAGCCAGGTCACACTATCAGTACACTACTCTAAGTGGCAGAAAATATGAAGCTATTATAGCCACCTTCATATTTTCTGCCACTTTTAGTATGTCAATATAGCTGGCTTCGATACTTGTACACATTAGTGGCAGCTGCTAGTTTTGACGCAGTAGCCAGAACGCATAAAGCAGGCCAGCCATCTGGAAATGCAGGGATATCGGACTGACCTGTGTAGGAAATCTGGCCGATTAACATTACAATTTAACAGCCAAGGTGCTCTTTGGTCTGCCTGAATCTTGCTGGTCTTCCAGCACAAAGGACTGAACATATTTTGTAGACTGGCATATTTTAAGGTCCAGCACTATATGCTGAGGGCTGCTCCAAAAATTGGATGAAGAATAAGAGGAGATATGATTTAGATTTAAAAGATTCTAAAAGAGGCTGACACAATAGAATCTTATGTATCTCTGTCTCTGTAGGAGCTATAGATCTGAATTTCATGTGGTTCGTGTTCACCATATGCAATTAGCAATTGATGTTATGTTTCCCTCTTGTAAAGAATAAACATGCACCTTCTCATAAGTGCATACACAAAGTAAACCGTGGGATTTATATGTATAATTGCTCATTTTAATTGCTGCAAGCTTGCATTTCTGAGGTTGAGCTAGTAACTAGTAGGTTTTACTGTGCCTCTGAAGTTGATAATTAACTTGCATGTATTTCTATAACCAGGGTAATTTTTAAAATCTGGCTGTACAGTGAATGAGTTTTGCACTAATGGACTTTCGTCTATTTAGATTGCTTGCAAACCAGCAGAATAAATATTGCGGCTTCCAGGTTTGTTGCAGAATTCTGGAATCTAATTTTAAACGTGGGGCCAGTGCCCTTGGCAGAGTAAGAGAAACTATCATTCTCTTACTTAAAAACTGTTATTATCATTCTCTTTATCACTTTGGATAGAGTTTTAGCCCTGGGAAGACCTTGTATCAAGATGACTATATAGAGTGATGCTCCCAAGAAGAGGTGGATAGTTAGTGTTGGTTCCAGACCAGATAAAAACTCGGAAATGATTACTTATGCTGAGTGCAGTGAAGCTCAAGTGTGGTAGCTCCAAAAACTACTGCAATTCCTGTTTAAAAATTGAAGTTTCAAATGATTTAAACCTACCTAAGTGTTAGATACAGGGATACTGGTGTATTATACAGGAGGTGTTTTGGCTACAGTATAAGGAGTGTTATTTTGAGTATTGTGCCACGAGGGGTATTTTGGGAAGCACACAAAACTTGTCTTGTTTCTTTACAATTTATGAAGGAATGCTTTAGGACTGATAGATTATACTTTCACTGTGATTACAATCTTTTAATTTGTTTTATAAGTAGATAGTTTGGATTATTCTATTTTATCTGCAGTACTTTTGTAATGAATTTCTGATCTATTGTGAAAGCAACATCTGCAGCATTGTGTGCTTATAGTTTAATGAGAAACCATTCTGTTAAAGCCAAAACAAAAGAAATATGATTTATCAAGCCAGGTCCCTGACCAGGATCGGACTTGTCTGGTTAATAACATCTGCTGGGATAATAATATGCATAAACTGTGCAGAAGATACTTCACTGGAAAATTGCAGAGTTCTGCAAATGTGACAATATGATCATATATCATATTGCACTGTTGCATTTCCCTGATCTGATGAAAAATTATTGAGTGAGAATTGTGAAGTAAAGCCCAATCCTGTACCTCTAAAACTGGCGGGATAAACCAACTGATAATAAATTGCCAACTTAATGTCATAACATTGTTTGATAACTCTGTGTTGTAGCCCATGTACTTATGTATGTTATGTACTTTTGTCTTGTGTTATTTTGCAGTTTTAATAGGTGTTAATCTGCCCATTGTCTAAATTTAGGAACTTGAGTTTGTGAATATATTAGCATGTTATTTGTTTCAATAATTTATCAGACATAAATGCAATTATTTCCTTCACATATTCTATGAAAAAATGCAATTTAGAACTTTGCAGTGTAAGATCAATAAAATAGTTTCTTCATATTATTGACTACGCATTCTTAAGATTGATGGTATTTCAGTACATTTACTTCTTCCTTTGCAGATAGAAGGTTATCAAGTTAAGGAGATGCAAAATGCTTACATGGCCTCTATTAGTGAATTGGGGTATGATAATAAACGGTTAAAGAAAGACTTAGTCAAACTACGAGCAGAGTTGGAAATGTCCTCCAAGACTAGCCAGGAGAAGTATGAGGCAGCTCTTCGTCATACACAACAGGCTGTAGCAGAGATGAAAGAACATGAAGACAGGTAATGTAGATGTTTCCAAGGTTTTGTTGCAGTTATTATTAATTAGCACAAGTTGCTGAAAATACAAGTTCCTTTCTGACAGTGAAGTTGACGTTTTTGTGCTTCATTGCATTTCAGCGTTTTGGAATGCTCACAGTCTCAGAACTTTGTGATTCTTAAATGCTGGTCTTACTTGGGAAATGCAGAATCATTTTCACAATGTTTTTACATTAACTGTGGAAGAGCATTTGTCATTATAAGAAAGATTTAATCATTTTTTTCCACCAACCTGAGAGGATCTTGGGGAATGATTTATCTGGATCATACACTCCAATTATGACACTTCTGCACACTAATTCTCTTCATATCAACCAAACAATAAAATACAGTTAGTGCTTTCAAATATGCTTTTCCTCAACAGCTCAAATATTACAAAAGATTCATTGCCTGGGTAGGCTAAGTAGCCACAACCTTTGAAAAGGAAAGAAAGTTGTGTGGACACACACAATTCAGATCAGGTTACTAGCTTACCAATTTGCCAATCCTGTGCCATAATTTGGAGGGTGCCTGGGTATTGAGAAATCAGCCTGCCCACCATATGTAAATTATTGGTCAATTGACTGTGTTAAAATTTTAATTAACCCCAAACAAGCAAGTATAAGTAAGTAGCCTGCTTTTTTTGTCTTTGAAGTTTTTTTTAAATAACATCCATGTTCCTTTTTCCTGCAAAGAAAAAGAGATGTTGGAATGAATCTTTGTGGAAAATCATGCTTTCAGTTGTCTGCCCAAAGTGTCAGTTGTTAACTACTAATGCTTCTCAACAATCTTTGCAAAATCACAGATCTGTTCATAACCACAACCCCAAACAATTATCCACGCACCTAAAAAAACCTAGAATCCTCTGTTGCAATGCAATATGGAATGTCTGCTATGTGCCATCTTGTGCATTTGGCACGCATATTAGACAACCCCACAAACACACATCACACCCTCCCACGCTGCAAAAAATGTCAATTTCTGTGATGCTTATGCATTCATCCTGGCTGATCCTAAGGGGTTATTGAGCCTCTTATGGCCTTTTAACTAGGCTCTTATAATCTACCCCACAGCTGATGACCTTCTCTATAACCCCTAAGCCAGGCTGCATGCTGTAGTTAAGAATCAGCACATAGGGGGCGGATACATAAATGTTGTTAGACACCCGTGTTCTAGTAGTAGAATCGGTGCCGTGCTGTACAGTTCTCTTCCGAATAATCCCTGTGCATCCCAGATGGGGAATAGGCTAGAAAAAGTGCATTAAAGATAGCCTGTTCCACTTTCTCCAGCTGGCAAACCACACTGTATGGAATCACCATCCATGTGATCAAAAAATTAACATTATAAATTTTGCAACTTGGAAGTTAAAACTTTCATGGATAATCTCAAGACTGACTGTCCAGAAAAAGAGAAGTGCAATCATATCATGAACAATTGAAACGCCAACTTAACATTGCAGCCCTCTGAGACTTGCCTTCCTTGGGAGAGTCCACTGAAGAATCAAGCACAAGATACACTCTCTGCTGGAAAGGAATGATAGATATCCAACATTCTCTCCAGAATTGATTCTGCCATCTACAATAGGATTTTGAATGTACCCTGCCAGAACTCCCCAGTTGTATTGTTTTGTCTCACTGTGTAGTTCAGGGGAAATCAAGCTCCAATATTTCCATTGTCATCAAAAAGTTAAAAATTTTAAAAGGTACACAGGATTCCCCAATTTACCTGTCTTTTAGACCCAAGTTGAAAAAGAGTACAGACTAGGCTTCTGGTCTGAATAAGAATAAGTATTTGTAATAATAGTCTAGCTAGATAACCAGTTATGTACTGTTGGCATATAACTCCATTAGTTAAAACTCTAACCCCCTTATAAACTGCACCTTGCATATACATATGGATAGGCAATGACAGGAAAAGAAAAATGGGTGTGTTGGGTGGAGGAAAAGACTGGGAAGGCATTTCAATGGTCTCTATTCAAAAGGTTTGAGACGGTCCTTTCAGCTTATGTGCTGCTCCATAATTCTCCTTCTCTAGATAATATCACTTCCTTATTAAAGGTATAGGATGGCTGGTTCACACTGATAATGCCTCTAGCTTACTAGTTAAGAACCACAATTTACAATAATTACTAGGGGAGAAATAGACAACAAGTCAGTTTAATTTAGCACCAGAAGGAAGGTCCCCAGAAAAATGTATGTCCGTTAGAGGCAAACACAATAAACTGACAGGGGGAGGTGTGATGCTGAGGACAGGAGTAAATAAGGCCAAGCTTTGTATGATCTATGATTTTTTAAAAAATTAAACATAAATGCTTGCAAAAGACTGAAAAGGCCTATACAACTACCAAATTTATATATTTAAATAGTCTTCCCTTTAAGTTTGTAAAACAAAGGCTTCCTGTACGTGTGGGTTAAGAGCCTGTACTTGCAGTTTCAAGAGAAGTTTCCTGTTTTATTGAATGAGGGTAAGAGCTAGAGGACTTAATATTTAACAACACAACTGGGACAAATCTCAGAGAATCAAGGCAGGCCTTTTAACCACCATGCCTTGCCATTCAGCAACCCCTGTGGCCTGTCTAGGATGGTGGAGTTAATTTCCAGTTCTAAATGTGCAACAAACTTAGGAGCATAAATCCTTGGCATTGCTTTTCTTGTGGGATCCAGCTGCTACACATTCTAGCCTGTGGTCTATTTGTGTGTTACAAACTCTATATAATAATTTGTTCCACTCGTCTGCTACTTTGGCAGGTTTGGCCTAGCAGGTGACCATGACTGCTGCCCTGGTCAGGTTAAATCCACAGACTGGGCCTCATTTGATTTTGTTTGATTTGATTTAGTGTAGTCACATGTACCTAAGTACAGTGAAAAGCTTTGTTTTGCGAACAGTACAGGCAGATCAGAGCAAACAAAGACATGCAGATCTTGGGGTACTTAGACACAGTGAGGAATACAAGGTTACAGCTGCACAAGAGGTGCACAAAGCAAGATCTCTATTAACAAGATCAACATATTTGATGTTGGAGAGATCCATTCTGCAGTCTGATAGCGGCAGGGAAGAAGCTGTTCTTGAACCTGTTGGTGCGTGTGTTTAGACTTCTGTATCTTCTGCCTGACGGGAGAGCTTGGAAAAGAACATTACCAGGGTGGGAGGAGTCTTTGGTGATGTTGGCAGCCTTTCTGTAGCAATGAGCAGTGTAAATGGGTGGGAGGTTGGCTTCCGTGATGGCCTGGACTCAATACACAACTTTCTGTAGTTTCTTACGGTCATGGGTAGAACAGTTACTGTTTCAGGCTGTTATGCACGCAGACAGACTGCTTTCCATGGTTTTCTAAAAGTTGGTGAAGGTCTTTATGAACATGCTAAATTTCCTAAGCCGCCTGAGGAAGAATAGACATTGTTGTGCCTTCTAGACCATTGTATCTATGTTGGAGCTCCAGGACAGATCATTGGTTATTGTCACTCCTAGGAACTTGACAGTCATGACCCTCTCCACCTCAGCTCCATTGATATAGATAGGGACATGTTCTCCTCCTTTCTTCCTGAAACCAATGATCAGTTCCTTTCTTTTGCTGACATTGAGACTGAGATTGTTGCCATTGCACCATGACACTAAGCACTCTATCTCTTTCTTGAATTCTGACTCAATATTGTTTGATATCCATCCTACCACAGTGGTGTCATCAGCAAACTTGTAGATGGCATTCATGCAGAATTTGACTACACAATTGTGGGTGTACAAGGAGTATAGTAGGAGGCTGAGAATGCGCCAGTGTTGAGGACTGTCATGGAGGACATGCTGTTGTCTATCTTCGCTGTGGCTTGTGGGTCAGGAAGCTGAGGATCCTGTTACAGAAGGCGGAGCCGAGACCTGGGCCTCAGAGTTTTGAGATTAGTCTAGAAGGGATTATGGTATTGAAGGTGGAGCTGTAGTCAATAAATAGGAACTTGACATAGGTGTCCTTGTTATCCAATGTTCCAGGAATGAGTACAGGGCTAAAGAAATGGCGTCCGCTGTGGCCTATTTTGCCGGTAGGCAAACTGCAGGGGATCGAGGCAGACTGGGAGGCTTAGAGTTGATGTGGGCCAAGACCAGCCTCTCAAAGCACTCCATGTTTATGGAGTTCAGAGCCACTGGGCTGTAGTCATTCAGGCATGTTGCATATGTTTTCTTTGGTACTGGGATGCTAGTAGCCTTCTTGAGGCAGATAGGGACTTTGTTTTATAGCAAGGAGAGGTCAAAGATGTCAGCAAATACCTCTGCCAGCTGATCTGCACAAGATCTACGTGCACAGTTGGGGACTCCATCCAGGCCCATCGCTTTCCTAAGGCTGACTTGCAGGAAGACCGATCTGACATTCTGCTCAAAGCAAGCTTGGAAAGCATTGCGCACATCGGGGAGGGATGTGTTTTTGTCCACTATCTTGTTCTGCTTCATTTTATATCCTGTTATGATGTGTATGCCTCGTCACAGACAGCGGGTGTCCATATAGTTGGTTTGGGCTTCTAATTTGGTCTGGTATTGCCTCTTGGCACCTCTGATGGCTTTGCAGAAGTCATGTCTGGATTTTCTGTATAGGTCTGTGTCATCTGATTTGAATACTGCAAGTCTGGTCTTCAATGGTCAGTGGATTTTCCAGTTGGGGAACACATGGATTGATTTCTTTGGCATGCAGTCTTCCACATAGTTGCTAATGAAGTCTGTGGTGATGGGGTACTCTTCTATGTTGTCCACTGAATTATTGAATATGGTCTAGTCCACCAATTCCAAGCAGTCCCATAGAAGCTCTTCCACTCCCTCAGACCAGCATTGTACTACTTTCTGTGAAGGATCCACTGACCTCAGCTTCTGCTTGTAAGCTGGGAGGAGGAACACAGCATTGTGATCTGACTTTTCTAAGTGTGGACAGGGTATGGAGCAATATGCGTCTTTGGTTGTGTAGCAGTGGCCAAGGATGTTTGGTACTCTAGTGGGACAGGAGACATATTGCTGTTATTTTGGCAGCATCCTCTTGAAGTTGGCCTAGTTGAAGTCAACTGCCACGATGAACAAGGCCTTGGGGAATTTCGTCTCCAGAATATCTGTAGCGGAGTAATTTCATCCAGAACATTCTTCACTTCCACTTGGGGTGGTATGTAGACTGCTGTCAGGATGGTAGAGGTAAACTCACATGGCAGATAGTAGGGTCAGCATTTTACTGTAAGGTATTCTAGGTCTGGGAGCAGTGGCTCACCAGGGTTGCCATGTCTGAGCACCAGGAAGTATTGATTAAGAGGCATACCCCTCTGCCCATTGCCTTGCCTGAGGATGCCATGCAGTTCATGCAATGTATGGAGAATTCCTCAGCTTGCAAGGCACAGTCAGATATAGCAGGAATAAGCTATGTCTCTGTAAAACAGAGCACGCAGCAATCTCTCCATTCCTTCTGGAAGTCTAGATCTGAGTTCATCCATTTTGTTTTCAATAGCTTGGATATTTGCCAGGAGAATGCTGGGGAGGGGGGACTTGAAACTGCATTGTTTCAGTCTTACCTGCATTGTTTTTATCAAAGCTTAATCTGTGTAAATAAAGAGAATCATGCCAGCTTGGGACAGGAGTCACTGCCATATACAGTTTAAAATTGGGAGTCAGCCTGATTGGGACACTCCATTTATACTGACAGCTCCCACTATCCCCCCAAAAAATTGCGGATAAATAAATAAAAAATGATAATTTCTAAAGGACAAGGATTGCAAGATAACTAAGTTGGATAACTAAGGAGGCTGTGAATTTAGTCAAAGGGGAAAAAGAAGCATATGTAAAGTTTAGGAAACTAAAATCAGACAGGGGCCATGAGGAATATAAAGAAAATAGGAAAGAACTCAAGCAGGGATCTATGCACATGGACACCGAGATCTCTCTGCTCATCCACACTACCAAGAATCTTACCATTAGCCCAGTACTCTGTATTCCTATTACTCCTTCCAAAGTGAATCACCTCATGCTTTTCCGCATTAAACTCCACTTGCCACCTCTCAGCCCAGCTCTGCAGCTTATCTATGTCCCTCTGTAACCTGCAACATCCTTCCGCACTATCCACAACTCCACCGACTTTAGTGTCATCTGCAAATTTACTAACCCATCCTCCTATGCCCTCATCCGGGTCATTTATAAAAATGACAAACAGCAGTGGCCCCAAAACAGATCCTTGCAGTACACCACTGGTAACTGAACTCCAGGATGAACATTTCCCATCAACCACCACCTCTGTCTTCTTACAGCTAGCCAATTTCTGATCCAAACCGCTAAATCACCCTCAATCCCATGCCTCCAAATTTTCTGCAATAGCCTACCATGGGGAACCTTATCAAATGCTTTACTGAAATCCATATACACCACATCGACCACTTTACCCTCATCCACCTGTTTAGTCACCTTCTCAAAGAACTCAATAAGGTTTGTGAGGCACGACCTACCCTTCACAAAACTGTGTTGACTATCCCTAATCAAATTATTCCTTTCTAGATGATTATAAATCCTCTCTCTTATAATCCTTTCCAACACTTTACCCACAACCGAAGTAAGGCCCACTGGTCTATAATTACCAGGGTTGTCTCTACTCCCCTTCTTGAACATGGGATCCACAGTGATTTGGCCACTTGGATTTAGAATTGGCTTGCCCATAGAAGGCAGAGGGTGGTGGTGCAAGAGTGTTTTTCTGGATGGAAGTCTGTGACTAGTGGTATACAGATTCATACCGGGCCACCTGCTATTTGTGATACATATAAATGACTTGGATGAAAAGGCATGCATATGCCTTTATTGGTCAGGTCATTGAGTACAAGTCAGGATATATTGTTGCAGCTTTAAAAGGCTTTGGTTAGGCCACATTTAGAGTATTGCATTCAATGCTAGTCGCCACATTACTGGAAGGCTGTGGAAGTTCTGGAGAGGTGCAGATGAGATTTACCAGGATGCTGCCTGGATTAGAGAGTATGAGCTATAAGGAGAGGCTAGAAAAACTAGGGTTGTTTTCTCTGGTGGTGCAGAGGGGAGACTTGATAGAAGTCTATAAAAGTATGAAATGCATTGATAGGTTTGACAGTCAGAATCTTTTTCCCAGAGTAGAAATCGTTATTACTAGTGGGCATGCATTTAAGGTGAAAGGGTGGAGGGGGGAGTTCAAAAGAGATGTAAGGGGCAAGCTTTTACACAGAGTGGTAGGTGTCTGGAATGCGCTGACAGGGGCAGTATTGGAGGCAGATAGGATAGAGGTGTTTAAGGGGCTTCTAGATAAGCACATGAATATGCAAGAAATGGAGGGATATGGACCAAGGGCAGACAGAAAGGATTAATTTAGTTTGGCGTCATTCAGCCGAACATTGTGGGCCGAAGAGACCATTCCTCTGCTGTACTGTTCTGTGTTCTATGTTGTTGTCTTCTCAATTGAGAGGTATTTATTTATTGGCCTGGATATTCCCCTGCCATACTGTCATTATACACACATATGCACATGGATGGCTACAGAATCCCCATCATAGTACAATCTGGCAAAGTGGATTTTTCTACTGGGCAATCCCACTATACCTGGAACCTTCCAAAAGTCTCCATTTAAGTTGGTGACGTTGGAAGATTACAATGAAATTAGGTAAGATAGTTACTCAGAAAAAAAATTGACTGTTAAATACATGGTCGAACTCCCAAGTAACTATTAAACAGACTCAACTCACACTCCCAACTATAACTTTCCCACATGACTTGCATCCCCAGACTCTGGTCGAACACATCCAGGGACCAACACCCCATCCCCAAACAGCCCTTGTCTGGACCCAACCTGATCTCCTCCCATCCCCTATAGGACCTGACTTGATCGGTCTTCTCCATGCACCTCCCCCATCAATGCTGTCGTTTATGCAGCATTATAATGATAGGAGCAGCATTGAAGTGCAGATGCATCCTGTAAATTAATCGGAGATAAGTAATGAGGGTTCTTAAAGATTGGTAAATACTGAATGCCACTGTACATGGACTGGAGTTCATGAAGTGTGCCCTGAGACGTTGTCCAATGGGCAACAAGGGGTCACTTGGAGCAAGGGCTGAGCTGATTCTGCTTTGGTTTCCATTTTGGGTGTTTTCAATATCTAGCTTGGTAGTTGAGTTTGGTAAGTTAGAAAGCTGAATATTATTTAAGCAAATTGGGCTGTCAACAAAGCATTTAACATGCAGTAATATCCTTTAGCTGGCAATTTGTAGCTGCTGTGCAAAAGATTTGCTGTGCCACTCATGAGAAGCATAAAAAAATGGAGTGAGATGTTCCCGATATCCGATAGGCCTTGCCGGATTGCTTGTCTGTGTCTGCCACAAATCTCACCATAACCCACATCACTCAGACCCCTATGAGATTCCACCCATGGATATACAAGCTGAGGACAGACATTTGTGGAATGTTAAAATAGTGACAGATGAAATTAAATGCTGAGAAATGTGAGATGATACATTTTGTTGAGAAAGAATAAGAAATAAAGAAATAAATTTCACAGGGAGTGCAGGAGTATAGGGACCTCAAAGTATTCATGAGCAAATGCTTGAAAGTCTTGAGAAAAAGTTAGAAAGGCATGTGGGAGCGTGAGTTTGTAAACGGAGGCATACTGAAGAAAAGCAACAAAGCTATGCCGAACTTAAATATCAGGATGGCCTCAATTGTGTCCAGTTCTGGGCACCATGCTTTCGGAAGGATATGAACTGCTGGACTTCTTAAGATTATCATGTGTTAAACTGCCTCCATTAATCTGAGGTAAAATATAATTGTTTGAAATGCACCTCCTGTTAACTCTAGCCAGAGATAAATTCATATGACCTACTTGAAACAGAAACTCATCGAAAGTAAGGTACAAGTTTTTAGATCATGACAAAGGAGAAGGCAGCTGATCTTGCTGTGCCCAAACTCTCAAGCCAGAATTCTGTCAGGCCAATAGTGACCTCTGCTCCAGTCAGAGAACGAGGGGGAAATACCCGTCAGTCCCACGGGTTAGGCCAGATAGAATCAGGCACCCTTCAGGCACTTAATTGGCCACTATCAGGCCTTCAACACAGTTGAGGTCCCAAGTGGCAAAAATCACCTGACAAGAATTGCTGACCACTCAGTAGCTAGTGTCAACGGCTGCTAGCAGTACTTCTCCCATGTGATTCCCAGGATCATGGAGGAACACCAGGCAATGGTTGTTGAAAGCAGGATAAGGATCCTGAGGTGGGGATCACAGGGTAGGGGATCAGGCGAGGGCAGGTGCATGGTTTTCAGTAGTCAACCCTCTACTTGAAGCCAGGTCTTTCAATCTGGCAGAGTGCCTGATTGTAAGAGAGACCAACTACCCCACCATATAGAATGCTATGGGTGAATGCAGGTTTTTTTCTCTGTATCTTTTCAAGGGCATTGGAGACATATTTAATCACTGAGCTGCCACAAATTTTGTGGTGGGGTCAGGGATAATAGGTATCAATTGACTTACTAATGTGCCTAATTGACATCTTACCACCTCTCCTGGCAGTTGAGCGTAAATACATTGTTCTGGGTTTGTAATCGTACATAGGTCAGACCAGGTAATGAAGGCAGATTTCGTTCCATTTTCTGTGCATTTATGATGGGTACCAGATGGGTTATTGTGACAATTGATTCATAGACTTTTTTCCAAATTTATATAGTCCACGATTCCTAATGAACATGCACAGGATAAGAGTGAGATAACCACTTCATTCTGAGCATTCTTGAAGGCTTAATAGGTTGATGCACTGATTTTCCTGTTACAAAGCCAAGGTTTCAGGTTCATTGTCCTGCGTATTTTGACATAGCTGATGTTAGGACGCCTCAATGACGCTTGGTATAAAGGCATAAATCAACTTTCTATACTTGGATCATTTTATTTACTTATATGTACCATGTAAAAAGAAGTTGATCATCTATTGTTCAGTTATTTCTGAAAGTGTATCTTTATCCATGTCAGATGAACAAGAGATAAGCCACTCTAACTCACTTAAATTATATGTAATGAATGCCACTTGGTGAGATGCAGGATGGCAGCCAGCAGTAAAATCATATCCCTCTTTTTTAGGAGAGTTGGGACTTTTTTGAAGCATTAATAAGGCTTGTGTTGGTAAGAGACGACGTATGCGTTCTTGGAAAAAGAAATTGTACAATTGGATTTTATCAGTGAGAAATTTAATGAAGTTATGTCTACTTCTGTTTTGAGAATTTTAGGAGAGTTAAGAAACTTCGACAAGAAAATGAACAACAAATGAACACAATGAAAATCAAACTAGATGAAACTATACATCATTATGAGGGGAAAATTAGGAACCTTCAGAAGGGCTACAGCATTCAAAATAACTTGAGAAATTCCGTACCTGGATTTGCAGGCAAAAAAAACAGGGAGTTCTCACCAGAAAGGAAGCCAACTTCTTCAAAACTATTGACAGCTAACAGCACTTCTTATTGGCATAGCAGTGATATCACAAGTATAAATATCCCCGACATTTCTCCAACCTGCATCCATCCTGAGGAGAGTTTCCTGGCTCCGGTGAGTGTTTATGATTTTAAGAACTTGTATATTAATCTTACAAACTCAGCAAGAAGGGATGAAGCACCTTGCTTAGCTTCTCGGTGAGCCTTCTCTTCAAGGTGCCAAGGAGGTGCCATTGTGCACTGACAGCTAGGAGGAGCACCAGCACAGATTCATTTGATGGCAGCAAGTTCACCTCCAAGTTGAAAATTCAAATACCATTATCAAAGTGATATAACAGCATTGCAGAAATGTGCATTAACAGAGATACTGCTCACTGGGTGAAGCATTACTGTGTGCTTGTTCAGGTGGAATCCATAACTATTCAAGGAACAGAAGAGTTATCTTAGAGGGTCTCTTGTGATGCAGAGGCAGAGTCCCTATCTCTGGACTGAGAAGTCTCAGTTCAAGTCCCACTCGCTCCATAGGTGTGTAATAACATCTCTGAACAGGTTGATTAGAAAAAATAGGTAGAAGAGTTATCTTGGGGACCCTCTTGTCGAATAGTGGTAGAATCCCTACGACTCGACGGAGGGACCAGGGTTCAAGTCCCACCTGCTCCAGAGATGTGTAATAACATCTGTCTGAACAGGTTGATTAGAAAAAATAGGTTAAATAAAAACAAAAATTAAGAAATATAAGTGTCGTCTTGGGGACCCTCTTGTGGTGCAGCGGTAGCATCCAGGTTGGTTAGAAAAATAGGTGAAATAAAGTTTTTTTAAAATGTTAGGAAAATTATCTTGGTATCTTGACTAACCTTTATTTATAAAACCATAAAGGGAAAGATAGCTGGATTGGTTGTTAATCATATTTGCTATATTTTCAAACTTGCCAAGATTTACTGCTGTGTTGGCCGTGCTCCACATTGGTTTCACTTCAGATATTTTGGCTGTGAACATCTTTGGGACATTAAAAGTACTATTTATATACAAGTACTATTTATATACATATATGAATAAGAAATGTTTGAAGAAATATGGGTCAAGTGGAGGCAGATGGGACTAGTTTAGTTTGGGATTATGGTCAGCATGGACTGGTTGGACTGAAGGATCTGTTTCTGTGCTGTATGACTCTATGACTCTAAGTCAATCTTTCTTTCACAAAGTCTAACATTGGATAGTATACTCAGAGCAGGGTGACCATTTCATCCTGAGCAAGCTCCCTTGATGTCTTAATAGATGGGTGGACCATTTCTTGTGACACTGAGCTGATGGAGTCATACATAAAAGTCCATAATATGAGGGATAGGAAATGAAGTAATTCTTTTGCCAATCTGTGTGACCTTTGCCTGTTGATCCACCTGCATCTTGAATATACTGCATGAAAGGGCAGTAGAGGAAGATGCAATCGTAACCACCAAAGGAGAATTGAATAAATGCTGAAAAGGCATGGTCAGCTGAACAACTTCCTTCTGTGCTGTATTATTTTGTGATTCTCAGTATTAAGGAAGATATTCGTTCTGAAACAATGTTGATTTTGAAAACTTAAGCATTAGTAAAAACATAGATACTATATGTTTCAAAATCACAAAGAATTCAAGCACTGAAGAAGATTTAGCCCAGTAAGAATTGTACACAAACTTAGTGAGTTAAAAACTAATAATCATTCATAAAAGTAAATAGATATGAAGAACATGCTTTATTTTTAACTATTCCCACTAAATGTTGTTATTACAAAGTAAGGGTTTTCAGCTGACTTCAAAGTACAATAATTATTGTGTGATATTAAACACTGGTGATAATGCATGTCAATTCAGGAAGATGTGATGTGTGGACTCCAATTGCCAGATTAATGGTTACTTTGAGCTTGGTGGAGTAAACTGTTCGTTCTTAGCATATTACCCATACTCAAGAGGTGTAGGACTGTAACTCATAGGCACTGATCAATTAGACTGTGGAATCAGTGCTCATTATAGATTTCTATTCAGCGCCATATGCAATATAGATCTCAGGAGCTTTCTGCTACTGAAATAAAAATAATTACAAGGGTAGGAAATTAGCTAAAGTGGAATAGGAAAATGGATTAAGTGATAAGGTGAAGAGGAATCAAAGGCAGACATTTAAGAATAACACAGTATGGAGCTGGAGGAACACAGCAGGACAGGCAGCATCAGAGGAGCAGGAAAGCTGATGTTTCCGATCGGGACCCTTCTTCAGAAATGGGAGAGGGGAAAGAGAGCTCTGAAATAAATAGAGAGAGGAGCGATGGGGCTGAGGAAGGTAGGTGGGATGGTGATAGGTGAGTGCAGGTAGGCAGTGGTGGGGATTGGTCAGTGAGGTGGGAGGAATGGATAGGTGGGGAAGAAGATGGACAGGTCAAGGAGGCAGGGATGACCTCCTAGATCTGTCCGTCTTCTCTTCTCGTCCATCTATCCGCTTCTCCCACCTCACTGACCAATCCCCCCCATTGCCTACCTACACTCACCTACCACCATCCCACCTACCTTCCCCAGCCCCACTGCTCCTCTCTCTATTTATTTCAGAGCTCCCTTTCCCCTCCCCCATTTCTGAAGAAGGGTCCCGACCCGAAACGTCAGCTTTCCTGCTCCTCTGATGCTGCCTATCCTGCTTTGTTCCTCCAGGTCCACGCTGTGTTATCTCTGACTCCAGCATCGGCAGTTCTTACTATCTCTCAGACATTTAAGGAGCTAATTTATAAATCCCAAGAACAATGTATTCCATTGAAAAATAAAGACTGTGCAAGAAGGATACACCATCTGAGGCTAGCAGTGCACATTAGAAATAATACTAAATTGAAAGAAAAGACCTACGTTGTTATAAAGATTCATGCTAACTTAATTGTTTAGGAAAATTTAAATAAAACAGCAAAGGATAGCTTTAAAAAAAGGGAGAAGTTGGAATATATGAAAACCAGCAAGAAATATAGATATGAGACGGTAAATGCTTCCACAGTATACAGAAAGTAAGGAAACACTGAAAAGAAACACTGGTCCTTTAGAGGGGGTGAGACCAGGGAATTAATAACGGAAAACAAGAAAACTGTGGTGAATTTGAACAAGTATATCAGTCTTCAATACAGAAGTCATGGAAGGCATCCCTAGTATAGTAGAAACCTGAGGCAAAAGGGAAGAACTTAAAACAAACACATTTACAAGAAAATTGTCTGACAAGTCTGCTGAACCCAATGGTCTGCATCCCGAGGTCTTATAATGGAAGTAGTTACAGAGATAACAGTTGCATTGATTGAAATCTTTTCAGAATTCAGTAGATTCACTAGAATTGGAAAGCCACAAATTTAACTCCTCTATTCAAGAAATTAATGTGACAGAATGCAGAAAACTACAGGCCATTTAATCTACCGTCTGTTGTTAGGAAAATGCTTGAATCCATCATTAATGAGGTAGTAGGAGAATATTTAGTGAATCATAAAACTGAATGATTAGTTTTAGTCATCAAAGTCAACAAGTGTTGTGAAGGGAAATAATGTTTGACAAATTTATTAGACTTCTTTAATGACGCAAGAAGCAGAGTGGATAAAGGGGAGTAAGTGATGTAGTAAATTTAGATTTCCAAAAAAACATTCCTTCAGGTGCAACTTTACAGGTTACTGCATAAGGCAAGAGTTCTTGGTGCCATGGCAACATATTAGCATGGACAATGGATTGGCTAAGTAAGAAGAAACAGAGATTCATGATAAATGGGTCATTTTTAAGATGGCTAACTAACTAATGGAGTGCCACAAGAATCAGCACTGGGGGTTTCAACTGCTTCATGATTTCTATAAAGGGACAGGCTGTATTGTGGCCAAATCTGCAGATGATGCAGACATAAGTAGGAATGCAAGTTGTAAGGAGGATATAAAGACTCTGAAAAGGGATAGAGATGGATTAAGTAATTGGACAAAAAAATTGTTAGATGATGTATAATGTAGAAAAACATGAGGTTGTTCACTTTGGCAGAAATAATTGGAAAGGAGAATATTATTTAAAAGATGAGGCTGTAGCACTCTTCAGCAAAACCTGCTAATTGGATAATCCACTATGGCCTCCTCCAGTGATCCCCAGCCTCGTAGATGCCAATCTTCACCTAATTTGATTCACTTCATGTGACATCAGAAACAGATGAAGGCACTGGATACTGCAAAAGCTATGGGCCCTGACAACATTCTAGCAATACTACTGAAGTCTTGTGTTCTGGAACTTCTCTTGCCCATAGTTACGCTGTTGCAGTACAGCCATAACACTGGCATCTCCTTGACAATATGGAAAATTGCCTAGGTATATTAGCACTGCTGCCTCACAGCACCAGGAACCCAAGTTCGATTCCACCCTTGGGCAATGTCTGTATGGAGTTTGCACATTCTTCCTGTTTCTGCATGGGTTCCTTCCGGCTGCTCCGGTTTCCTCCCACAGTCCAAAAATGTACACGCTAGGTGGATTGGCCATGCTAAATTGCCCATAGTGTTCAGGGATGTGTAGATTAGGTGGGTTATAGGGGGATGGGTCTGGGTGGAATGCTCTGAGGGTCAGAGTGGATTTGTTGGGCCGAAGGACCTGTTTCCACACTGTGTAGGGATTCTGTGAACTTCTATGAAGGATTGGAAACAGAAAATAGGGATAAATAGGTCACTTTGAGGTTCACAAGTTATTACTAGGACTGCCAGATGGATCAGTGCTAGACTTCCATGTATTTGTAATCTATATCAATGACTTGGATGAAGGCAACATATGTACGGTAGCTAAAAGTTCTAATGGTACATTGTTAAGTAGGAAAGTAAGTCGTCAAGAGGGCCTTAGTCGAAAGGTCAGTAACAAGGGGGCTTAATTTTAAAGTGAAAGGTGAGAGGTTTAGAGGGGATTTGAAGTAAAACTCGTCCACCCAGAGGGTGGTAGGGGTCTGGAATGTACTGTATGAGAAGGGCAGATGATGTGGGAAACCTCAAATTTTTTAAGAAGTACTTGGATGTGCACATTCAACACCATGAGACCAGTGCAGGAAGGTGGGACGAGTATAGGTAGTACTGTATTTCTGGTGGTACAGAGTTGATGGGCTTAAGGGTGCCTTCTGTACTGTATGATTCTATGATTCTCTCCCCTAATAGCAACCATGTAACCACTGTGAATTGTCATAAAAGCTTTCTGGTTCACTAATGTCCTTTGGGGAAAGAAATCTGCCATCCTTGCATGGTCTGGCCTAAATGTGATTCCAGATGCACAGCAATGCGGTTAACTCTTCTGAAGAAGAGTTGAAATATTAACTTAGTTTTCTCTCCACAGATGCTGCCAGACCTGCTGCACTTTGCTAGCAATTTCTGGCTTTGTTTCTGATTTTCAGCATCTATTGCTCTTTGGTTTTGTGGTTAACTCTTAACTGCTGCCTTGGCAACAATTATTGACCTAGCCAGCAATGCTGACACCCTGTGAACAAATAAAACAAAACCTTCAATTGTGAAGAAGTTTTCTCTTGCAACTTTATTGAAATTAGTTGCTGAAAACACAAGATTCTATTTGTGATTCGTCATCTACCATACTAATCTGTTGAGCATAATCTTGGAACTTTTGATTTTCTATTATTTTTCAGCTCAGTACAGCAAAAACAGTTATCACTCCTGCATCCATTCGCCCAGAATAACAACCTGCTTACTGACACTCACTTTGGGTTCATCCAGGGTCATTCAACTGCTGACTTCATTACAGCCTAGATGTATATATGGACAAAAGAGCTAAATTGCAGAAGTAATGTGGAACTGACTGTCTTTGACATCAATGTAGCATTCAATCAATATACCATCTAGGAATCTTAACAAAACTGTAAGCATGGGAATCAGAGAGAAATCTCTCTGCTGTTTGGAATTGTACCTTGCACAAAGGAAAATGATTGTCATTGTTGGAGTTTGATGTTCTCAGGCCCAGGAAATTACTGCAGGAATCCCTCTGGGTGGTGTCCTATGCTGAACCGTCTTCAGCTGTTTTATGAATGACCATCCTTCTATCATAAAGTCAGAGTGGGGTGTTAGCTGATGATGTTCAGCATCATTCTTGACTTCTTATATACTGAAGCAGTTCATATGCATATGCAACAAAACCTGGATAATATCCGCACTTGAGCTAGTAAGCGACAAGTAACATTCAAGCCAGGCAGTGCCCATCTTTGACATGAGAAAATTTAACCTTCCTCCCTTGATGTTCAATGGCATTGTCATCACCAAATTTCCCACTCTCTAACCATCCTGTGGTTTAACATTGACTAGAAAATGAACTAGACCAGTCATATCAATATGGTAGCTACAATAGCAGGTCAGAGACTACGAATTCTGAGGCAAGAAATGCACCTCATGACCTATGTTCCCTCTGATTTTGTTTACTTCTGTGTCAACGTCTAAGATCCGCTGTAGCCATGCAGCTTTGATCAAAAGTCAGAAATGAGATGGAATAACCCCCCACTTGCCTGGATGAATGTAGCTCCAACCACACTCAAGAAGATTGACACTATCTAAGACAAAACAGCCTGCCTTGATTAGTGCTCAGTCCACCATTTCAACCTTCACTCCCTTCACTACCTTCACTACCAACACATAGTCGGAGTAGTGTGCATCTTTTAGATGCACTGCACCTGGATGTAACTCCAGCATCTTCCAAGACCACAAACTCTACAACCTAGATGGACAAAGGGATCAAGCATGGGAACACCACCATGGGCAAGTTAACCTTCAAGATACTCACGATCCTAATTTGGAACAATATTATTCCTCCTTCACTGTCGCTGGATCAAAATCCTGGAACTCCCTTCCTAAGAACACTGTAAATGTACCTACACGCAAGGACTGTAAAGATTCAAGAAGACAGCTCACTGCAACCTGCTCCAGGGCAATTAGGGATGGGCCACAAATGCTGCACTAGCCAGTGATTCCTACATTATATGAACGGATAATAGAACATAGAACTGGACAGCACAGGAACGGACCCTTCGGCCCATAATGTTGTGCTGAACATGACACCAAATTAAACTAATCCCTTCTGCCTGCCTTTGGTTCATATCTGACCATTCCTTCCATACTCATGTGCTTATCTAAAAGTTCCTTAAATTCCCCTATCGTATCTGCTTCCACAACCATTCCTGGAAATATGTTCCAGACTCCTACCACTCTCTGTAGAAAAAAAAAAACTTGCTCCTCAGGTCTCCTTTAGACTTTCCCCATCTCACCTTAAATGCATGCCCCCTAATATCAGACATTTCGACTCTGGGAAAAAATTCTCACTGTCAACCTTATTGATGCATCTCATAATTTTTCTATCAAGTCTCCCCTCAGCTTCCATTGCTCCAGAGAAAACAACCCAAGATTTTCTAGAGTTATAGCTCATACCCTTTAATCCAGGCAGCATCCTGGTAAACCTCTTCTGCACCCTCTCCGCATCCTTCCTGTAGTATGGTGACCAGAACTGAATGCAATACTCTAAGTGTGGCCTAACCAAAGTCTTATAAAGCTGCAACATGACATCCTGACTCTTTTCCTAGCCAATCAAGACAGACATGCCATATGCCTTCTTTACCACTCTATCTACTTGTGTGGCCACTTTCAGGGAGCTATGAACTTGAGCCCTAAGATCCCTCTGTACGTCAATGCTGTTCAGGGTCTTGCCATTAACTGTATACAAGATTACAAGGTGTAGAGCTGGATGAACACAGCAGGCCAAGCAGC
>JAHRHZ010000264.1:1944494-1961380 GCA_024137785.1 Ginglymostoma cirratum | reverse complement strand
GCAGGAAGGCTGACGTTTCGGGGCGTAGACCCTTCTCCAGGGTCTAGGTGCTAAATGTCAGCCTTCCTGCTCCTCTGACGCTGCTTGGCCTGCTGTGTTCATCTAGCTCTACACCTTGTTATCTCAGATTCTCCAGCATCTGCAGTTCCCACTATCTCTGAACCCATTAACTGTATACCTTTCCTCAACATTTGATCTCTTAAAGTGCAGCACCTCACGCTTACCTGGATTAATCTCCATCTGCCATTTCTCCACCCATATCTGCAATTGATCTAAATCCCGCTGTATCTTTTGACAACTTTCTACACTATTCACCGACCTTTGTATCATCTGCACACTTACTAACCAATCCATCTACATTTTCATCGAAGTCATTTATATATATCACAAACAGCGGAGGTCCCAGTATGGATCCCTGTGGAATACCACCAGTCACCAAATTCCAGCCAGAAAAACACCCTTCCATCACTACTGTCTAGGAGCAAGCCAACTCTGAATTCACATGGCCAAGTCACTGTGGATCCCATGCATCTTAAACTCCAGGATGAGCCTACCATGAGGGACCTTGTCAAAGCCTTACTAAAATCCACGTAAATAACTTCCACTGCTCTTGCCTCACTTCCCTGAAAAATCTTACCGTCACTTCCCCGAAAAATTCAATCATGTTAGAAAGACATGACCTGCCCTGCACAAAGTCATGCTGACTGCCCCTAATTAGGCCATGCTTTTCCAAATGCATGTAAATGGCATCCCTAAGAATTCTTCTCCAATAGCTTCCCAACCGCCGATGTGAGACTTACCGGTCTTTAGTTTCCTGGCTTAACCCTATTCCCCTTCTTGAACAGAGGAAAAACATCAGCTACTTGCCAGTCCTCTAGGACCTCTGCAGTGCCTAACGAGGATACAAAGATCTTGGTCAAGGCCCCAGCAATCTCCTCTCTTGCCTCTCTCACAACCTGGAGTAGATACCAATGGACCCTGGGGACTTATCCATCTTAATACTCTTCAAGTGATCCTACACCACTTCTTCTGTGACTTAAAATATTCTAGCATACTCCATACAAGTCTCACTACCCTCCATATCCTTCTCCTGGGTGAATACTGATGCAAAGTACTCATTTAAGATCTTGCCCACATCCTCTGCCTCTAAGCACAAGTTTCCTCCTTTATGGTTGAGAGGTCTGACATTCTCCCTAGTTATCCTCTTGTTTTCAATATATGTGTAGAATGCCAAGATAATTTCATGGCCTTTCCTTGCTCTTCTAATTTCCTGCTTGAGTTCTTACCTACTTTCTTAACATTCCTCATAGACCCTGTCAAATTTTAGCTTTCTAGGCCTTACAGATGCTTCTTTATCCCTGTTGATTTAATTCACAATCTCCCTCTATCTAAGGGTCCCTTACCTTGCCATCCTTGTAATTCTCCCTTTCTGGAACATGCTGGTCCTGAACTCTCGTCAGCAGATCTTTAAATAATAATAAAACATAATAATAAAGATTCTCTGTATTCATCTGTACCACTGCTATTTTCAGTGTTTTACTATTAAAACAAGTGACTGTAGAGATATGAAAACATACTTGGGAAAAACTACAAAGAAAGCACAGAGAGATAAATTGACTTCTGTTACAAGTAAAACAGCCACAGTTCTGTCAAGTTGACTGTGTTCTATATAATGAATTGATTGCCACATGTTCATTTTTTGTGGAGTCATAGTTCTGTGTTGTATCATTGTGAGATTGTAAATCTCATTTCCATCCAAACAATTCTGTTTTCTGATCTGTGAACCAAAGCCATCTCTAACTATTGCACAAATGCCATCAAGGATTATTCACCGCTTTGTCCACCGCCTTTACCTAGCTTCCTATTTTTCTTTAAATTAATTTATTCCTCAATATTCAGGACTCTGTCCTTGTCATCCTGCACTCATGTGTCCACAATGGTTATCAGATCATATGTATTCACTTCAATATGCGCTATCAATTTATTTACTTAGCTTTGAATGACACATGCATTCAGATACAGAGCCTTCAGTTTTGTCTTTTTGTAATCTTTATAACATCTAATCTTTATTGTCTGTGTATTCCTGGCTTTTTATCTTTGTCCCTTCCTGCCATTCTCTCTCATTTATTTCTCATAAGAGTGTTTTCCTGTCTGACTTTGTAGTCATTGATACACAACATGTTTCTACATTTGATCTCTTGCAGCCACTACTTAGTTTGAAACTAAAAGTTCCTTAATTATGCAAATAGTTCAGATGTAGATTTTCTTAACGATACACCCTTAACTTTCCATAGTACTGGTGCCAGTGGGCCATGAACAAGAACTAATTTCTCCCACACCAATGTTTCAATCACATATTCATAGAATCCCTACAGCGTAGACACACACCATACGGCCTGGGTCCACACCGACCCTCCAAAGACCATTCCCTCAGACCCATATCCCTTTCCTAGCCCTGTAACTCCACATTTCCCATGACTAATCCACCTAGCCTACACATCCCTGGAAAGTGTGGGCAATTTAGCATAGCCAATCCACCTAACATGCACACCTTTGGACTGTGGGAGGAAACCCACACAGACATGGGGAGATTGTGCAAACCCTCAGTTGCCTGAGGGTGGTATCAAACCCAGGTCCTGATACTGCGATACAGCAGTGCTAACCGCTGAGCCACTGTGTTGCCATTTGGTACAATAGTTCGAGTAGCGAGACAGATAATTAGATTCAGAAAGCAGACTGTCACACTTCCATTGTCCAAAAGGCTTGAGGGTCTACTAGCCTGTTTGGATTAGAGTGGGGGCTGCAGAGTGGATCAGCAAACTGGCCATGGTGATGTGGTATAGGAATCTATTTAACTGGAAAAAGCAGCAAGGGAAGTAGTAGGAGAAGAAGATAGTAAAGTGAGGACGATTGACATTATTCACTATAGCAAACAGTGACAGTCTAAATGACTGTACCTGCCTAGTTTTAGGGTTCTGGGCATATTCTACAGTGGGAGGGGAACAATTCAGTGACTTGTGGTCCATGTCAGTACCAATGACATGGGTAGAACTAGGAAAAGCATTCTTCACAGTGAGTATGAGAAACTAGCATCAAAATAAAAAGAACCTCAAAGGTAATAATCTCTGAACTATTACATGAGTATAATAAGGTAGGAAATTATGTGCATGTGTTTATCATGCATCTGTAATAACTAACTATAATAACTCACCAAGGCTCATGCACCAGCACCATCTAAATCCATTACCTCTACCACCTAGACAGTCAAGGGCAACAGACACATGATATTTCTAGTTAATGCAAGTTTTCCTCCAACTCACACCATCTTTACTTGGAATTATACTACCATTCTTTTGCTGGCACTGGTTAAAATCCTCGAACTCCTTACGTAACGACTGAGTGTCCCTAAAATTCAAGGACTGCTATGGTACAAGAAGGCAGCTTCATCACCTTTTCCAATTCTGTGGAGGATGGACAATAAATATTAGCCTAGCTTTAATGCCTACATCCCTTGAAGGTATAAAACAAAATCTGTATTTTGCGTGAAAGTAATAAGCTTGCATTTTGGAAAGTCATTCGAGCCTAAACCATGAGGAATAAATTGATCTAAAAGGTTTCCTTAAATTGAACTCTATGCAGACCAGCCAAGCAGACTTGGCTGGTAATTGATTTTGGAGACTACAAACATTTGGCATTTTTAGTAATTATTAGTTGCTGGAGAGAGATAATCTTTATTTGTAGCTAGGTTATGATTAGCAGATTTTTTTATTATCACTATAAAATCCCATTTTTAAAAATTATAGGTTACCAAGTGATCTATTTCCATAACTTCATAGTGTCTCTTTAGTTATGGAGAAAACAGGTATTTCTCTTCCCTAGAAATACGATGTCCTTCATCTTGTCCTTGAAACAATCATTAGGAAATACATAGGAAGGATGCAGGAGACATGGCATCTAACCTTACATGTGTCTCTACATGGAAATGCTTGGCTTTCCCACAATGTCGCCTATCAACAATAATCAAGTAACTCATTGGCATTATATTTTGAAACAATCAAAATAGAGCATTTTAGAATGTCATTATGCTTCACCATAACATAATCTGTGGTTTGAGAAATGTACTTTATAACATGAAATATATTTTCATGTAATGTAACACTTTCATTTATATTGCACTTTGATGAGAAGCCATGCCTCAAAATGCTTCCCAGAGGTGTAATCAGACAAAAGTGAATGCAAGGATGAAGGAGGTATTAAGAATTGTGACCAAAGTCTTGATCAAATAGTTCTAAGCAGTTCTAAAAATGGAGGAAGGATACAGAGTAGGAATTCCATCATGCGTCTATACAGACAAAAGCACAACCACCACAGCTGTGTCAAAGGGAAGTGAATCAAAGCCCAGGGACAGCTTGCGATTTAAGTGGATGCTAAGATTGTGTTCATGCAATGAATGAGAAGGGGAAAAGAATTGGTGGTTAGAAAATAGTAATGAAAATTTTTTGGGGAGTTATGTTCATTTGTGCTGTGTAAGCCAATAATCTGTGAATACTGTAATATTCAGAGAACAGGGAATTCTAATGGTTGCTCCATTCCGTTCTTCCTCGTATTAGGGGCATGGTTTATGCAAAGTTTTCATTAGGGCTCATCAGCAAAGTGTCAAAGTCTGTTAGATTTTGCACTTTGTTAAAGCGAGTAAAAGAATGTGGAGCAAGCTCCACGTAGGTGGGTGCTGATGGCTGTACTGCTGAAAAGGCAGCTGGCTGCCTCTGGTTTGATTGGGTGACCGATGGTGCAAAAAAAGCTTCAAAGAAGTTAAGGTGGAATAGTCCACCACAGTCAGAGAGGTTTGTTACTACTGCTTCCATTAGGTCTATTTCAGTGCTGTTACAGGGATAGAAGTCTGGTTTAATAGATCTAATTAGGGAGCTGGGCTTTGACAATATATTCACTCACTTGCCAAAGGGCTTTGCAAATGGTGTGGTAATTTGCAAGGACCAAAGGTAGGTCTTTTCCATAGTGGAATAAAGATGGTAAGTTTAAAATTGAGAGGACGAATAACTAGGAGAGGGAACCATTTATATCTTCTAAAATAAGAACCACAAAATAAAAGCTGTCTGGTCAGCAATTTTCAATGTAATCAATAAAGCAGGAAGGGAGTTCCATGGAGAAGATGTAGATGTGCCGGCCTTATTACAGAATTCTGTTGAGTTAAATTTTACTCTGCATTCTTATGCTGCATTTTCCAGTGGATAGCCTTCCCCCACTGCCACACTCACACAGGCATATGCCATTTTCATCTCAATGAAAGCCCAGCAAATTGCAGAAAAAGTGGGAGATCTGCTTGACTACTGTCTAGTCAGTGAATTAAAAGTAGTTGCACTGTGTTTAGCATATCTCCATTAAATTCCCAATTTAGAGAGCAAAGAACCATTTTTGAACCAACATCTGACATGACTACAAATTTTGTTGCAATTTTGTTCAAAAAGATGAAGCAATTTATGATTTTCAAGTAATAAAATGAGAACAGCCATTTAATGAGATCGCTGAAGTTCAGCTAACTTATTGATGTTGTGCTTCAAATTGAAGGGCTAATGTAACTGATGTGACTTGTGTAATTGAAGTGAGTTACTTATTTTGTAATGTTTAGAATCCCATACAGATGTCAGACATTTCTTCAGTAACAGAGCATTTCCTCAAAGAAGAAGAAGAACGAGCCCAAGTGTTGGAGAAGCTGCTTAATTCCCACATTGATGAACTGCAAACTGATTCAAAATGTACAGTTAAGACGTATGCTGGAGCTAAAGTAGATATGCCTGCTACCACAGCTTTATTGTGTAACTGCACATTTCAAGAAACCTGAAGTACTATGGACTGTATTATGTAGCATGTAATGAATGGACCATTGACATTGTTGCTAACAAAAAATGTTTGCATATCTGCAACTGTTAAAGAATGCTCGCAGAAAGTTGACAATTTTAAGTTGTTCAAAACATATGAAGTGAACTTTTTAAGATGAAGTATTAATGCTTTATACATCTAGATGAAAATATTACTCTGTAATACAGGTTCAATTTTTACAATTTGTCGTTAATATTGTTCTTTCATTGTCAGTCTTGAAACATTTAAATTGGGGGAACTTAAAGGAATGGCTGGATCACTGATGCATTTTTGTACCAATATGAATGCCTTGTGTATATAACATTAAAAAGTCTATACATAAAACTTCAAAAGTTGTGTGGTCTCACCTAGCTTATGTTGTGTAATGTTTTATTCTTGTTTTTGACATGTAGTTACTGTCACAGCAGTTTAGAAATGGGATACTTTATTGCAAGGATGCAGGGGTCAGTGTTTCCATCACATGCATTTTTTGATTTTGTTTTCTGCTTTCCTGTCTCTTTCTTCAGAATGGGACATTACTTTGGTTCCCAAGTTACATAATACTGTATCTCATATTTCATGACCACTTTGCTGTCATTGTGTTCAACTTTGCTTTCCCAATATCCTTTTCCTCCTTAACAGTCCTCGTTATTTAACATTGTCATTACTCTCCCTGTTTCCCCATCAAACCATCTGCTGAACCCTGATCTTACCCCTGTTCGACTCTCATTTTATCCTGAAAATCCTTTGACTTTACAAACTCCAATGTGGTTTGACGCTTCATCGTTAGCCTATAGGTTTTACGGTACTGTGAGAAAGCTGCATCAGGCCACTGAGTTGTATGATCAGCCATGATATTGCATAGTGGAGCAGGCTTGAAGGCCTTAAAAAGCTTTAAAGGCCTACTCCTGCTCCTATTTTCTTTGTTTCTAAGTCCCACTTTCTCTCCCCTTCTTACATCCCTGCTTCTTTTGTGGGTATTATCTTTAGAATTCAGACTCTAGAATAAAAATGAACAGAATTGGAATAAGAAAACTAACATTAGCACAGTGATATAAATGCAAATGAGACGAACACATGTCTGCATAAGTCTGAAGGTTTGATCCTATCAGAAGTCAGGTGGTTACCAAATTTCCATAATGCTTATGCAACAACAATTTCAATTTATAAACTGCTAAGGTAGAGTAAAAAAAATCAGGAATGCTCAATGCACCTGATGTTGCGGATCTCAGGGCTTGGGGTGGTGGAGAAGTTATGAAGCTGAAGAGGATTACAGAGATGGGAAGGGGCAAGATCATAAACTTATTTGGAAACAAGAATGACAATTTAAAAATAGAGGCAGTGCTTGGGCAGGCACATGTAGATAATCAAGTGGACAGAAAATGGGTACAAATGTGTTTAAGGATATGGGCAGCAACGTTTTGAATAGCCACAAATTTGCAGAGGATAGAACACAGGAAACCAGCCAGGATTGCACTGGAATAGTCAAGTTGAGAGGTAACAAAGTTTTTGAGGAGATTTGTAGCTCAAGTGGTGGATGAGGTTGTAGACTTGCTCGCCAAGCCAGTGTTGCAGATGTTTTGGCACCCTGCTAGGTAACATCATCAGTGCACTTCTGGTGAAGCGTTGGTGTTCTGTCCCACTTGTTATTTATATGCCTTGGTTTGCTGGGGTGGTTGGCATTACTTCCGGTTCTGTTTTTCAGTGGTTTGTAAATCAGGTCCTGTTTAATGTGTTTGTTGATGGAGTTTCGGTTGGAATGCCAGGCCTCCAGGAATTTCCTGGCATGTCTCTGTTTGGCTCATGTGATTATGGATGTGTTGTCGCAGTCGAATTCGTGTCCTTCTTCGTCCGTGTTTGTTGAGACCATTGAGAATTTGTCATATCTCTTGGTGGCTAGTTGGTGTTAATGTATCCTTATTGTCAGTTTTCTTCCAGTTTGGCCTTTGGTATTTTGTATATTATGTTAGTTTTATTCGTTATGGGTATAGGATCCCTTATGTTTGTCAATAGCTATCGCAGGGTGGTTGCTGGCTTGTGGGCTACCCTGATACCGAGGGGTCTCTGGCTCAGATGCAATATCAAAGTTGTGAAGAATCTAGGAGAAAATTACAGCAGATGCTGGATTCTGTATTGAAAACAACATGAACCTCCATGAGTTGAGGGAGAGGGGTGGAGTCATAGAGCTGTACAGCATGGAAACAGACCCTTCAGTACCATTCGTCCATGCCAACCAGCTATCCTAAATAAATTTAGTCCCATTTGCCACTATATGGCCCATATCCCTCTAACTCTTCCAATTCATATACCCATTCAGGTGCCTTTTAAAATGTTGTAATTGTACCAGACTCCACCACTTCCTCTGACAATTAATTCCATACACACACCAGCCTCTGTGTGAACCAGTTGCCCCTTAGGTCCCTTTTATATCTTTCCCCTCTTACCTTAACCCTATGCCCTCTAGTTTTGGACTCCCCCACCCCAGGGAAAAGCCCTTGCTTATTCATCCTATCCATGCCCCTTATAATTTTATAAACATCTATAAGGTCACCCCTTGGTCTCTGACACTCCAGAGAAAATAGCCCCAGCCTATTCAGCCTCTCCCTATAGCTCAAACCCTCCAACCCTGGCAACATCCTTGTAAATCTTTTCTGAACCCTTTTCAAGTTACACAACATCCTTCCCATTACAGGGAGACCAAAATTAATCGAGTATTCCAAAAGTGGGTTAACTAATGTTCTGGACAGCCATTACATCCTGTAATGATCTCCCAACTGCTATACTCAATGCACTGACCAATAAAAATAAGCATACCAATAGTGATGAGATAACACAGTTTGTTACAATGACCAAAAATGTTTTTTGTCTTTCCAAAATTAATTAGATGCAATTTCTACTTGATTTATGACAATTAGACAATTTAAAAATAGAGGAGAAATCAAAAAAGGTGAATGTAAGGCAATGTTCCCCTCAAACAAGGTGGAAAAGGAAAATTAGAGAAATAACGATTAGCTGATCTGTGATCTGTTGTAAGAAAGTTTTAAAGTCTTTCATTAAGGATAGAGCAAGTAAGTTGAATTTGATCAGGGAAAGCCAACATGAATTTGTACTGGGGTTTCTGAAGAAGGGTCTAGGCCCGAAACGTCAGCCTTCCTGCTCCTCTGATGCTGCTTGGCCTGCTGTGTTCATCCAGCTCCACACCTTGTTATCTCATGAATTTGTAATGGACAGGTTATAATGATGAGCTTGACTGAAACTTTTTAAAAGACTGAAACTTTTTAAAAGGCCCTAGACTACACCCCCTCTCACCCACTTTCCTGCAAGAACGTGATCCCCTATTCCTCGGCCTCCGCTACATCTGCTCCCAAGATGAGGCGTTCCACTCCCAAACATCCCAGATGTCCTTGTATTTCAAGGACCGCAACTTCCCCCCCCCTTCAGTGGTCAAAAACGCCCTAAACCGCATCTCTCGTGTTTCCCGCACCTCAGCCCTCACACCCCCTCCCCGCAATAAACGCAAAGACAGAATTCCCCTTGTCCTCACGTCTCACCCGTTAACCTCCAGATTCAACGCATCATTTTCCGCCACCTGCAATCTGACCCCACTACAAAGGATATATTTCCCTCCCCACCCTTATCTGCCTTCCGGAGTGACCGGTCTCTCCATGACTCCCCTGTCCGTTCCACCCTCCCCACTAGCCCCACCACTCCCAGCACCTTTCTCTGCAACCGCAGGAGGTGCTACACCTGCGCCTACACGTCCCCCGTCACTTCCATCCCAGGCCCCAAAAAACCTTCCAAATCAGACAGATGTCCACCTGCACATCCGCTAATATGGTATATTCTATCCGCTGTTCCCGATGTGGCTTCCTCTACATCAGTGAGACCAAGCGGAGACTCAGAGACCGCTTTGTAGAACACCTATGCTCGCTTCGCAACAAACAACACCACATCCCAGTCGTGAACCACTTCAACTCCCCCTCCCACTCCCTGGACGACATGTCCATCCTGGGCCACCTCCAGTGTCACAACAACGCCACCCGGAAACTGGAGGCGCAGCAGCTCGTATTCCGCCTTGGAAGCCTACAACCAAATGATCTCGATGTGAACTTTACTAGCTTCAAAATCTCCCCATCCCCAGCCTCATCCCAAAACCAACTCTCCCTCTCATCCCCACCTCCTTGACCTTTCCGTCTTCTCTCCCACCTACCCGCTCCTCCCACCTCACTGACCAATCCTCCCCACCACCTACCTGCACTCACCTATCACCATACCACCTTTCCTAGCTTCAAAATCTCCCCACACCGGCCACATTCCAAGACCAACTCTCCCTCTCATCCCCACCTCCTTGACCCATCCATCTTCTCTCCCACCTATCCACTCCTTCCACCTCACTGACCAATCCGCACCACTACCTACCTGCTATCACCATCCCACCTACCTTCCCCAGCCAAACCACCCCCCCCAATTTATTTCAGAGCCCCCTTCCCCTCCCCCATTTCTGAAGAAGGGTCCCGACCCAAAATGTCAGCTTTCCTGCTCCTCTGATGCTGCCTGGCCTACTGTATTCCTCCAGCTCCACACTATGTTAAAAGGCCCGTCAGCTGAAAATTGAGAGCACAGTGAGCTGTCCAGGTGGAAGCTGGTTTGCCGCCCACATTTATGCTGGACTGCTGAGAGGCTGTACATGGCTCACAGTTCCACATTTATGGCATCCATCCTTCAAGGTCTCCTCATCAAATACTGAATGCTGGTTTGAGAATGTCACACCTCTTATAGGATTCCTGCACAGCTTACCTCTTTCTATCCTTCTGATTGCTGTGTACTATGCTCTGCTTCTGGCACTTATGATCTAGAAAATATTCAGCAACCTCTCTATCCTACAATGAATCCAACTTCCCCTAAAGCAGAGAAACCCCTCAGCTGCATAAGTGGGCTTCCAAAACATACAAAATAACCTGAAGTCACTATGTATTGCAGAAATTTCAGGCTATAGGTCACACTCATGCCTTCATTTGAATTAGGCATTTACATCAGCAACTTTGTGGAGAGTCAGTCTCAGGATCCATAAGAGAAGGAACAGAATGATGGGGAGGGGTTTGAGAGGATGTGATTTAAAAGGAGGAAGTTGGAGAAGCAAAGAAGGACAGAGAAGAAGAGGAAGGAAACAGACAGGAGGAGATTGAAGTGGAGGATCTGGAAGACTGTTATTGCCCTATTGTTTTTGCATTCAGAAAACTGCCTTAATATTTGCTCTTCTAACTCTCTCCCATTATTTGAGGACCACATGTTTCCCCTTTTGTTTTTGACTTCGACCCATATGGCCTCATTTGATTCTCATTTAGTATATTATTCCTCCTCATGGCTGTGACTATGCTTTAACAACTAATGCTATACCCACCTCTTCCGCTCTTTCTACCCTGCCTAAAAGCTCTATATCCATGGATACTGAGCTGCCACCTTTGCCCCTCCATATGCCAAGTTTTAGTTATTGTAAATATATCATGTTGCCATGTGCCTTTCTATGCCCTTAGCTCATTAGGACTCTTTTATTTTGTTCCCTTTCCATTTCCATATATACTTTTCAATACAGCCAATTTGCCATGCTGAAGTTTCTTATGCTTTGCTTCATTTGTCTTTCAGAGTCACTAGCGATATTTCTGCCAACTGTTCCTTGCTTTGAATTTGTCCTCAAGTTCCCAGCACCCTGCCAATATTAATTAAATTCTCCCTAACAGCACTAGTGAGTCTCCGTGAAAGAATATTTATTCCAGTCTTGTTCAGTCTAGACTGCCCACTTGTACAGGTCCCACCTTCCCCAAAAGCCCAAAAATTTATTGCCTCCCTCCTTCACAAGCCTTCTGACCATGTGTTCAACCATTCAATTTTCTTATTTCTACTCTCACTAGCAAGGAATAAGTCTGGGATTCCTGTTTTAGACAATTTGCTTTTCAATACCCTACCTAGCTTCATGAAACCTGCTTTCAGGACCTCATCCCCATTCCAAGCAAAGTAATTAGTACCAACTTCTAACTGATCACTCTACCCCAGAAGTGTGTCCTGCAGCATCTCTGTATCATCCTTTACCCTGGCAGCAGAGGCAACATATCATCCCAGCGTTATGATGATGGTTGCAGAAATGTCAACCTGATTCCCTGACTATAGACTCCCCTATTGTTATTGCTCTTCTATTCTTCTTTCTCCCTCACCACCCTGTACAGCTGAGCTGCCCATGGTGGTGATAATATAACCAACCTATGTGTTATGCAGTCTGTTGTTCTCTTAACTAGTGATTGATACGGTGATAGCAATTAAATCTGTGCTTTCTCCATTATCTTTCTCTTCCTTCTCCAGCATATGGAGTAGGAATGAGTGCTTGATTTTCCCCTCTTCTAGTTCCTCTGAGAAGTAAGGTGGATTATGCTCCAGTGATAAAACTTGAAGTCCTAGCTGCAGCATGCATAATTATGACAAGTAGATGCAGGTGATGAGACCACTGGAGTTGGGGATGAGGCGGGGGAGATGGATTTGGGGAATTTGGGATCAGGAATAGTTGTGGATATGGAAGGAAGCTAGAGGGCACATATTTCCTTGGATGGGACCTTCTCCACTCTGGCTCAATGATCCTGCCACCCCCTCCCTGATTCTAACCAGCATCAGTTCACCTAAAGCGGACTGTTCTCATAGAATCAATTGGCAACTGTGTTTTTGTGTAAGGACTCAAATGATTGAAAAGACGAAATGTACCGGAAGAGCATCTGGATGCATTATATGAATGTTAGTGCATAAATGACAGAGAATGCAGTGTGTTGTAGGTGTCATGCTGCTTGACATATGTTTGTTGAGAAGTATGCACGTGACATGAGATCTTACCACTCACATTAAATTATTAATGTTTTTGCAGTATTGGAGCCTTGATCATGAGACAGCGTTCTGTCCCACTTCAATGATTTCCTATCATATGCACAACATTACATGTCACTTTTCTACTCCTTTGCATTTCATCCTACCAGGCTCTCCAGTGCTACTCTAGTAACCTGTCAGCTTACTTGCTTCATGACTAAAACATCATGACACATGTCACTGACAAATTTTGGGATCTGTGCATGTGGAGACAACATATCATTCCACAAAAATTGCTCCAAATTTGCATGGTCTCCAGTTTAGCATTTCTAAGCACATAATTAAATTGTGGCAATCAGCAATTAGCCAAAAAAATTGCATTGAAACCAGACATTTAATTTGGCATTTTCTATCAGCACAATGAAAACAGCAGTTAAGTTGCAATCTACCCCCACAATCCTTCACACCACCAATTCTTACCATTATCAAAGTCTCAGCATACACTCCAATTGCACAGCATCAAGCTGTCTCCAAGCTCTTATTGCATATGTAATATGCTAATGCAGGAAGTAGTTCCTGGTCATTTTCTATGAACTTTCTCAATTTTGACTTTGTGGCCCCCAAGTAGTGGGAGAGAGTTAGAAGAGCAAATATTAAGGCAATTTTCTGACTGCAAAAACAATAGAACAAAAATAGTCTTCCAGATCTCCTGTACTGGAGAATTACATGTAAGAATCTGTTCCAAATTTGCCTTTTTGCCAAAGGTTATGTTTTATGGGATGTTACGATATTGGAACCGTTAATTCGTAATAGGTACCGTATCTATTATTCTTTTATGTTTTCCAATAGTTAAGTCATTCTGAATTCCTCTTTCTTTTGTTTGTATTTTAACAAGTGTTTAAATAAATTAGTTTTGTTTAACATTGAGTAGTTTGACCAATCACATCACAACTGGAACACAACACTTCCCATCTACCTTTAAAATAAGAAAATGTTAGGGTCTAGGCTAGAATATTTTGAGGGGGTCTGGTCTGATCCATAACACTTTCAATTCAGGTGCAACCCATCCTTCTTATACAGTTCACCTCTACCCCAGAAGAAATTCCAAAGATCCAACAATGTGTATCCTTCTCCCCAGCCATGTGTTCATTTGCTCTAACCTCCTATTCCTGCTCTCACTAGCTCATGGCACTGGGAGTAATCCAGATATTACTAGCCTTGAGGACCTACTTTTTTACCTCCTGCCTGATTTCCTACATTCTCTCCTCAGAGCTTCGTCCTTTTCTCTTCCTATGTCGTTAGTACCAACGTGAACAACAACTTCCTGCTAGTCACTCTCTCCTTTGAGAATATTCTGCACCCTCTCCAAGACATCATTGACCCTGGCACCAGAGAGGCAACACACCATTCTGATGACTCGCTGTCGGCTGCAGAAATGTCTGTCTGTGCCTCTGTCTAGAGAGTCCCCTATCACAATTGATCGCTTGGAACTTGACATACTCCTTGTTACAGTAGAGCCAGTCTTCGTACCAGAAACTTCACTGTCAATGTTACATTCCTCTGAGATTCCATCACCCCCTACATTTTCAAAAACAGCATACTTGAGATGGGGCTATCCCCAGGAAGCTCCTGCACTACCTGCTCATCCCTTCTCCCTTTCCTCGAGCCAACCTACCTACTTGACTGTATCTGCAATTTTTCTAGCTTCCTGAAACTGCCATCCATCACACCCCCAGCTCCTGTAAATTCCTCATTGCCCAAACCACTGCTCTGACCAATCCATGTGATCAGATGGGATTCTCAACCAATCACATTTCATGCAGACATAATAATCAGGAACATTTAAATTCTTCGTAATCTCCTATATCTGAAAGGGAACATATAATATCACTCTATTAAATGCCACCTTTGCACCCCAACAATCTACAGACCCAGGAAAAAAGCAGTCTTACTGTTCTAAAAAACACTGCTCCAGGATAACTTAGTACCTATGTTTTATATCAAAAAAAAATTTAATCAAAAATCAAAATCAGCATGGCTTCATCAAGGGGAAGTCATGCCTGACAAACCTGTTAGAATTTTTTGAGGAAGTAACAAGCAGGTTAGACCAAGGAGAGCCAATAGATGTTATCTACCTGGACTTCAAGAAGGCCTATGACAAGGTGCCGCACAGGATGCTGCTGAGTTAGATAAGAGCCCATAGGCTTAGAGACAAGGTACTAGCATGGATAGAAGATTGGCTGTCTGGCAGAAAGCAGAGAGTGGGGTTAAAAGGGTCTTTCTCAGGATGACAGCCGGTGACAGGTAGTGTTCCACAAGGGTCAGTGTTGTGACCACAACTTTTCACTTTATACATTAATAATCTAGATGAAGGAGGTGAGGGCATTCTGGCTAAATTTGCAGACCATACAAAGATAGATAGAGGGAAAGGTAGTATTGAGGAGGTGGGGAGGCTGCAGAAGGATTTGGACAGGTTAGCAGAGTGGGCAAAGACGTGGCAGATGGAGTACAATGTGGGAAAGTGTGAGGTCATGCACTTTGATAAGAACAGAAGCATGGACTTTTTTCTAAATGGGGAGAAAATTCAGAAGTCTGAAGTGCAAAGAGACTTGGGAGTTCTAGTCCAGGATTCTCTCAAGGTAAACTTGCAGGTTGAGTCAGTAGTCAGGAAGGCTAATACAATGTTGGCATTTATTTTGAGAGGACTCAAATATAAAAGCAGTGATGCATTTCTGAGGCTCTATAAAGCTCTGGTCAGGCCACATTTGGAGTATTGTGTGCAGTTCTGGGCCCCGTGTCTCAGGTGTGTTGGTCCTGGAGTGGGTTCAGAGGAGGTTCAACAAGAATGTTCCCAGGAATGAAAAGCTTAACATATGAGGAACGTTTGAGGATTCTGGGTCTATACTAGATGGAGTTTAGAAGGATGATGGAAGATCTAATTGAAACTTACAGAATACTGAATGGTCTGGACAGATTGGATATGGGGATGATGTTTCCATTGGTAGGAGAGACTAGGACCTGAGGGCACAGTCTTAGAGTAAAGGGAAAACCTTTTAGATCTGAGGTAAGGAGAAGCTTCTTCAGCCAGAAAGTGGTGAATCTATGAAATTCACTGCCATAGAAGGCTGTGGAGACCAGGTCATTGAGTATATTTGAGACAGAGATAGATAGATTCTTGATTGTCAAGAAGATCAAGGGTTACGGGGACAAAGCTGGTGAATGGGGTTGTGAAACTCATCAGCAATGACTGAATGGCAGAACAGACTCAATGGGCTGAATGGCCTAATTTCTGTTCCTATGTCTTATGGTCTTATTTTGGGTATAATGACCATAATTCCATAATTTTTCAGATAATTGTGGATAGAGATAGGAGTGGACCTTGAATGTAGGTGTTAAATCAGGGAAAGGCCAACTATAGCTGAATTAGCCAAGAATTGGAGAATGTAGATCAGAAGTGGCTGTTTTAGGGTAAATTCACATCTGACAATGTGGAAGTCTTTTAAAAAGCAATTGATTAGAGTGCAGGATCGGCATGTTCCTGTGAAAACAAAGGACAGGAATGGCAGAATTCAGGAACATTGGATTATGGGTAATTATAAGCCTCATCAAAAAAAGGAAGCATATCTATGATTTAGGTGTCTAAGAGTAGACAAAGTCCTTGAAGAATATAGAGTAAGCAGGAAGAAGCTCAAAAGGGAAGTTAGGAGGACTAAAAGGAGCTATGAAATGTCCTTGGCCAAATGGGTTAAGGAGAATCGAAAAGCGTTTTATACATATATTAGGACCAAGAGGGTAGCTTAGGGAAAGAGTAGGCAAACTCAAGGATAAAGGGAGGGTGATTATGTATGGAGCCAGAAGAAATGGGGGGAGATCTTTAAATGAGTATTTTACATCAGTATTCACCAAAGAGGAAAGAGAGGGACGTTTAGGTTAGGGAAAGGTGTATGAACACTCTCCGGCAAGTCAACAAAATGAAGAAAGAGGTTTTGAGTGTTTTGAAATACATTAAGATAGACAAGTCCCCAGGGCCAGATAGGATCTATCCCAGGATACAGTGGGCATCAAGGGAGGAATTGCTGGGGCCTTAACAGATATATTCACATCCTCTTTGACCTCAAGCAAGGCTCCAGAGGAGTGGAGAATGGCCAATGTTGTTCCTTTGTTTA
>JAHRHZ010000264.1:1932893-1944484 GCA_024137785.1 Ginglymostoma cirratum | reverse complement strand
GGCAGCAGAGGGAAGGTCATGTCTCACCAATTTGATTGAGTTTTTTGAGGTGAGAAGAATGATTAATGTGGGATAGGCAGTAGATGTTGTCTACATTGACTTTAGTAAGGCATTTAATAAGTTACCTCATGGCAGGCTGATACAGAAGTCCTATGGGATCCAGGGTGAGCTGGCTAGATGGATAGGAAACTGGCTTGGTCAATAGAAGACAGAGAGTGATACTGGAAGTATGCTTTTGGAATGGAGATCAGTAACTTGTGGTGTTCCACAGGGATCATGTTACGACCTTTGTTGTTTGTAATATATATAAATGATCTGGAGCAAAATGTAGGCGATCTGAAAAAGTTGGCAGATGACACCAAAATTGGCGGAGTTGCAGATAGTGAGCAGGATGGTCAGGGGTTACAGCAAGATAAAGATAGATTGTTGATCTGGGAAGAGAAATGGCAGATGAAGTTTAATCTAGACAAATGCAAGATGGTGCATTTTGGAAGATCAAATTTAGGTAAGAATTATATAATAAATGGCAGAACCCTTAGGAGCATTGACAGACAGGGGGTTCTGGGCATACTGTTCCACAGATCCCTAAAAGTAGTAACACAGGTGGATAAGGTAGTCAAGATAGTCAAGATGGCATACAGCCATCTGTAAAAGTTGGCAAATTATGTTACAGCTGTACAAAACTTTAGTTAGGCCACTTTTGGAATACTACATGCAGTTCTGGTCACCATGGATGCTTTGGAGAGGGTGCAGAGAAGGTGTACAAGGATGTTGCCTGGTTTGGAGGGTTTCAGTCATGAGGAGAGGTTGGATAAACTCAAATTGTTTTCACTGGAAAGATGGAAGCTGAGGGGTGACCTAATAGAGGTCTAAAAACTTATAAGAGCCATAAATAGGGTGGATAGTCAGAGGCTTCTTCCCAGGGGGAAATGGTCAACTACAAGATGGCACAGGTTCAAGATGAGAGGAGGAAAGTTTAGGGGAGAAATGCAGGGAATGTTTTTCACACAGACAGTGGTGGGTGCCTGGATGCACTGCCTGCAGAGAAGGGGGAAGCAGGCATGTTAGCAATGTTTGGATAGACACACAAATAGGAGGTGAACGGAACAATAGAAACCACACGTGCAAGTAGTAGCAGGTCTAAATAAAGATCAGGAACTGGCACAGGCTGGGTGGGCCGAAGGGCTTGCTCCCATTCTGCACTATACTGTATTGTATTGTATTAATCAATTTATACAACTTGATTCATCCATTCAAAATCAGATTTTCTTTGAACTGTTATCTTGGTATTCGACATACCCCTCAATTATCCCAAATATGAGGGGTTTTTTTTACACAGAGTGCTTCATGTGTAGAATGCACTTCCAGATGAAGTGGTGAATGCAGGTACAGTTACAGTGTTTAAAAGACATCTGGATAAGTATATAAGAAAAAGAAATGTTTAGTGGGGGGAGATAGTAGGAACTGCAGATGCTGGAGAATCTGAGATAACAAGGTGTAGAGCTGGATGAACACAGCAGGCCAAGCAGCCTTCTTCTGAAGAAGAAGAAGGGTCTAGGCCCGAAACGTCAGCTTTCCTGCTCCTCTGACACTGAATGGGTAGCACGAGGTCTGAGAAGCAGGCTGCCATTCCAGAAGGAGGTAGCATAAGTAGCAAGTTTCGTTTCTCACTCAGATATTAAACTTTGTTTTCTTGATAAGTTTACAATATGCCCAAAGGAAAAGCAAAGGAGTCTTCAAACTCCTAAAATAATGCCTGTGAACATTTCAAAACGGATTGGTTTTCTGACATCAAGACCAAAATGCAATTTGAACACACAAGCAGAAGTTACGAATCAGTGAGATTTTCACATCATAAAACTTACGGTGTCCTGTGCATCACTTGCTCTAAAGCAACAACAAGAGGGTACGTGACATGCAAAAGGAAATGTTTACAGTTTGAGTTTGCATACTGCAGCGCTATCTCCTTTTTCAGTTTGCTGTTTACATGAATACATCCAGGATCTTGGGATTGAAACTAGTGTGGTGCGTTTTTGCTTATGGTTTGACATTTTCTCCTTTCTTTTCATTAATAATCAGACAGAAAGTCTGCTCTACTGGAAATGCTTTACTGCGCCCTATGATAAATGCAGCTTGCTTACTTTGAGAAGGATGCTCCTTAGTTGCTTACAGCAATGAATGCTGCACTGGTTTCTGTTCCGCTGGATCATGCCAGACTCCTGTTGAGAGTTGCAGCATTTTGTTGCTGGAAATGCAGCATTGTTTGCTGTACCACTGCAGTTTCATCTTAGTATCTAAATGCTAAGACAAGTGTTTTGCATTGTGTTGTGTGGATTGCTGCAAAATGTTTTTGTAAGAAAGACTGCGTTGTTTTGAGTGAGCTGTGCTGAATTATTTGTATTTGCAAATGATGTAGAACAGTATGTTATGTGAGCTTCTGTACAGTTTGAGGGATGCTGCATTGCTCCTTAGTCTAAGGGATATGATGAGACTTTCTTTTTTGGAGCTTTTGATCTTGAACACATCAGGTCAAAGGCAAGAATGCTAAATTTTGAACAATTTATACTACAGGAGAACAGCTGATTGGTTGCCAAGTTGATTTGTTGAAGCCGAAATCAACAGGTAACTATAACGCTCCTAAGCATTTCAAAACAGATGCAAGTCTTAAACATGTTCCTTTTGTTTGCAGAGGACAGCTCCCCGCCAATGAATGTGTCTTTACTAGCAAACATTACAAGCTTGGCTAATTATCTTAACTTGGTTGTTAGTGTACCTAGGAGCACACTCAGGATTATTCAAGTGGTAACTGATTGCTAAATCACACTCAATGGCAGGTGTTTTGTTTTATGTTTCACAAGTAAGCTGGTTGAGCAGAATCTATACTCTGCCTATTACAAATAGCCACAAAGGATTTTTTTTCTGATTCATCATCCAATTGTTGGGATGGTTGGTCTACACACTTGGCATCTCATTGGCACTAAAATCCACCATTATTGCCCAGTTGTGTTACACATAATCATTCTTTGTTAACTTCACCAATCAGCACCTCTACCGCCCTCTGTTTTTGTTTGAAATTTGCCTTCATAAGTACAAGATGAAAAGCTTCAACGACATGTCTGGATGTTGCCTGGTCTGGAGCGAAGGTCTTATGAGGAAAGGCTGAGGGACTTGGGTCTGTTCTCATTGGAGAGAAGAAGGCTCAGAGGGGATTTAATAGAGACATACAAAATGATCAGAGGATTAGATAGGGTGGACAGTGAGAGACTTTTTCCCAGGATGATGACGTCGGCTAGTACGAGGGGGCATAGCTGCAAATTGAGGGGTGATAGATTTAGGACAGATGTCAGAGGCAGGTTCTTTACTCAGAGAGTGGTAAGGGCGTGGAATGCCGTGCCTGCCAATGTAGTTAACTCAGCCACATTAGGGGCATTTAAACAGTCCTTGGATAAGCATATGGATGATGATGGGATAGTGTCGGGGGATGGGCTTAGATTAGTTCACAGGTCGGCGCAACATCGAGGGCCGAAGGGCCTGTTCTGCGCTGTATTGTTCTATGTTCTATGTTCTAAATACTGGAGCTGAGTCCAGCACTGGAAAAAGTGGCATAATTACAAGTTGGATTACCTGAAGCGGCACGTGAACCAAAAGGTGCACATAGATTCCTTTATCAGTTTCTGAATCCCCAGAAAGAATGGAATGTTACAAATACTTAAAATACCCGCAGATCATGAGACAAGGGTGGAGCGTTGAATGCAAAAAGACAAATCCTGATACGGTGAATGCTGCAATAGATGATCATACTTGCAGTAGAGATGATTGCATGCATACTTTCTGTGCAAGATATTTATGAACATGTGGCAAAGTATGCAATAATTACTTGCTGGCGCAGTGAAAATTATGCCTTTGAATTTGTGGAATAGATTAACTTCATCATACAGAAACAGTTCTTGGGTCAACTGTGCAAATCGTATTTTCATGCATTGATAATAAACAAAAGTATAAACATTTTTGTACAAATAATTTTAATTTTATATATCAAGTTTCAATGACGATCTGAACATGGTACCTGATGGTCTTTGCAGGAATTTTACAACTGACTGCTTGTGACTGCTTCTCCATTGTAACTGGTGATTCAGGAATTATATGTTAACAATGACTTCAATTTACAGAATATGATGTTTATGTCAGGTAGAGCTTCTGTTGATTGGAAAGAAAGTTGGAGTAGCAATAGTGTTGCAATGCGAAATCAAGTATTTGTCAGAACTGCATCATATTGCTTACAGAGAAGATTTTCGAATAAATGATGTTTGGAAGCAGGTCTCAATTATGCATCACATTGAAACACTCCTAAGAACAGTTGTACAATGTTTATCAAATCATATGAAGAAAGGACAACGTGAAGAACTTACTGGAGGCACAGAGTATGATGCAATAGCATTTCAACCTCTGAATGAAGTGGACTTGAAGATACTTTGCAGGAAGGGCACTAATGCAAAATTACAGTCTTGATCAACTACTGCTCAGAATAAGTGAAGAAATGTGACAAATCAATAAACAATTATTAGCTGAAATACTCACAAAGCCACAATATCACATTGCATTGACCATTCCGAATGATGTTCCAGGTGAACTGGCATCACTATGCAAACTATTTCAGTCAAGCTGTTTGACAACGACTGAAGTAATACAATTTGCAAAGGCCAAGATCAATAAACTGAAGACTCCATATCTAAATGGAAGTCTTTACTTGGGTAGACAAAGTTAAGGAGGTACTGGCTGCTCTACACAGTAATGATGACACTGCTGCAATCTTTCAATTTATCTATCTGACCACATGGACAGCAGATTCCCAGAAGAGGAATTACTGGAGTCACATGCAGCAATTGTCAAGACAATTCTCTGTAATTACGGGGCAGCATGGTGGCTCAGTGGTTAGTATTGCTGCCTCACAGTACCAGGGACCTGGGTCCGACTCCAGCCTCCGGCAACTGTCTGTGTGGGGTTTGCACATTCTCCCCATGTCTACATGGGTTTCCTCTGGGTGCTCTGGTTTCCTCCCACAGTCCAAAGATGTGCAGGCTAGGTGAATTGGCCATGCTAAATTGCCCATAGGAATGTGTAGATTAGGTGGATTATAGGGGGAGGAGTCTGGGTGGGATGCTCCGAGGTTCGGTGTGGACTTGTTGGGCCGAAGGGCCTGTTTCCACACTGTAGGGATGCAATATTATATTATATTCTATATTATAGACAACCAATTATAATTTGGAAAAGACTGAGGTGCACAACAACGTTGAAATATTCTACTCTTATACCAAACTATGAAGAAAGTGTGGCACAAAAATATGTAAACAATACTGATTTCAAATTTATGGTTGTGGAAAAAGTCAGGGTGGGGTCTTTTTCAGACATTTGGTAATTTGGTTGATTATGCACTGAAAGATGACTAGTATCAAGAAACATACATTCTTCAGGGCATTTTTGCAACATTTCAGGTATCAAGTGCTTCATGAACTTGATTAAATCTAAATCCACAAATAGATTATAAATACGTCCCTTGGAATTAAGTTGGGCTGAATGAAGTTGTAAATCTGGAAAAAATATTGACATGGAAGTGGGATACAAGCATTGGGCAGCAAATAAAGATAGGTTTGAAAAGCTGCCAGAGAACTGAAGAAGTTACTAGCAACATCTTTTGATCATGTATTATGCTTACTGTGAGGGTCAGTTAGCCTAGTTGGCCGATGGCTGGTTTGCCATACAGCCTGATACCAACAACATGGCTTCAATTCTTGCATCAGCAGAGGTTCCATGAAGGCCCCACCTTCTCAGACTTACCCCTCACCTGAGGCAAGGTGATCCTCAGGTTAAGTTCACTGCCAGTTATCTCTCCCTATTTAGAGAGTAGCCTATTGGTCCTCTAGGAGTGTGGCAACTTAAAATTAATGTGTGTAGCATCACCTGTAAATTGGTCTCCTGACCTCTGAGCCAAGCAAATAATTTTATATATTAGCAGATAGGATACATGCAACTGTAAAGTAATGACATAAACGTTCACTTTTAATTGTTAATAAACATATTGCAAAAAAAAACTGGCATATGACTTCTGCTCAGTAGATGTTCTGGTTTAAACATGCCACTCAAACTACTCAGGAGTTCTATACAGGCACCATAAACTTTCGAAGGGAAAACATTAGCATTGCTATACAGGCATTTGAACTCATTTTTTACGATGTTCAAGCATCCTTATAGACATTATATAACTCTAATTATTCCCTTGCTATGAATGTCTACCCTAACATTATTTATGCTTATGTTGGCGTACCCCGTTTTATATTTCCTGTAGATAACACTGACACTGAACAGGCCTTTCAGGAATCTCATTCTTGGCTACAGAGGATATTATTATTCTCTAAATTCTACGGTCCCGTATTACTATCACATTTCCATTCTGCTTTTTCACAAGTTACCATAAATGCCCTCACCCCAGGCAGCAGCTTAACCACGATATCTTGGTCTGATTTGTCACTGTTCTCCCTGCAGTCTTTCTCATTGTCATCAGAGATAGCTCTCACATCACATCCGTTAACAGGATATCCTCCTCAACCTATAATATATCTGAATTACCTGGCTCCCCATCATTCATATCCTGCCAACTTCTTGAAAATCTGCTTTCCTCTGGAGTGTGACAATATTCTGTACAAAACTGTACAACAATGACTTCCCCTCCCTTATTTCTCTTAAATCCGTACTACAACTTAAACTCTAATCCAAAGAATTCCAAATTTAAGACAAAAACTTAAATATTTGCTCAGCAGCTGAAAACACCATATTTTGCAATCTAAACACACAACCTGCTGTATCAGATTTTCAACTGGCTGCACTTTAGTTAAGATCTTTTAATTCATTAAGCTTTATATTTATCAATACTTTCCTGGCCTGAATTTAGAGGGAAAATGTACCTTAAAACTCAATAGCCAATCACATACCTGCTTACCTACTTAACATCACTTGACCTCAGCTCCTGGCTCTTGCTGTCTCTCACTCAACCTCTTAGGTTACTCCTTATTCTGTAGAACATGAGAATAGCACCTTCTTATCTGCCAAATTCCCTAAGTAAGTGTTCTGTTGCAGCAGTACTCTGTCAGATTGGCCTTGCTTACGCATTTTTTTTCCAAAGACAGTTCTTCCCGGGGAGTTGGGATTACAGAAGAATGCACAATGTAGCCCTTCAGCTACATCAGAGTTTCATCACAAAGGTGTATAATGCATCCTGAAAATATACGTTTATCTCTTCACTTAAATTATATTCCTTATTAAGTTTCAATGTATGGCATAAACAGAAAACATTATGAAGACCCAAAAGGAAGTGACATACCATAAATGGAACAACTAAAATTCAGCAGGTGTTCTTCATTCATGAGATGTAATGATGTTCCCAGGTCTTTGAAATGTGCCTCTATTTACTTACTAATTTGTTCCACAGATGATATTCAAGTTAAGTAAGTAGATTCTGACAATAGACATATAAAAACAAAGACTGCATGAATTTGTGTACACAGGACTTTAATGGCTGGATGGTTTCCAAAACTGAAAAGTTCCTGGACCATCCATGGTGATAATTCACAACCACACAAGATGGTTGGAAGATAAATGATGGCAAAATGACAGTGTAATCTGTATAATTTAAGAAGATTTCAAAAACCCTGATTCTGATATGCAATTCAATCCAGTCCCATACCAATAATTGTAATATAGGTTTGAGGGTTTTAGATGTCATTATAAACTATAAGATTTGTGAACTTTGTCTAGCAAAAGTGATGGAATTAGGTGCATTTGCAATTGAACAAGAGATTTCGAATTAATTCTCCATTGACCTATCATAAACAACAAGATGATTTCCTATCCATATCCACTTTTGGCATTGGCCCCAGAAAAAGTTTTTCTTTCATATAACATACTGAGGTTGTTGACTTGCTTGCCGAGCTGGCTGGTTACAGTTCAGACGTTTCATCACCATGCTAGGTAACACCATCAGTGTGGCCTCTGATGAAGCGATGTTGTTCTACTCTGCTTAGTATTTACATGATCCTTACTGCTGAGGTGTCTGGTCTCATTTCTGGTTCTTTTCTTGCAAGGGTTTGTATATGGGGTCTAATTCCACATGTTTATTGATTGCATTATGGGTAGAGAACCAGGCTTCTAGGAATTCCTGTCCATGTGTATAGTTGGCTTGAGCTAGGATGGTCACGTCATCCCGGTTAAATTGATGGCCTTCATTGTCCAAGTGCACTGAAATGAGGGAAAGTTTGTTGTATCATTTAGTTGCTAGCTGGTGTTCGTGTATCCTGATGGCGAGTTTCCTTCCTGTCTGGCCGACGTAATGTTTTTGGCAGTCCTTGCACAGTATTTTGTACTCTACATTGGTCCTGCCCATATATAAACCCTTGCAAAAAAATAACTTTTAATGACACAAAACACCTCAACAGACTGGATCATGTAAATACTAAGTGGAGTAGAACAACATTGCTTCATCGGAGGCCACACTGATGATGTTACCTAGCATCCTGACAAACATCTGAACTATAACCAGACAGCTCGGCAAACAAGTCAACAACCTCACCCAGAACCCAAGCCACAAATCTTTATGCAGAGAGTCAGTATGGGCTGAATGGCCTGCTTCTGCACTGTAGGGATTCTATGATTCTTACCACTTTTACAGAACTATGGAATTGGCACTACTTGTGCAGATTAAACTCCATCTGCTATTTCTTTGCCCAACTTTCCAACTGGTCTCTGTCCTGCTGTATCCTGATAACCTTCCTCATGATCCACAAATACAAACTTACTAACCAGACCAGGAAATAGCAAGAACTGCAGATGCTGGAGTCAGAGACAACACAGTGTGGAGGTGGAGGAACGCAGCAAGTCAGGCAGCATCAGAGGAGCAGGAAAGTTGCATTTTGGGTCAGGACCCTTCTTCAGAAGTTACTAACCAGACCACCTAGATTTTCATCCAAATCATTTTACAAAATAAAACACACAGTAGAAATATTAAATATAAGTAGAAATAAAATGTAATATTACCAACTTAATTTAGCATTTACTTACTTTATTTTCTACCATCTTGAAGCCCACAAATGATAACGTTTTCATTTAGAGATTGTCATCGGTAACATAATATTTACTGTTAGGCAAACAAATCCAAAACTGAAGCCATCCTCAGCACAAACAGTTCTTAATTGGGCGTCCAATGGAACTTTGATAGAATCAACCCTTCAAAAACTGAAGTGAATAGGAATATGATCGCAGCAACAGTGATTTCCATTGAGGTTTTTCATCTCATTTGTACTATGCTTTTTTGAAATTAGGATAATTTGTATGAATTCACCATATAAATATGAAGAATGAAAACTGAGGGGAGCTTGAGGGCTAGAAGTAGATTATTCTTACCACTGGTAAAAATATGTGTCAAGGGATTCATTTTGGCCCCAATTGTTGATCCAAATGCAAATTGAAGTAGTTTTGATAATTGCTTTCTGTCCCATAGGTCCCTGCACATTTCTGCACCTTATCAAATCCAAAATCTGTCATGAATTGGCACAATTCAAGAATTTTGAAGGATTCTTTTTTATATGGCATTAGAAATATTCCTATGTTTAAGAACAGTAACCTGGTGCATGGAGACAGTAAGGACAGCAGATGCTGGAAGCCAGAGTCAATAGATGTGGATCTGAAAAAGCACTGCAGGTCAGATAGCATCCGAGGAGCGGGAAAGTCAACGTTTTGGGCCAAAATCCTTCATCAAGACTGGGGAGGGGGGAGCCCAGAAGTAAATAGAGGGAGGGTGTGGGAAGGGTGATGACAAACGTAAATTGGAGATCAACAGATATTTCACCTTGGGAGCTTATAGCCCAATGGCCTCAACATTGACTTCACCAACTTCAAGATCCTTCCAGCCCCAGCTTCATCCCACATAGAGCCCTCCCCCTTCTCCCCCTGACCTAACCTAATCTAATCTATCTATCTTTCTACTCACTAATTTGCTCCACCCTTCCCACTGACCAATCACAATAATACCCTACCTGCATCCACTTATCACCATCCCACCTACCCTTCCTCCAGACTCACACCATCCCCAGGCCTGCCAAAGGGTTTCGGCCTGAAACGCTGGCTTTCCTGCTCCTCAGACGCTGTCTGACCTGCTGTGCTTTTACAGCTTCACATCTATTCACAGTGACCTGGTGCAGCTTTGTAAACAGCAAAAAATACGTTCATCACAAAAAACAAGCATTTTTAAATTAAGTTTGGTCAAGCACCCATCAGCAAAATAATTCTAAAATAACTAATATTTACTTTCAAAAACTACACAGTAATGAGTACTAGATAAAGCTGTGGTCATTTCTTTCATAAATTGAAAGGTATATTTAAAAGCTTTTAAAATGTGACTGCGTGTGTCCATTCGCTTAAAATATTCAACTTAACTTGGGCTAAATCTTCTAATCTCTGGATCCTCAGACCAGAAGAACAAAGTAAAGATGCATGTCAGGCCATACAGAAGTCTTGCGACACAAACCTAAGGACAGTTCCTCAAATACTCACCTGGGTAAATGTCCAAACGCATGGATAGCTGCAACCTATGCCTGAATCCTTGATCATTTGACTATTCTCCAGATCACCAGCTAGCCCTCGTCCACCAATCCTTCACTCATCTGTTCACTGAAACTGAAAGATTAGACCTTTAACCTACAGCAGCACAGGCTGTAAAACTGGAATGTGTCCTGTCACTCCCCAGATTTTAACTCATCCCAACGCAATCCTGAGGGACACTGCAATTCTTAAAATCTGGGATTAAGAGACCCTGGTACAATTGTGCATTGGTGTTGAGCTGGGTAGGACTCATGAGCGCAGTGACAACGCACTTGTCATTTCTGTGGTCCAGGGTTTTCAGGTGAATTTTAAGGCTCTCCTTAGGGATACAACTAGCAAAAACTTATAATGATTAATTTGGTCTGTGATACAACCAGATTTTTGGACAGGGCCATCTGTTCGCATTTTTTAAAATTAGTGCAAAACGTGACAAATGTAATTGAACAGGAATTCATTTATGCTTAAAATTTCTTGATCTTGATCCGGCAATGGCTGATCTCAGTTAAATTACAATGATAAAAACTTAGATTCCAATGGAAGTTTCTTCCTAAGATATTCAAATTTGTGAAGGAAGTCCCTGGGGAGGGAAAAATAAGTTACAAAAATCTATTACTCCTGGTTGAAAAACAAAAAGCTTTGCTGTTGCTTTTTACCGGCAAAATGCTAGTGAGAACATGCACCTCAACTTGTACTAGAGTCAAATGAACTGAACTTTCTACCTTATCTTTCTGGAAACGGCAAATTAATTCACTGCACAATCTAGAAGTGACTTTTTTCTAAAAATTGAATAGCTTCAAAAATAAAAAAAAAAATGCCACAACATGTATATCTTTGAAGAGGTGCCAAGTAGTAAATGGGGCAAAAGTAGTGGATGAGAGATAACAAGCATGGGGCTGGATGAACACAGCAGGTCAAGCAGCATCCTGCTCCTATGATGCTGCTTG
>JAHRHZ010000264.1:1908922-1932493 GCA_024137785.1 Ginglymostoma cirratum | reverse complement strand
GATGCTGCTTGACCTGCTGTGTTCATCCAGCCCCATGCTTGTTATCTCGGATTCTCCAGCATCTGCAGTACCTTTTATCTCTGCACTCCATCCACCTCCTTTGACATTTATTTTGTTCAGTACCAACACACAGTAGTAGCATTGTGTGCCATTTCAAGATGCATTGTGACAACTCAACGAAACTCCTTTGACAGCATCTTCCAAACTGAACCTCTGCTATTTAGTGACAAGTGCATAGAAGAATCACCATTTGCAAGTTGCCCTGCAAACCCCACACCATCTTGAATTAGAACTATATTGCCATTCCTTCATTGTCACCAGGCCAAAATCCTGTATTTCCCTTCCTAACAGCACAGTGCATCCCTACATTATGTAGGCTGCAGTGGGTCAAGATGGTGGCTCCCTGCACCTTTTCTTGGACAATAGTGCCAATGACAACCTCAACCTGTGAAAGAATAAAATGTCTAAAATAGTTTGCTATTTCAGAATGTTCAATCATGCAGCACAAATATGAACATTTTGATTTTATTCTAAAAATAAACATTTACAATTTATAATCATTGTATTTCAAGTGATATGCATCCAAAACAAGAATGGATTATCCTTTGGCAAGAGTGGTGAAATTCATCCTAAAAATGTGTTTAAAACAAGACTACTGTACAGACAATGCAACAAAATGGCCTCAGACAATTCTTTTGAATTACAGCATTAGTTAAGTTACACTTAATTTCTGCACAGGATACAAGAAATGCTTCCAAATTCTTTTAAAGGGCAAACAAAAATGTCCCAGCAAATGCTTCAAAGGCACATACAAGAGAAATGAGCATGTGTATACTATACCACTGGGTAACAATACTCTTAGAAACATGTTAAGACCAGAAAACATGGAATTAAATTTGGACAGATGTTTCCATAATTGAGAGGCATTTAATCCTGGATGGATTTACTCAATTTTAATCAATTACAGTGGAGATGAAATTTCTTCATAAAATGCTCTGTAATATTTCTTTCATGCAATGGTTGGTCGTGTGGCCACGTAAACAAACAAAACAATTAACAGGACAACCACAGCTAATGTGGGAAACACTATGGTGGTAATCTGACTGCGAGCCTCTTGCATGGCTTGCCTTCTTTCCTTTTTGTCTTTTGAAGTTTCTTTTCTTGGTTTTCCTTTCAGCTGCCTCATTTTGATTGTTGTAAAGAAAACAATAGGATTCACAATGTTCTTTTTACTTGACTTTCAGAAACTAGATGGTTGTTTCAGTTCTCTTCTTGATCTATACTGTTTATCCAGTGTTAAACATTCAATTTTTTCATTTGATCGTCACTGTTCTGTAAAATAAACAATGGTACATTTTACAGAATTATCTGGCTATATCATGCATAATGAAAATATTTGGTGCCTGTGTGTGAAGTTGCTGAAAAATGAAAGAGAAAATTAATTGTTTCCCATTAATAGCCATGGAAGTTACTGTTATTGAGATTACAGCTACAGTATATTACCTTGTGCAATACAGAATTCTTCTGACATGGCTAAATTTGTGGTCAGAAGAATCAACATTAATTTGGAACAAAAATACATTTTTTTAGTATTTACTGCATAAATAAGATTCTAAGAAATTTCACAAACACAATTAGATGAGCTAAAGGCAACACATTTGCACATCAAATTGTAACATCTTTAACACTTCTCTCGTTATTTGTGCAACACTCTTAAATAACCGCAAATGGCCAAATATTTAATAAAAAGATTTTGACAACAAGATTGTTCAGAGAATGTTAGTACAAGTTTGGAAATATCTTTTAATTTGCATTGTCTGCTAGACCTAGCCATCAGCAAAGCTCTATGGTCTCTAATGCAGCATAGAACTCGGATACCAGAAGAACGAAAGAATGATAAAAATCAAGTCCATAAAAATCAACCATCACCATCCCTGGATAGGTACTGTCCTACCAGCAGGCCAGATCCAGAAGTGGTGGCACAGTGGTATATAGTCAGGATAGATTTGCGCCGGGAGTCTCAACACTCACGCCAGACCTTGAAGTCTCATGGCATCAAGTTAAACATAGGCAAGGAGACCACCTGCCAATTACAACCACCATTCTCCTTCTGCTGATGAAGAATGTTGAACAACACTTGGAGGAAGTACCATGGGTGGCAAGGGCACAAAATGTACTCACTAGGGATTTCAATGTCTACCACCAAGAGTTGCTCAAATCAGCACTACTGATTCAGCTGGTCAGGTCATAAAGGACGTCACTGCTAGACTGGGTCTGTGGCAGGTGGTGAAGGAAGCAATAAGAGGGGAAAATATACTTGGCCTCATCCTTACCAAATCGCTGGCTGCAGATGCATATGCCCATGACAGTATGCCAAGTGTAGCCACCACACAGTTCTTGAGGAGATGAAGTCCTACCTTCACAGTAAGAATACCCTCCATTGTGGTGTGTGGCACTGTGTTAAATGGGGCAGAGTTCCAACAGACCTAGCAACTCAAGACTGGGAATCCATGAGGATCTACAGGCCATCGACAACAACAGAACCGTACTCCAACACTATCTGTAACCTCATTGATAAGTCAGGGTTAAACACTGGTTTATTGGACATTGCAGGATGGCATGCCAGGAGCAGCACCAGGCATACCTAAAACTGAGGTATCAACTTGATGAAGCCACCAAACAGGACTACTTGTGTGTGAAACAGAATAAGCAGCAAGTAATAGGCAAAGCTAAGCAATTCCACAACCAAGCTCTGCAATCCTGCCAAAGTCATGAAAGGTGGTGGACAATTAAACAAACGAAGGAGGCAGCTCCACAAATGTACCCATCCTCAACAATGGAAGAGCCCAGCACATCAGTGCAAAAGCATTCACAGCAATCTTCACCCAGTCATGCTGAGTGGATGATTCATGTCAGGCTCCTCCAGTGGTCCCCAGCATGACAAATACCAGCCTTCAGCCAATTCAATTCATCCCACATGATATCAAGAACCGTTGGAGGTACTGGATACTGCAGAGGTTACGGACCCTGACAACATTCTGGCAATAATATTGAAGACATATGCTCTAGAAGTTGCCGGTCCCCCAGCCAAGCTCACCCAGCACACCTACCACACCAGCATCTAACAGATGATGTGGAAACCTGCCTAGGTATATCTACGGACAAAAGAGCTGAATTCTAGAGGTGAGAGTGATGGGTCTTGACATCGAGGTCTCACTTGATCAAGCGTGGCATCAAGGAGCCCTAGCAAAACTGGAATCAATGGGTATCAAGAGTCAAACACTCCGCTGGTTGGAGTCAGACCTGGAATGTAGGAAGATGGTTGTGGTGGTTGTTGTTGGAAATTAGTCATTTCAGCAGGTGTTCCTCAGGGTAATGTCCTTGGCCAAACCAACTTCAGCTGCTTCATCAGTGACCCTCCCTCGATCATAGGGTCAGAGGTGGGGCTGTTCCCTGATGATTGAACCATGTTCAGCACAAATCACAACTCATGTTACCAGGCATGGTGATGAAACGTCTGAATGAAAACAAGCCAGCACAGCAAGCAAGTCAACAAACTTAACCCTCAAATGCAACAAGACCTGGGCAACATTCACATTTGATTTCTCAAGAAGGGTCCCGACCCCAAATGTCAGCTTTCCTGTTCCTCTGATGCTGCCTGGCCTGCTGCGTTCCTCCAGCTCCACACTGTGTTATCTCTGACTCCAGCATCAGCAGATTCATATTTGGCTGACAAATGGCAAGTAACATTCATGCCACACAAATGCCAGGCAATGACCATTTCCAATGAGAGAAAATCTAACCACAGCCCTTGACACTTAGTGATGTTAACATCACTAAATCCCCCGGCTTACCATTGACCAGAAACTCGACTGGTCTTGATATTTATATCTATATACAGTGGCTGGAAGAGCAGGCCAGAGGCTAAGCATACTCAGAGTAGCTCAACTCCAATCCACCACTGATTGAATATTATGATTGAGAGCAACTCCAACAAAATTCAAGAAGCTCGACATCACCCAAGATAAAGCAGCTGCTTGGTTTGCATCAAATTGACAAGCTTCCTCTCCCTCACCCACCAATGTTCAGTAGCAGCAGTATGCACCATCTATAGGTTGCACTGCCGAAATTCACCAAAAATACTTACACAGCATCTTCCAAACCCAAAACCACTTACATCTAGAAGGACATGGACAGCAGACACATGGGAACACCACCATCTGTATGCTCCCCTCCAAGCCACTCACCATCCTGACTTGGAAGTGAAATTGCCTTTCCTTCACTACTGTTGTGTCAAAATCCTGGAATTCCTTCCCCATGGGTCTACCTACAGTGCCTGAAGGCAGCAGCTCACTGCCACCACCACCATCTCAAAGATAACTAGGGTGAGTCAAATAATAATTGTCCAGCTAGCAACACCCTTGTCCCATGTTAGTCAGTCTATTGAAGCTACACTAATGTCATCAAGTGACTAACAACAGAATTTGGAAAAATAAACTGGATAACCACAATTGGTTATATAAAAACTACTAGCAAACTTGAAAGGGTTTGGAAAAGATTTACAAGGTTGTTGCCAGAGATGGTGGGTTTGAGCTATAGGGAGAGGCTGAATAGGCTGGGGCCATTTTCCGCAGAGTACTGGAGGCTGAGGGGTTATCTTCGAAGATTATAAAATCATGAAGGGCACAGATAGGGTGAATAGCCAAGGTCTTTTTCCCAGGGCAGGGGAATCCAAAACTGGAAGGCACAGGTTTAAGATGAGAGGGGAAGGATTTAAAAGGGACCCGAGGGGCAACATTTTCATGCAGAGTGGTGTATTTGCAGAATGAACTGCTAGAAGTAGTGGAGGAGGCTTGTACAATTACAACATTTAATAAAGGTACCTAGATGGGTATATGAATAGAGAGGGTTGGGAGGGATATGGGCCAAATGCTGGCAAATGGGACTAGATTAATTTAGGTCATCTGGTCTGTACGGACAAGTTGGACCAAAGGGTCTGTCTCCATGCTGTACAACCCTGACTCTACGGTGAGCAATAGTGTAAATTAACAATGGAAAACATTTTAAATAGTATTTTAATAAATTCAGGTAAAGTAAATTCCTATATAATTAAAAGAAACTGATAAACTTAAATTTGAAGATTCCATGGATGAATAAAGACATGGTAACAAACGAGAGTTAGGCATAAGGCTTACGCTAAATGCATACACAGCAGAGTGCATGGTAACAGTGTACGTAGTTTTTCCTTCTTGCTTAACATCTAAATGCAAAGTTCTATGAAATTAAGTAATTAAGAATCAAACAGTAAAATATTTTACAAGCACATCAACGAAAAGAAATGGGTTGTGCTAAGAATAAGACCATTACGGGATAGGTAGAAGAATACCAGAGGTAGATGGCAGAGACATTAAAAATACTATAAGGTGCAAATCAAGGAGATAAAACAAGTCAATATTATGACATTCAATGATGATGAGCTCATTTTAACTAAAATAAAGAAAATGTATTGAATAAACCATTTAATTTGAGAACAGAAATCCTGTATAGACTATCTAAACATTGCTTCAAATGCTGGACTTTTACAAGATGTTTGTTTTAAAATGTTTCCTTTCATGTAAGGTAAGACAGGCTGCTTTAGAAAGGGGAATGGAATACTAGACATTGGTCTAGGTGATCTGGTTGCCATAGGGCAAAACTGAAACAGAAACCCATTGAAATATCATCACGTAAAAGCTTCTGCGCCTTTCTGAAGTGTCTCCCAGTACAATGGCCAGCTGCTTTGGGAAACAGAGAGAGAGCGCGAGAGAGAGAGAGAGCGCGAGAGAGAGAGAGAGAGCGCGAGAGAGAGAGAGAGAGCGCGAGAGAGCGAGAGAGAGAGCGCGAGAGCGCGAGAGAGACACACACAAACATACAAAGTTGATACTGCTGTTTGGAGGAAAAAGCAGCTGCTGCTGTGAAGAGCAAATAAGGACTGTCCTCGATGAACAGAAGTTTCAACTCGAACAAGAACAGATGTTGCTGGCGAAACGCAGCAGGTCTGGCAGCATTGTGGGAAGAAAGCAGAGTTAAAGTTTTGAATCCGGTGACTCTTCATTAGAACTGGTTTTGCCAGCATTTCTGTCTTTGTTTTAGATCACCAGTTCTTTGTTTTATTTTCGACGTTTCAACCAATACAGTCAAGGTGAAGCTACATAAACGTTTGAGGGAGAACAGAATACCATGATAGATCTGGATGAGCAACAAAAGGCCCAAGTGGAGCATAAATGCAAGCACGGACTATATCGTACATAAGCTTCTCCATAGAGTCCTATGGACTCGGACATCTGTGAGAAGTACAGTAAATAAGATATTAGCAGCATAAACAATCTAAACTGAATTACACACAAATTCGGACTTGGGAACAGGTTATTTGCACCAACCAATCTTTGTCCCCAGAGCTATCTTCCATGATATGCCATTAGAAAAAAAAAATCAAGACTGGCACTAATAGTTGATGGGTGGGTACAATAAAATATGACTTTTTTAAGCCAAATAGTTGTACGTGCAAAAACAAAACCAAAAAGCTGCAGATGTTGGAAATTAGAAACAAAAGCAGAAATTGTTGGGAAAACTCAGCAGGTCTGGCAGCACCTGTAGAGAGAAAGCAGAATTAAAGTTTCAGGTTCAGTTCTGAAGTAGAAAATGCTTTAAGATAACCTTCCTGGAAGCTAAATAGGTATAATAATTTACATCCAAACCATTGATTTAGAGATCTCATGTCCTATTCCCAGTTTATATGGGGTTATGCAACCTTAACTAGGGCATCAGCAGTAGTACTATAGTACACATGCATAGCCCTAGCTACAGAAGGGAAAAAATCAGCCACGACATTCATGTATCAGAGATAACAGGAACTGCAGATGCTGGAGAATCCGAGATAACAAGGTGTAGGGCTGGATGAACACAGCAGGCCAAGCAGCATCATAGGAGCAGGAAAGCTTGACGTTTCGGGCCTAGACCCTTCTTCAGAAATGGGGGAGGGGAAGGGGGTTCTGAAATAAATATGGAGAGAGGGGGGAGGCAGATAGAGGAGAAGACAGGTGGAGAGGAGACAGACAAGTCGAAGAGGCAGGGATGGAGGCAGTAAAGGTGAGTGTAGGTGGGGAGGTAGGGAGGAGATAGGTCAGTCCAGGGAGGACGGACAGGTCAAGGGGGTGGGATGAGGTTAGTAGGTAGGAAATGGGGGTGCGGCTTGAGGTGGGAGGAGGGGATAGGTGAGAGGAAGAACAGGTGAGGGAGGCCGAGATGAGCTGGGCTGGTTTTGGGATGCGGTAGGGGGAGGGGAGATTTTGAAGCTTGTGAAATCCACATTGATACCATTGGGCTGCAGTGTTCCCAAGCTGAATATGAGTTGCTCCCCAAGCTGAATATGAGTTGCTGTTCCTGCAGCCTCCGGGTGGCATCGTTTTGGCACTGCAGGAGACCCACTATGGACATGTCATCTGAGGAATGGGAGGGGGAGTTGAAATGATTCGCGACTGGGAGGTGCAGTTGTTTATTGCGAACCGAGCGCAGGTGTTCTGCAAAGCAGTCCCCAAGTCTCTGCTTGGTTTCCCTGAGGTAGAGGAGGCCACAACAGGTACAGCGGATGCAGTATACCACATGAGCAGATGTGCAGGTGAACATCTGCTTGATGTGGAAAGTCTTCTTGGGGCCTGGGATGGGGGAAGAGGGAAGAGGTGTGGGGGCAGGTGTAGCACTTCCTGCGGTTGCAGGGAAAAGTTCCGGGGCTGGAGGGGAGTGTGGAGCGATAAAGGGAGTCACGGAGAGAGTGGTCCCTCCGGAAAGCAAATAAGGGTGGGGAGGGAAACATGTCTTTGGTGGTGGGGTCGGATTGCAGATGACGGAAGTGTCGGATCCGGAGGTTGGTGGGGTGGTACGTGAGGACAAGGGGGATTCTTTTTTGGTTGTTATTGCGGGGAAGGGGTGTGAGGGATGAGTTAAGGGAAATGCGGGAGACACGGTCGAGGGCGTTCTCGACCACTGCCGGGGTGTTGGTGGGGGGGGGGGGGGGGGGGGAGGGGGTAAGGAGGGAGTTGTGGTCCTTGAAAAACGAGGACATCTGAGATGTACGGGAGTGGAATGCCTCATCCTGGGAGCAGACGCGACGGAGGCAAAGGAATTGGGAATAGGGGATGGCATTTTTGCAGGAAGGTGAGTGGGAGGAGGTGTATTCTAGGTAGCTGTTGGAGTCGGTGGGCTTGAAATGGATAAATCGGGTTCTTGGTGGTTACCCGGGATAGACACAGAGAGGTCCAGGAAGGTGAGAGAGGTGTTAGCGATGGCCCAGGTGAACTTCAGGTTGGGGTGGAAGGTGTTGGTGAAGTGGATGAACTGTTCGAGCTCCTCGTGGGAGCATGAGGCGGTGCTGATGCAGTCATCAATGTAACGGAGGAAGAGGTGGGGTTGAGGGCCAGTGTAGGTACGGAAGAGGGATTGTTCCACGTAACCTACAAAGAGGCAGGCATAGCTTGGACCCATGTGGGTACCCATGGCCACCCCCTTTGTCTGTCAGGGGTGAGAGGAATTGAAAGGGAAGTTGTTGAGGGTGAGGACAAGTTCAGCTAAGCGGATGAGGGTGTCAGTAGGGCCTTTAGGTTATCTGCATGGGGAGATCAGGTGTATAGGGACTGGACGTCCATAGTAAAAATGAGGTGTTAGGGACTGGGGAATTGGAAGTTCTGGAGGAGGTGGAGGGCGTGGGTGGTGTCATGGATGTAGGTAGGGAGTTCCTGGACCAAGGGGGAGAAAATGGAGCCAAGATAGGTGGAGATAAGTTCGGTGGGGCAGGAGCAGGCGGAGACAATGGGTCGACCAGGGCAGTCAAGTTTGTGGATTTTGGGAAGGAGATAGAAGCAGGCGGTGCAGGGTTGGAGAACGATGAGGTTGGAGGCTGTGGGTGGGAGGTCACCTGAGGTGATGAGGTTGTGGATGGTTTGGTGCTCGGGGGTGGGGTCATGATCCAGGGGGCGGTAAGAGGTGGTGTCGGAGAGTTGGCGCCTGGCCTCAGCGATGTAGAGGTCAGTGTGCCATACTACGACTGCGCCTTCCGTGTCCGCGAGTTTTCTGGTGAGGTTGGGATTGGAACAGAGGGAGCGGAGGGCTGCACGTTCTGCGGGCGAGAGGTTGGAGTGGGTGAGAGGGGTGGAGAGGTTGAGGCGATTGATGTCTCGACGGCAGTTGGAGATGAAGAGGTCGTGGGAGGGTAGGAGGCCTTGGGGTGGTGTCCAGGAGGACGGCTTGTGGAGGCGGGAGAAGGGGTCAGTAGAGGGAGGGTTAGGCTCACGATTAAAGAACTGCACCTCCCAGTCGTGAACCATTTCAACTCCCCCCTCCCATTCCTCAGACGACATGTCCATCCTGGGCCTCCTGCAGTGCCACAACGATGCCACCCAAAGATTACAGGAACAGCAACTCATTCAGCTTCGGAACACTGCAGCCCAATGCTATCAATGTGGATTTCACAAGCTTCAAAATTTCCACTCCCCCTACCGCATTTCAAAATCTGCCCAGCTCATCCCCACCTCCTTAACCTGTTCTTCCTCTCACCTATCCCCTCCTCCCACCTCAAGCCGCACCCCCATTTCCTACCTACTAACCTCATCCCACTCCCTTGACCTGTCCGTCCTCCCTGGACTGACCTATCTCCTCCCCACCTACACTCACCTTTACTGCCTCCATCCCTGCCTCTTTGACTTGTCTGTCTCCTCTCCACCTATCTTCTCCTCTATCCATCTTCTATCCGCCTCTCCCTATTTATTTCAGAACCCCCTTTCTCTCCCCCATTTCTGATGAAGGGTCTAGGCCCGAAACGTCAAGCTCTCCTGCTCGGCCTGCTGTGTTCATCCAGCTCTACACCTTGTTATCACAACATTCGTGTAATTACTTTTACGGTGATTGTGCGCATATATGTGATAATGGGAGATCTTAGAACCAGCTGCAGTAATATTCTAACCTGTTGATCATCGCTATCAAAGCTCATAGATGAACAGCCACTTATGCATGAAACAGGGAATGTACAGGCATCGGTGAACCAAGTAATTTCATACTTTCACCACCCAGTTGTGGAACAGGTAGGAGTTCAACCCAGGCCTCCTAGCCCAGAGGTAGGGACAGTACCTTTGAATGGAAGCTCCTCCTACCCCAAGAATCAAAACCTTCAGGGACAAAACGGCAGAAGTTCAAAATATATCTCCGCAGCTCCTTAATAAGGTTAAAAGTATTCTATAGGAGGTTGATAAATGAAGTAGGAATCAATTACAATTAAATTCACCTCTTACTAAATTCTCTATGTTACAATGAATCAATTTGCAGTTCCTACAGCAGCCAACATTGTAGTGTACACTACACTGATTATCCACACAAGCAGAAATAAATCTGCAAGTCGGAAGTAATTTACAGGACTGAAGTCTCGATGCACGTCACCTACAAGATTTATGACAAGCCTAAACGTGCATCATTTGAGCATTGATCTATTATAATTCATCTTAGTTCATCCACAAAGGATAAAAAAGAAGAAATAACTTCTTTTGGGCAGGTTTTAATAAATTGCATAGGAGCTTCTTCCTTGGATTTCAATCTGATGGGAAATTTAAAGCTGGGTAAAACCATATTAAGTTTTATCACTATGTATAGCCTTCTGGGTCATATTTCAGATAAACAGCTAAGGCATCCATGCAACTGCCCTTATCTCCAAATTATCCCAAGCCAAAATTTTGCGTTTTGGATTTCACAAACAAGAGACTTTCTGCTTCAAGGTGACGTATATTTTCACCTCAAGTGATATTAGTCTGGGGCTTTACTTTACCCTGCATTTTTGAATTAGAGTTCAGACCTCCATCATGACACGTAATGCACACAGGAAAACTGACTAACTCCTAATTCAGATAGGCTTGGAGTTGTTTTCATTGTTTTTGTATTTAACAAATATGACAAACTGAAACTAATTCAAACAGAAATTGAACAAATAAAAATACAAATATTATTCCCTTGCTGTCCTGAAAATTATCACATCTATTTAATTGCTCAAAATCTTCAAATGTTCAGTTTAGGGGACTGGAGAAAAGCCAGAAAGAGCTGAAGACAGCCATCATCTCATGCTGTGAGGAAAACATCAGCTACAAGACCAAAAAACACCAACATGAGAGCAATCACTTCATCCAAGACCTCATCAGCAACAAGAGGAAAAGCTCTCTGTACCTGGCAGAACAACAGCATCTGCAAGGCAAAAAGAAGAATTCATGAAATAGTAAATGTGGAGTTACACTGAAGAACTACAGACATCAAGAACCAATGGCGTGCTGAGAAAGCTAAGGAGCTGCAACTTCCTGCTTACAAGCACGGTACCCGTGGTTTCTTCAGTGCCTCTGAGGCAATATTCAAATCCAACACCCTTGGCCCAAGACAGAGCAAGAACAAGATACAACATCAGCTTCCAATGGACAGTACACTTCAAAGGAACTCCTAAACCTTGAGTCAATCACTGACAAGGATGTAGTTATGGAAGGGACCCAACTTTGCATCAAAGATGATCCTAAGACTCCTACCTAGTCTGACAGAAGTTGAAGCCTCTATTAGAGGCAAAGGCGGCTCAAATCCTTTATACCGATCTGCCCCAAGAACTGGTCCATCCTTCCATTGAGATCAATGGAGAAATCCCTCCAAACATGGCTTCCCCAGCTGAGAAGTTACATCTCATCTAAGGTTGACATCAATGTGGAGATTCAACATCACATCCAATCTTTGAGCAGAGTCTTCAGGTGCCGAAGGATGTGAGTCTTCAACAAAATAATAACTGTGCTAATTCAAAGATCATTCCATATATGGCAGTCATCTGTCCGACTGTTCTCTACGGTTCTGAAACATGGACTACAAACACACCCCACCTCAAAACTCTTGAGAAGGACCATCAATGCTGTTTCAAACAGAATTTCCACATCAGGTGAGGATTGGCATACAAGTATCAGCGCCCTTGAATCAGCTCACAGCACGAGCATTGAAGCCAGTATCATCTGAAAGCAACTCCACTGAGCCAACCATGTGCTGAGGACCGGAGGTCCGATGACCAAAGCAAGTCTTCTTCACCTAGCTCAAGGAAGGCACTCAAATGAGAGGGTTACAAAGAAAGCATTTCAAAGACTCGCTGAAGGTTCCCCTCAAAAAACACAAAATAGATATCAACGCATAGGAGACCCTGGTTAAGAAGAAACCAACAAGGCAGAAACTCCTGTACGAAGTGACACAATTCTTTGAAAATACCCAGTGGTAACAGGAAGTACAGAAAAGGGACCAGTAAAAGGAATGTCAATGATCTTGAAGCTATTTGACCTCCCAGAAACACGTGCCGAATGAAAGAGCAGAGATCTGGTCTGAGAGATAGGCTCATCAGCCATGCAAGGACCCACAGAATCCACGAGCAGTGACAAAGAAGTTCCTAGTTGGACAATCATAGTCATTAGAATCACAGAACCCCTACAGCATGGAAACAGGCCTTTTGGCCCAACAAGTCCACACCAACCATCAGAGCATCCCCCCCCAACCCAAGACCCATCCCCCTATAACCTACTTAATCTACACACCCCTGAACACTATTGGGCAATTTAGCATGCCCAATCCATCTAGCCTGCACATCTTTGGACTGTGGGAGGAAGCCAGAGCACCCAGAGGAAACCCATGCAGACAATGCGCAAACTCCACACAGACAGTCGCCCGAGGATGGAATTGAACCCGGGTCCCTGGCGCTGTGAGGCAGCAGTGCTAACCACTGAGCCACTGTGCCACGAGTGATCACCAACACTACACCCATACTTCTGTTGCTCTATTTCAATGAGGGGCACATTTAGTAATTAATGATACAAGTAGAGAATGTAGTAGTTTCAACAGAATATGATGCAAAGTTACACACAGTAACCACGTGGATTTAATTTCTTAACCTACATCACAAAACTGGGGTGAAGATATGATCATATGGTCTAATGGATAAGATGTCTGACTTCAGCATTAAAGATTGCAGGTTTGAGTCCTGTTGCAATCACTTGGGGACCTACCTGCGGCAGTGATCGAAGCCTGGGTTCAAGTCCCACGTGCTCAAGAGATGTGCAATAAATATCTCTGATCAGGTTGATCAGAAAAACAGGCTAAATATCAAAAAAAAACAAATTAAAACAAACATCAAACTTTTTAAAACGGTCTACTGATCCAGAGTCTGGATCAAAAAGCAGGCTTACAACTAAAGATAGATAAGAACCCGTGGAAATGCCGACGTGGGAACGGTCAGATGTTTAAAATTTCAACAGGCACTTCCCTGTCACGTATCTCAGAGTCCGAACTAGAGTTAGAGGTTTGGGAGAAATTCATTGTGCTTAGCTGGATAACTACCCAAGACATTTATATAGTACAAACCTAGTTTAACAGTTAGATAACTAAACATCCAACCACCCTCAACACCGCAGATGCCTAAAATTACCCCCCCACTACCCTCAACAAAACTATCCATCACCAATGCTACTATACAGCTGCTGAGCTAATTACAATCGGCAATCGAACTGATCAAACACCACCCCAAACCAACTGCCACTCCCTTCTACAACCACAAAGCTACCGATCCAATCATAGATAACAAGCATGGGGCTGGATGAACACAGCAGGTCAAGCAGCATCATAAACCCTTTAGGCCCGAAACGTCGAGTTTTCCTGCTCCTATGATGCTGCTTGACCTGCTGTGTTCATCCAGCCCCATGCTTGTTATCTCGGATTCTCCAGCACCTTTTATCTCTCTACCGATCCAATCATCTCTATTTTGGTTTACAATGTGGGGTTTGCAAGTGGAAAACACAAAGCGCAACAAAAGTTTAAACTAAGTAGCATCTTCAATTTTTCATTGTCTTATTTGGGTAAGAGTATTTAATGTTCCAAGATTCCACCCAACCACATATTTAAATTATAACAGTTCTTAAAAGCTTCTCCTCAAACGTGAAATGTTAAACTTCTAGAAGGTGCCGTTTGCAATCCCTACCATTTTGAATTAAGTTCATTTAAAATACATTATCCATAGTTCATCGTTCATAGAATCCCTACTGTGTGGAAACAGGCCCTTCAACCCAACAAGTCCACACCGACCATCAGAGCATCCCACCCAGACCCATCCCCCTATAACCCACCGAATCCACTCATCCCTGAACACTATGGGAAAATTTAGCATGGCTAATCCACCTAGCCTGCACATCTTTGGACTGAGGGAGGAAACCCACGCAGACACAGGGAGAATGTGCAAACTCCACACAGACAGATGCCCGAGGGCGGAATCAAACCCAGGACCCCGGCGCTGTGAGGCACCATGCCACACCCTGTAAAAATCTCCTCTTCGGTCAATCTCACTCACTGGTAGTTTCTTGTAAATTTCATACAAGCCTTGCCTAATACCTTACCAAGAAAAAGGTCATAGCATCACCTCTGAAGTTAACAGAAAATGCTGATAAGTTCATGCTTCGCTGTTTTGGCAATTTAGTAATAAAAACTAGATTACCATAATTAAAAGAACTTGCATTCATCCAGCACCTTTCAGGTGTTTTTAAAGCACTTTATAATTGCTGTAGCATTTCTGAAGTTAGAGTTATGATTATAATTGGAGAAATGCTCAAAATGATGGCAGCTCTGAAGGTAATGATCTTAGTAAGCTAGGCTGCTTGTTCTGTGAATTCTCAGGCTTCTTTCAGAAAACATTGTTAAGATAAACTTAATTTAATATTGTTTTTGTCATGATTTGCAACTTCCATAAGTAAATTTTATACACACAAAAAAAATGCCTGAAGCAATTTCATTGTCCTTTTCATTATCTAATGACTAATGATATTGGAAATTGTTGCTTGGTAGCCATTATTCCTGTTTGTTGTATGCTGATTTGTTTATTCTTATTCGCTGTAGAGTCATAAAGTCCTACAGCACAGAGACAGGCTCTTCAGCTCAAACGTGTCCACGCCAAACAAAATGTCCATCCACACTAAACCCATTTTCCTGCACTTAGCCCATTTCCTTCTAAACCTTTCCTATCCATGTATTTGTCCAACTGCATTTTAAAAGTTGTTAATGTATCTGCCTCAAACACTTCTGCTGGCAGCTCATTCCATATGCATACACCTTCCATGTAAAAAAGTTGCCCCTCTAGTTCCTATGTATTCTTTCCCCTCTTATGTTAAACTAATGTCCTCAAGTCCTCGATTCCCCAACCCTGGAAAAAAGACTGACTGCATTCACCCTATCCATGTCTCTAATGATCTTATACACTTCTTTAAGATCTCCCCTCAGTCTCCTACGTGCAAAAGAAAAAAGTCCTAGCTTATCCAACCTCTCCCTGTAACTCAGTCCCTTGAGTCCTGGCAACATCCTTGTAAGTTTCTTCTGCATTCTTTCCAGTTTAATAACATCCTCCCTATAGCAAAGTGACCAAAACTGAACACAATACTCCAAGTGCAGCCTCACCAACATCCTGTACAACTGCAACATACTTCCCAACTTCTGGACTCAATACCCTGACTGAAAGTCCAGTATGCCAAACACCACCTTCACTGCCCTGTCTACCTGTGACTCTGCTTTCAGAGAACCATGCACCGGAACCCCAAGGTTCCTCTGTTCTACTACACTCTTTAAGACCCTACCATTCACAGTGAAACTCCCACCTTGGTTTAACTTTCCAAAATAAAACACCTTACACTTATCTATATTAAACTCCCTTTGCCATTTCTCGGCCCACTTCCCCACCTGATCAAGATCCTGCTGCAATTTCTGACAACCTTCCTCACTGTCCACAATACCACCTATTTTAACGTCATCCACAAACCTACTAATCATGCCCTGTACATTCTCATCCAAATAATTGATTATATATAACCAGCACCAACTGGCCCAGCACTGACCCAAGGCACACCACTAGTCACAGGCCTCCAGTGCCACAAGCATCCTTCCACTATTACTCTCTGCTTCCTACCATCAAGCCAAATTGGAATCCAATTTGCCAGTTCTCCATGGATTCCAAGTGATCTAACCTTCCAGAGCAGCCTACCACGTGGAACTCTATCAAAGGCCTTACTGAAATCCATGTAAACTACATCTATTGCCCTGGTCCCAATCTTCCTGGTCACTTCAAAGAACTGGAACAAATTTGTGAGGCATGATCTCCCACGCACAAAGCCATGCCGACTATTCCTCATCAAACCCTGTCTTTGTAAATGCATTTTTATCTTATCCCTCAGAATCCTAAGTAACTTACCTACCACAGATGTTAAGCTTACTGGTTTTTTAACTCCCAGGTTTTTCTTCGCAGCCCTTCTTGAATAAGGGCACAGTATTTGCTACCGTCCAGTCTTCTGGGATCTTACCCATGGATAACGATAATGCATATATATCAGCCAGGCCCCTGCAAATTCTTCTCTAGCTTCTTTCAGGGTTCTTCGATACATCTGATCAGCACCAGGAAATTTATCCACCTTCACACATTCTAATACATACAACACCACCTCTACTGTGATACAGACTGTCCCCAAGATAATGCCACTAACTTCCGCAATTCTTCATGTCTTTCTCCACGGTAAACACAGGAGAAATATTCATTGAGGACCTCACCCACCTCCTGCAGTTCCACACGTACATGTCCACTTTGGTCTTTGAGGTGTCCTATTCCCTCTCTAGATATTCTTTTTCCCTTAATATTGAAAAGAATCTCTTTGGATTCACCTTAATCTTCTCAGCCAAAATTCTCTCATGTCCCCTTTTCGCCCTCCTGATTTCCTTCTTCAGTGAACTCCTGTATCCCCTATATACTTCCAGGGATTCTCTTGATCACAGCTGCCTGTACCTGAACGATGCTGCCTCCTTTTTTCTGGTCAAAACCTCAATATCTCCTGTAATTCATTATTGTTCTGCAACTTCAAAATTGAAGTCAATTATGTGCATATGTGCAATATGCAAACTGCTATGCAACATAAAAATGGTAAGTAAAACTGCATACTAAATACCAAGGCTTCCGAAGTGCAGCTTAGACCCGAATTGTGGTTGGTGAGCTGAAATTTCTGGATGGCAAGCTCTGAGACACCAATAGCTGCTGTGGAACTCTGGCTGGGTTATGACAGGTGTACCTCTGCTCCTACATGCACCTACTCTCTCAGTACACAGACAGACTGCATCAATTTTCAAACCTCACAAATGGTGCATAATGGGAAAATTCTTGAGTAATTCTGAATGTATTAATATACACAGAAACCAGATTCAATATAAAAAAAATTATCACCTGCCTGGAAATTATATTTTTAATTTGAGTAACTTAAATATTATTTTCAATTAGCATTATTTTATGTTGCAATACAACCGAGTAGTGCAGTTTCTGCTAAAGGCTGTAATGTCATTTGAGTACTAGAACATATTGCAATGCTGTTACTCACTCTCAGCCATGTAGAAATCCAAGCAATTTACATAGTAGCGTAATGGGGTTCAGTTTCTTATTTGGTCTTCAAATTGACAGTGAAATGCTGCCTACCCAAGATTTTAAAAACAAAAGGCCCATAATTAGTATTCAAAAATGCCCATTAAATAAAAACAAAAAACAGGACTGTCTCAATTTACCACCCACGAGCACAAGATAGGAATGCAAGGAGCTGCACTTCAAGTGTTCTGGCAGCTGAACGTGCAGCAGAATGAATTCAGAACTAAAATCCTTAATAAATCACACTGAAAACAGTCAAAGAGTCAGCAATTACCACTTTAGCTTTATGTATTAATCTCACTAAAATAATAGTGATGTATGTTATAGGACATTAAGTGCAGATCCTGGTCAAGCACTGAAAATTACTGATGGAACTGTAACACTCAGACTGTATCACAATATAATAACTTATCCAAATATGGATTATTCCAAGGTTGTATTTCCATATTTTTTTTAAAAAACTCACAATGGAAGATCACAGAACAAATTAAACTATTTTTAGATTTTAATTACCCAACATTTCAAAATTTTGAAAATAAATCCCTTTCTAAACGCCTGACAAGAATTTTGCCAAACATGGATATTAAAATAACGTCACAATTCCACTGGTTTTCAGGATTGAAACAACACCTTCAAAAAGCAACACCCTCACAAAAGCACACTGCCTAAGTGAATCACAATGTAGCAATCGTGGCAATGCCTGGTGAGAGAACACCACAATGAACTTCTCCCCAAGAAAGGATGGTGCCAATTAAAATAAGGGGGAGCAGATAAAATATCTTTTTAAATGATGAAGCAAATAAGCTAACCAAAGTTCCTTACTTTCTCATGTCCTATGGCCACATCTGTCATTCAACTGACAACCTCTACAGCAATACAAAACAATCAAGATACTAAATGCAGAAAATTACAAGCTATTGTCAAGACGCTACTGCTAGTGCCAGAAAAAAATAAAAACAAATTCTCTCCACACTTCATATTTTGTGCGTGACGTCATATTGCCATAGTTTGTGTTGAACACAATCTTGGTGTGAGATGAGACTATATTATACCTCAATATTATTACTTGTCATAAAATCTAAATAGTTTATGTATTTGATTCTTCTGTGCTTCTACTGAATGTTATGCATTTAATACCTCCTTGCTATTGCTGTTGAATTTACACTTTCCTTCTATTAGACTTGGTTCTATTAAAAGGGTGGCACGGTGGCTCAGTGGTTAGCACTGCTTACCTCACAGTGGCAGGGACCTGGGTTCAATTCCACCCTTGGGCAACTGACTGAGTGGAGTTTGCACATTCCTCCTGTGCCGTGTGGGTTTCCTTTGGGTGCCCTGGTTTCCTCTCAGTTCAAACAATGTGCAGGTTTGGTGGATTAGTCATGGGAAATCTAGGGTTACAGGGATTGGCTGAATGGCCTGCTTCCACACCGTGGGGATTCTGAGTGTTCGAATTCAAAGAAACAAAGGTTTAGTAAATCTCATATCTACAAATATTAAGGCCTTTCTACAATCATAGAATCACTACTTATCTTGCAAACACAAAAACAAAACTATTGTGCCTGGGTATTAGAGGAAGATAATCCACTGTTGTGTTTTTAATATATATTAGACTGATGACACCATCTTTCCAACATTTGCAGGTCATTGTTTCTAAGGAAGATCCATTCCAGCCACTCTCCATCACTAATGCCATTAATTCACATAGTGGAAGTGACATTATCTCTTGTCTTTTCACAATTACCAATGTTTATACCTACAAAAAGCCTTCTGGCGACTCCAACAGTGTCAATAAGTACCACTTTGTATACTTCTTTTGACAAACCCAATTAGGTAGTTTGCTTGAAAGGGGCGCAATCTCCTCAACTGAACAAAAGTAAAGACTTTAAAAAGGAAATTAATGACATTCTCAGTGCTGACTATGCATTCCAGCCTCTGTGGTGCCTGTTGGTGGCGATCAAGTGCCAGCTCTCCAGGGACATCTGGTCACATGCACAGCTGCAGAAGAGAGATCTAACCATGGGAAGTCTTCTGAGAGCACGTGTTAAACCTAAGAAAGAAAGTTGGTCCAGATCAAGTTTCAGTGGGTCTCAATTTGATTTGATTTATTATTGTCACACGTACCAATATACAGTGAAGAGTACAGCATGGCACGCTAACCAGTCAAATCATACCTTACATAAGTGCATCAGGGTAATAGAACAGAATGCAGAATACAGTGCTAAAGGTACAAAGAACGTGCACAGCAAGATCAACTCTAATATATCAGAGATCCGTTCATATGTCTGATAACAATGGGGAAGCTGTTCCCTGGACTCTCGACCAGACGTGGTGATCTCTATGCTCAGTGTGGTCTCAATGTGGAAATCCAGTCTCGAGGTGATTCCTGAAAATGTGGTCCCACTGTGGCTAAGCACTTAAGACTGTAACGTTTGAACTTCCAGCTTTATTTATTTTCCACTTAAAACTAAGAAGGTTTCACTGTACTATAGTTACTGCAATGTTTAACTTTTATCTTAAGTTCTGTACCTAAGATGACACCTTATGCGGCAATATTATACACTTTTCAATGTACTCCTGCACTTTTGTACTTGAGTAAATGTGACAATAAAAATCAAAGTCAGAAGTCACATGGCACCAGGTTTATTTGAAATCACAAGCTTTCGAAGCACAGCCCCTTTGTCACTTTCACCTGACGAAGGGGCTATGCTCCAAAAGCTTGTGATTTCAAATAAACCGGTTACACTATAACCTGGTGTCGTGTGACTTCTGACTTTGTCCATCCCAGTCCATCACTGGCACCTCCACATCAATGAAAATCAAAATCAAACTGTTCTTAAATCTGTTGATATGTGTTTCCAAACTCTTATATCTTCAGCCAAATGGAAGCGTATAACCAGGGTGGTCGGGGTCTTTGATTACGGTGGCTGCTTTCCTGAGGCAGCGGGAAGAGTAAATGGATTCAATGGAAGGAAAGCTAGTTTTTGTGACGGACTAGGCTGTGTTCACAACTCTCTAACTTCTTGCAATCTTGGGCAGAGCAGTTGCCATACCAAGCTGTGATGCATCCAGATCGAATGCTTTCTGTGATACATCTGTAAAACGGGCAAGAATCATTATGGACATGCCGAATTCTCTCAGCCTTCTGAGGAAGTAGAGGCATTGTTTTTTTTTTTTTGACTGTAACACAACATGAATAGACCAGGATAGATCATTGGTGATATTTATTCCTAGGAATTGGAAGCTCCCGACCATCTCCACCTCTGTACCATTGATATACACAGGAGCACGTCCTCCACCCTGCGTCCTGAAGCCGATGAACAGCTCCTTCATTTTGCTGACATAGAGGAAAGATTGTTGGTTTTACACCATGTCACTAAGCTGTCTATCTCCTTCCTGTACTCAGTCTCAATGTTGTTTGAGACTCTATCCACTACCGCGGTGTCATCGGCAAGTGTGTAAATGGAGTCAAAAGTGAATTTGGCCACACTGTCAACAGTGTATTAGGAGTATACTAAGAGGTTAACCTTTGCAGGGCACTGGTGTAGAGGAGGTATTGTCACCCATGCTTACTGATTGGGGTCTGCAGGTCAGGAAGTCGAGGATCCCCTTGCCAGGAGGGGTGGGGCAGTGCATGCGCAAAGTCCTAGGTCTTTGAGATTGGAGATGAGTTTTATTGGAATTACAGTGTTGAAGCTGGAGTTGAAGTCATTAAGTAGGACTTGATGTGTGCTATTACTAACCTTTCAAAGCACTTCGTAATGATGGATGCCTGGGGTGGTAGTCATTAAGGTCTGGTGCCCAATTTTTCTTTGGCACTGGGATGATAGTGGTCTTCTTGAAGCAGCTGAGAACCTCATATCCTAATAAGGAGAGCTTAAAGATGTCTGCAAATACTCTCATCAGCTAGTCCACAAAGGATCTGAGTGCACGGCCAGAGACTCCACCTAGGCCAGTCGCTTTCTGTGGGTTCACCCTCAGGAGGCTGAACTGACGTCTGTGGCGGTGACTGTGGGTACAGATGCACCTTGTCCTGTCAGGCAGGTGACATCATTACAAAGAACTTCTGTTCAAAACAAGCGCTGAATGCATCGATATCATCAGGGAGGTTATTGTTGAGCTCAGCATCAGTGATTCTGTTCACTTTGTAGCCTGTTATGTCTTGTAAGCCTTGCCACAGTTGACGTGCGTTTGTGTTGTTAGTCTGGGACTCTACTTTAATTTGGTATTGTCTCTTGGCATCCCTGATAGCTTTGCAAAGATCATGCCTAGATTTCCTGTATAGGTCAAGGTCACCTGACTTGAATGGCTCAGACCTGGATTTCAGTAGGGAGTGTTCCAGTTCATCCATGGTTTCCAGATCGGAACATATGGATTAAGTACTTTGGCATGCAGTCTGCTACACATTTACTCATGAAGTCTGTGATGGTAGTGACATACTCATTTAGGCTGGCCATTGAGTTCTTGAATATAGCCCTGTCCACAAACTCCAAGCAGTCACGAGTAGCTCAGAGCTCAGACCAGCAATATAAAACTCTCTGTACTGGATCTTCATGCTGCAGCTCTACTTCTAAGTCGACAGAAGCAGCACAGCATTATGGTTTGATTTACCAAAACGTGAACTGGGAATGGAACAGTAGCTGTTATTGACGGTTGTATAGCAACAGTCCAGGGTGCTTGGCCCTGTGGTAGGACAGGAGGTTGGCAATATGTGACAGACTATACTCCATTGCCTTCACAGATTACTTCAAGATTGCAGAGTCATTCATGACTAAGTGGTTACTATCAGAAATGAAACCGTACCTATCGATCTGAAGAGCTGCAGATGTTGTCACTGAAAGCAAACATACGGATGTAGTCTGGTTCTCCATTTGAGGGATTAGCTGCATTCTCTGATGTGCAATTCTTTCAATGGAGACAGTGGCATTGCGCTAATGTCCAGGTAAGGCCCAGGCTAGTGCTTTGGCACCATGAGTTTAAAATCTCATCACGGCAGATCGCCAGATCCTAAGAGGAGATGTATTAGACTCAAAACAGTGACTTTCTGTTGGGCACTCGGGTGATGCAGTGCTAACATCCCTACCTCTGGACCAAGTGTCCAGCTTCAAGCCCCATTTCTCTCTAGCTGTGTAATAACATTTCAATAGGCTGATGGAATGAAAATGGTACGTTGGCCCTTGATGCAAGGGGGTTTCAGTGTAGGAATGTAACTTTACAGGGCCTTGGCGAGACCGCACCATCAAGTAGGACGCACACGGTTTTGGTTTCCTTGCCTGAAGAAGGAGATACTTGCCACTGAGGGGAGATCAGTGAAGATTTACTAGACCACTTCTTGAGATAGTAGATTTGTTGTATGAGTAGAGATTGGGTCAAATGGGTCTGCTTTCACTGGAGCTTTAAAAGAGAGGAGATCTCTCTGAAACATAAAATTTGACAGGGTAAGCACACTGGATGCCGAACAAGGGGTCATGGTCTCAGGACATGTGGTAGACCATTCTGGGCCAAGATAGGGAAAAACCTTTACATTCAGAAGATGGTGAACCGGTGGAATTTGTTACCACAAAAGATGAGGAGACCAACTCACTAAACATATTCAAAGAAGTAGAGAAGATTCAGAGGCTGAAGGTATCAACATATATGAGGACAGCACAGGAATATGGCAATGAGATAAAGGATCAGCAAGGAACATGCTGAATAGCAGAGCAGGTTCAGTGGTTGAATGGTCTACTCATGTTTCTACACTCTTTGTAAGTTATGGGATGAAGGAGGCATCAGTAAGGGTCAAAGGTAACACAACCATTGGAAAGCATCCACACAGAAACAAGAACATAACTGCCAAAGACTCAAAGCTTAGACTGGAAAATCTACTTTTATGAACAGTAACATGAAAAGCTAAACAAATATTCTGCAACGAAATAACAACGTTCTCAAAGCAAGTACTGAAAGACACAACGTTCTTGACAGAAAAAGGACAGAGCTAATTTTGATAGCTCAGGGAACTGAAGAACATCTCCAGAAACCTATAGCATTCCAAGATGAAAAGAATTAGATATTGGGGGGGG
>JAHRHZ010000264.1:1894076-1908822 GCA_024137785.1 Ginglymostoma cirratum | reverse complement strand
GGCGCACTGTGGTTAGCACTACTGCCTCAAAGCACCAGGGACTTGGGTTTGATACCAGCCTCAGGTGATTGTGCAAACTCCGTGCAGACATTCTCCCCATAGCTGTGTGGGCTTCCACCAGGTGCTCCTGCTTCTTCCCACAGTCCAAAGATGTGCAGGTAAGGTGGATTGGCCGTGCTAAATTGCCTATAGTGTCCAGGAATGTGCAGGCTAGGTAGATTTGATGTGGTAAATGTGGGGTTACAGAGATGGTTGGTGGGGGGTGGGGATGGTGAAGCTGGATTTGGATGGGATGCTTTTGGCATGTCAGCGCAGGCTTGATGGGCCAAATAGTCTTTCTCCACATGGTAAAGTATCTGACAATAAAGTCACAGACCAGGAATAGACTGAACAGGATAATAACATGAGATAAACGTGTGGAGCTGGATAAACACAGCAGGCCAGGCAGCATCAGAGCAACAGGAAAGCCAACATTTTAAGAAGGGTCCAGACCCGAAACATCAGCTTTCTTGCTCCTCTGATGCTGCCTGGCCTGCTGTGTTCATCCAGCTCCACACGTTGTTCTCTCAGACTCCAACATCAGCAGTTCCTACTATCTCTGAGTAAGGATATAACATGATATACTTAAGAGTAAATGGAAAACAAGCTGTATGCTATTCACAAGCAGGAGAAGCATTCAAGATGAATTAGAAAACAAAGTGGTGAGTCAGACAAGAACGTAGTGAATTTAGAAACTTAAGAGGTGACCCGATCAAAACCTTCAAGTTATTAATAGGAAAATACAGGGTACATATAGATAGACTATTTCCCACTGGTTGGCAATTCCTGAACTTGAGGCCATAGTCTGAGAATTAGGGCCAAATTATTCAGGAGAGATGTTAGGAAACACTTCTACACATAAAAGGGTGATAGATATTTAGAACACTCTTCCACAAATGGCAGCGGATGCTGGATTAGTTGTTAATTTCAAATCGGAGATAATATCTTTGCTTAACAAAAAAAAAATCTAAGGGATATGGGCCAAAAGGCAGGCACATGGAGTTAGGCCACAGATCAGCCATGATCTCACTGAATGGTGCAACAGGCTTGCAGGACTGAATGACCTACTCTTGTTTCTAACTACAGATATGGCTTAACAGTCTTTTACAGGCAGAGAATGACTTATTGGAGACTGGTAACAAACCAAGAAACACTGGACCATTTAAAAGAAGAAATTCAAAATGCTAAAAATCCAAGTAATGTAGTAAAACTGATAGAAGACTAGCACACAAGAGTGGATGGAAAGAAACAAACTGCAATGTCGAACTTGGGAAGCAGCCCAACATCATTTTATCACCTGAACTACCAAGTTTTTTTTAAAATTGAGAAAAATGTTCGAAAAGACTGTTCAGTTTAATTATAAAAGGCAACTTTTAATCTTCTTTGATGAAATAATTGCTAGTAATAGTTACATTGATACAGAGAGACATTTTCTAAGAAGAGAAAGGTTGAGTAGTCTTGTGGTCATCTCTGATATACGGTAGGGTGACTAGAGTATCTGGCCGTGTTGTGGTCTGTCACAGTGGTAACAGCGGATTGTGCTTTTTGGATATCCAGAGATGACCACAAGACTACTTAGACCCCTAGGTATCAGGGCAGCCCACAAACCAACAACTACCCTGCAACAGCTACTGATGAACATAAAGGATCCCATGCCCATAACCAACAAAACTAACATAATATACAGAATACCATGCAAAGACTGTGTGAAACATTACGTAGACCAAACTGGAAGAAAACTGACAACACGGATACATGAACACCAACTAGCTACCAAGGGACATGACCAATTCTCACCAGTCTCAATACACACGAACAAAGTAGGACACAAATTTGACTGGGACAACACATCCATAATTGCACAAGCTAAACAGACATGCCAGGGAATTCTCAGAAGTGAAGAATGAGGACATCTGAGATGTACGGGAGTGGAATGTCTGCCAGGGAATTCTTACAGGCCTGGCATTCCAACCAGAATTGGGCCCGATATACAAACCTGTGAAAAACAAACCAGATGTAATGCCAACCACCCCAGCATATAAATCACATATATATGAGGCATATAAATAACAAGTGGGACAGAACACCAATACTTCACCAGAAGCACACTGACAATGTTACCTAGCAGAGTGACGAAACATCTGCAACCAAACACACCAGCTCGGCGAGCAAGTCTATAACCTCAAACTATGTTCATGCATACATAAACATCAATATCCAAACCACATTTGAGTCGCAGTAAAAACCAACAATGTTTCAGTGCTCAGCACGATGACAAATATAAAATACATCCAAAGAAAGCTTCACCATTTTATGTCTAAACTTGCTTATTTTGTACACAATATTTGAGAATCCATTTAAAGCTCCGCGTTTAAGGTTCTGCCTCACACCTTATCATAGGAAGATATTCTTTCATTGATTATAAATTATGTAAGCTGGGTCTCGTTGAAGCAAAAACAATTTTTCAATAATAAGTTTTGTTCAAAACACAACATTTACAAACAGGGAAACAATTCAAACACTTTTTAGAAAAGCAGACTGGTGCATAATAAAAACACAACATTTTACACATGTACAAGGCATTTTATGCCTCAAGTCACTTATCAATCTTATACATTTTCTTCATTCATGTCCTTCACTAACTTCTATTTAAACACTTCAATACCCACCATATTTCAGTTACAAACTACACAATACTGGCATCAATGGGGACTACCTTCCCACTTTCACGCTAACTCCTGTTCCTCTTCATTTATGCAAAATTGAATGGAGCAAAATTGCAGGTTCTTCCCTTCTACCAACCATATCATATCTCTAACTTTTTAAGAATATCATATTCGGATCAACATTGCTACATATGAAAATTCCACCGAGTTACCAAGCTCTCTCAACTCTATCCCTAACACTCCTCTCTTTTCAGCAACTTCCATCGCTGCCTCCCAAACCGCACTCTCCCCTACTCACCGTTGCCCGACTCAGTCTCAAAATTTCCCATCTTTTCTCCTCTTCCCCAACCTCACTCGCTCTTTACACTCTTGTCTGTCTCACCCCTCAAAACGCTCCTCCACTTTATTAAATACCCCTAAACCTACTATTAAGCTACTCTTTTTTCTCAACCAGCTCTCGCCACCCCATCACACTCCTTCCCCGTAGATCATTTCACCCTAAACCCTTCTCTGCATCCCTTATCTCACCCTTCCCTCTTGTTTTCCCCTCTGTAAACCTAAATCCTCCTGTCTCCCTCATTTCTCCACCTCTTCATCCATCTTCTTAAACCCCAAACCCTCTCCCGTTACCCCACCCCTTCTGCGATCCCATCGAACTCTAGTCCCGCTTTCTCCTAACTTTCCCCTCTCCCTACCACTAAAAACTTACCGGTCATTGGCTCGGAATCAACCTCTTGGGAGCGGCTCAAATTCCGCCACGAGCGAATCTCTGGTGGGCTCCGCTCCGCGCGTGCGGAAGCTACCACCGCCTCCTCCTTTACCTAAAGCCCACCCACAATCACCCTGAATACGTGGCACCAGAACTGCACTAGGATAACGGGAACCAGAGGAAAAGAAACGACTGTGACTCCAGCCGCTCATCCTGTGGAGCGCCCTCTGTCAACTGGAGGAACAGCCAGTCACAGTCATCAGGGCAGGGACAGAACGGGCGATTTACACCTTACCAGTCACTTTCACCCAGGGGAAGAGGCTGAACATTTCACTGTCACCCAGTCCTCACAATGGGCAAGAATCGAATCATGGAAGTGTTAGGTGCAGAAGGAAATCATATATCCCAATATGTTTGCATTAGGTCTCCAAATAAACATAATTACTTCATGCCAATCTCCTGCCCTACCCCCATGTGTTTCCACATTTTTTTTTGAAATAATTGTTACTATCCATCTAGCCAACTGATACCTTTAAAAATCAACTTCGCCTGCTGACTGGTTTCAATTTTGATTTTTGCTTTTTTAAAAATATATTCAAGGGATGTTAGAATCATATGTTGTTCATACCTAGTTGCCAGAGGATCGTTAAGAGTCAACCCCATTGCTGTGGGTCTGGACTCATTTGTAGGCCAGACTAGGAAAGGATGGCAGATTTTCTGCCCAAAAGGACCTTAGTGATCCATATGGCTTTTTAATGACAACTGACAGCAGTTAAATAGTCAACATTAGGGCAGATTTTTATTCAGTTGATAGTTTACCATCTGCCATGGTGGGATTTTAAAAGCTGTGCACAGAACAGTAGCATGAAGTTCTGGATTACTGACATTATCACTAAGCCACCATCTAAAAGGTTGAGCATCTCATAGGCAATGTCACAAACTCCTCACAATATGTAAGGGTAAACTGACTACTTCACAGTCATTGTCACATTTCTCACAATGGGTAAGAACAGTCTGAGCATTTCAGCCACTGTCACACAGTCCTCAAAATGTGCAATGACAGACTGAAAATTTTACAGTCACTGTCACACAATCCTCTCAACAGGCAAGAACAAACTGAAAATTTCTGTCACTGTCACATAATCCTCACCAAGATCAAAGACAGGCTTAACATTTCACAGTCACAGTCAACCAGTCCTCTCACTGGGTAAGGTAAACTGAACATTTCACAGACATATAATCATCTAGTCTGCACTCAGGGCAGGGGCTATCTGGACATTTCACACAGTCAAAGTAATTTGATATGAAGAATTCCTGATACATTGGGTGGAATCTTTCTAGCTACTGAGCGCTATGGGCAATGCCGAAAAAATTGGAAGAATCACATGAGATCAGTAGTGAGGAGATTCCCAACATTGAGAAAAAAAGTCACATTTTTCAAACAAGTATTGAATGGTAAGATGAGGTTTTGACTAGTGAGCAGTAAGAGGCCTATTTACATGCAAAAGTATGTATTAACTTCCTCATAATTACATCATCCAGTTTCATTGATATGCAGTTTCCCATCTTTCCACCTATTAGATAGAAATTGGATGGTGACAATTCCTGACATGAAAGCAGACCAGTAAGCAATATTGCCTATAAGCTGTGTAGCTGCAAACATTCGCAGCCACTCTGATGTTCTAGACATGGTGTTCAATATTGGTACACCAATCACACCATTGATTTCTGATTCCAGAAGTCATTGCTGCACACATGCCTCAGAGGCTTATGTGGCTGGGAAGAAAATTAGAGGGAAAGCTGATGGTAATCTGGCAACTCTAACTTGCTGCTTGTGTCTCTGGACCTCAATCTTGGACATCAGTTATGACAATCTCAGGACATTCTCCTTAAGCAGTGACTGCACGCATCACACTGTCCATCAGGACATCCAGGCCCCCATTGGCAAAGCAGGGTGCCAATTTCCCTCAGACATCTATGGAGCAATTGACAGGAACCGTCAAGGGAAAAGTGTTAGTTTTCCCCTTGAATTTGTATTCTTGCAAAATGTCCTAATTAGTGCAATATGAAAAGCCATGACAAAATGTGTTTTTTATTAGCAACAACAAAATGTTATTGTTTATGATGAAGGAAATTGAAAACAAAAGGGAATTATGCTTCAGTTATACTATTTCCCCTACACTGCAGGGGACGGATTGGAACAGAAATGGAGTACTGTGTACAGTATTGGTTACCTTATTTCAGGAAGGGTGTAAACACATTGAAACCTTCAGAGAAGGTTTACTAGACTAATTAAAAACCTAGAGAACTGCAGATGCTGTAAATCAGGAACAAAAACAGAAGTTGCTGGAAAAGCTCAGCAGGTCTGGAGGTACCTGTAAAGAAAAATCAGAGTTAACGTTTCAGAATTGTGAGGAAGGATCACCCGACCCGAAACATTAACTCTGATTTTTCTTCACAGATGCTGTCAAACCTGCTGATCTTTTCCAGCAACTTCTGTTTTTGTTCCTGATTTACAGCTTTTCCAGCAATTTCCGTTTTTGTTTTGTTTTAACCAGATGAATAATTGGAATAAGCAGGTTGTGTTGTGAGGAAAGGCTCGACAGCCTAGACTTAAATTTGCTGGAGTGGATTAAGAGGCAACTTGATTGAAACATATAAGATCCCGATAGGTGTTAACAAGTTGGAAAGGATGTTCCTTCTAATAAGAGAATTAAGAGCTGCAAAAAAAAAATCAACAGTGACCCATTTAAAACAAAGATAACTTTTTTTTTCTTTCAGAGGAATGTAAGTCTTTCAAATTCTTTTTCTGAAAAGATGATAGAAGCAAAGTCCTTGAATATTTTTATGGTAAGGTGAATAGATTCTTGTTAAGCAAGGGATGAAAAGTTATCAAAGTAGACAGGAATGTGGATTTTAAGTTACAATCAGATTACCATGATCTTATTGAATGGTAGACCAGACTCAAGGAGCCAAATGGCTTGGTCCTGTTCCTTAAATGTAAGTATGGGCATGTATTCCCATGCCTTGTTTGACTTCTTCAAATGCATCACCTCACACTTCCCTTGGTGAAATTCCATTTGCCACTTTTCTACCCACCTGACCAGTTCATTGATATGCTCCTGTGGACTTCCATCTTCCCTTTCAACTGCACAGCCAATTTTTGTGTCACCTGCAAATTTCAGGATCATATTCTCTCCATTTACATCCACACTATTAATACAAATCACATAAAGCAGGAGGCTTAATATGAGCCCTGCAAAACCTCACTGGAAACAGCCATCTAGCCTGGATGAACTGCAACACTTCAAGAAGACAGCTCATCTTCTCGAGGGAAACTAGGGGTGGATAATAAATGCTAAATAAGCCAGCAGTATACACAGCCATGAATGAATTTTAATTTGCTAAAACATGGGTCAACAATTGCCTTTGTTTCCCACTATGAATTTTGTACCTAGTTTGCAATGTTCCCCTAGATCTCATGGGCTTTTTTCTCTCAACCATGTGAGACATTTTCAAATGCCTAGCTAAACTCCATGAAGACTGAATCAACTGCACTATCCTTGTCAAACTCCTCCTCCAAATGGTTCGGCAGTTATGCTCTTCCCTTAACAATTTATGCCTACTGTCTTTGATTATTCTGTGCCTGTCTCTCAGAGTGCAGAAAATGCAGGTAAAGCTCAGAGTTGACATTTCGGGTCAAGTTCTGAAGAAAGGTCACTCGACTTGAAATGTTAACTCTGACTTCTTTCCACAGATGCTACCAGACCTGCTGAGTTTTTCCAGCAATTTCTACTTTTGTTTCTGATTTACAGCATCCAAAGTTCCTTCAGTTTTTATCCTGTCTCTTGGGATGAGTTCCAATAATTTTCCCGCTATGGAGGTTAGACTGACTGGACTGTCTATCCCTTACGCAATTTTTAAAGAAAGCTATAATGTTAGCAGTTCTCCAAACTTCCAGGTCCACACCTGCATCCACTGAAGATTGGAAAAGGGTAGTAATGCATTCCACTATTTCATCTCTGGCATCTTGTAACAGTCAATGGTACATTTCAGCAGGACCTGGTGGCACTGAGATTATTCCATTTCAAAACCTGCTTTTTAATCACTTTCCTAACACCTAAACTCTATCTGTAGACGTTATCTCTTTCTCTATTATGTCTTTGGCACCGGCACTAATATGGACTATGACCTCTGACTGTTCACCCTGCTACTCCTGAATATTTTGCAGCTGCTCAGCGACATCCATAACCCTGGCACTAGCGAGGCAAAGCACCATCCTGGATACACATCTGTGGCTGCAAAAACATGTGTGCTCCTCTAAGTATAGAATCTCTATCACAATTGCTGTACCAATCTCCCTTGAACACCAAGGTTTTGGGAGGTGATAGTATTATCGCTGGACTGTTAATCCAGAGGCCCAAGTATTATTCTGGGGACCTGAGTTCAAATCCCACTATGGCAGATGGTGGAATTTAAATTCAAGAAAATATGGAATTCGGAGTCTAAAAATGACCATTCATCCATTGTTGGAAAAACCCATTTGGTTCACTAATGTCCTTCAGGGAAAGAAATTGCCATCCTTACCTGGTCTGGCCTACATGTAATTCTAGACCCATAGCAAGGTGGTTGACTCTCACCTGCCATCTGGGCAATTAGCGATGGACAATAAATGCTGGCCTAGCCAGCAACATCCTCATTCTGTGAATGAATGAAAAAAAACCAAACAACTCCCATCCTATGGACCTGGCTCTGGTTGCATTTGCCAGATGAACCATCATCCTCCTCAGTGGGAAGCACTCAGTGTATTATCTGTCAATTTGAATTTTTACTGTTTCTTTTTCTTTTACCACTTGGTGTTTTATAAAATCTGCAGCTGTAATCTCTACACTCTTCCAAGTAATTCCAGTGCTGACTGCCTCAGAATGTATTTTGGATGGTGGACTTCGAAGTCGATCAATATAAGTACCTCAGCAATACCACTTTGGCTAAGCTGGCCCAGTCCTAAGAGGTACCGGATTGGGTCTGGTTCCAGCCGATGAAGGAACCAAGGGAAAAACAAACTTCACCTTATCCTCACCAATCAACCTGTCCATCTATCCATGACAGAAATGGTAAGTAACTGCGAAATCCTAATGGAACCAAAATCTTGACTTCACATTGGGGATAGCCTTTATCACATGGTGCGGCACCACCAGCACCACGATAAATGAAATCAATTTCAAACAGATCTAGAAACTCAAAACTGGGCATGCATGAGGTGCTATGGGCTATCAGCAGAAACAGCAGAAATCTATCCAACCCTATGACCCAGCCTATTACCCTACTCTGCCATTACTATCAAGGAGTTCAAACCCGCTTTAATGAAGAGTGCAAGAGGACATGCCAGGAAAATAGCATTGGGCAAACCTAAATATGAGGTGTCAAGCTGGTGAAGTGACAAAGCATGAATTGCTGGCCAAACAGTGGAAACAGTATGCAATAGACAGAGGTAAGCAATCTCACAATCATTGGATTGGATCTAAACTTTACAGTCACGTTACATACAGCCACGGATAGTGATGGACAAATATCACCATCCTCAATGACAGGGAGTCTAGCACATCAATGAAAAAAAAACAAGGCTGATGTATTTGCATCAATTTTCAGCCAGAAGTCCCAAATGGGTGATCCATTTCAGATTCCTCCCAAGATCCCCAGCATTACAGATGTCAGTCTTCATCCAATTCAATTCACTCCATGCGATATCGTGAGATGGCTGATGGCACTGGATACTGCAAAGACTATGGGCCATGACGGCATTCAGTTATGGTGATGATGACCGTGCTCTAGAACTAGTCATGTCCTTACTTTCCCAACAGTCATATGAACATACAACCAAGGAACATGAGTAGGCCACTTAGCCCTTTCAGCCTGAACCAACATTCAATAAGATCATATCTGACCTGATTTTAACATCAACTCCACATTCTTGCATATACTCTATAATCTTTCATCCCCTTGGTAATTAAGAATCAATCTAACCTCTACCTTAAAAAATTTCAAAATTCTGCAACTGCTGCCTTTTGAGGAAGGGAATTCCAAAGATTTACAACCCTTAGACAGATTTATTTTTCATCATCTCTGTCTTATTCTTGAACTATGACCCCTATTTCTAGATACTCCCCAAGAGGAGCCATCCGTTCTACATCCACTCAGTCAAGTCCCCTCAGGATCTTATACATTTCAATTGTCACCTCTGATACTTCTAAACTCCACAGGATGTAGGCCTACCTTGATTAGCCTTTCTTCACAAGGCACTCCCAGTATTAGTCCAGTAAACCTTCTCTGAACTGCTTCCAATCAACTGACATCCTTCCGCAAATATGGTGACCAGTATTGTACATAGTACTCCAGATGCAGTCTCATGAATGCCCTATATAAATTAAACATAAGCTCCCTGCCTTTGCATTCAATTCCCCTCACAATAAAACATAACATTCTAGTCTTTCCTCATTACTTGATATATCTTAAACTGGCCTGTGATTTATGCACTTGCATCCCTAGATCTCTCTGCATCTCAGAGATCTGCAATCTCTCACCATTTAGATAATATGCTTCCTTTATATTCTTTCCGCCAAAATGGACAATTTCACCCTTTTCCACATTCTACTCCATTTGCCCACTCACTTAACCTATCTCTATCTCTTTGTAGGCACATTATGTCCTCTTTGCATTCCCTTTCCTATTTATCTTTATGCCATCAGCCAAGTTAGTTACAACTCATTCAGTCCCTTCATCCAAAAGATTTATATAAATTGTAAAGAGTTGAGGCCCTAGCACCAACTCCTGTGGCACAACACTCGTGACATGCTTTCACATTCACTTCCTGCATTGCTAATGCACAGTGTCTGCTGTGTGTACCATCTACAAGATGCACTGCAATCTCCTTCAACAGTGCTTTTCAAAGCTGCAACCTCTGTAACCTAGGTAGACAAGGCCTGCAGATACATGGGAACACCACCATCTGCAAGTTTCCCTGCAAGTCATCCATGATCCTGACGTGGAACGATATCACCATCCTTTCTGAGTCAAAAACCTGGAATTTTATTCATAATAGCACTATGGGTCTATCTATACCAAATGAAATTCAAAGATTCAAGAAGGCAACTTTCAAGAGCAACTGCACCTTCCAAACCCTTCTGACATTCTGACCAGAGTCAATAAATGTGGAGCTGGAAAAGCACAGTAGGTCAGACAGCATCCAAGGAGCAGGGAAGTCAACATTTCAGGCTGAAACACTTCATCAGGTGGGTTTCGCCCCGAAATGTTGACTTCCCTGCTCCTTGGATGTTGTTTGATCTGCTGTGCTTTTCCAGCTCTACATTTATTGAACCTAGCTTCCAACATCTGCAGTCCTTACTGTCTTCATGACATTCTGACCACTACCATCCGGGGGGAAAATGGAGCAGGTATACATGAGCACAAAACCCTCTGCAGGCTCCCCTCCAAGCCACACACCATCTTGACTTGGAAATAGGCCACTATTACTTCAGTGTTGTTGGGTTAAAATCTTGGAACACCTCTCTAAATGACATTTTTGGGCATACATGCAGTAAATGGAATGAATGGTTCAAGAAGGCAGCTCAGCACCATTTTTTCAAGGGCAAACTATGGATGAGTAATAAATGCTGGACCAACGAGTGATGCCCACATTCCATGAATGAATAAAAGAAAATTAAAGATGGTTAATAGACTAATATTTCTAGGAATGCACATGTTCCATAAGCAATATTTCAAGAATGTGGGTGTTGTCAGCATATCTGAAAACTTTTACGATCCCAGATGATATTACTTCTGGAAAAGTCAGATCCAAGAGTGAAATCTGCCTTGATGATCTTTTTTTTGGTTTTGATGTGGTGGTATCTCACTGAAACATAAGCAGACAATGTTGCAGATTTAGTTTTGACAATACAGCATAAGTTTATTCTTGCAAAAGAAATGAAGATAAACTAGAACAAACAAAACTACTTACATTCAACACACATTTAAATATTCTGAAACATATGGTAAAAGTACAATTCCATTTATTCCAAAGGAATTCCATTATGTATTCGAACACCTGACAGAAGGCCCTTCTCTAGCCCACAGACGGGTTGACTTAGCTGTGGCTTCAATTTATGATCATGCGAATCTGATAGCCTCTTCCCTAATTTATCGTATAACTGAGATTAAACATTCTCAGCTTCAAATAACCTACCGGGGTATTAACCAAACACTTCTGGTCTGGGACTTCTACTAAACTCCTTACACGAAGGTAAACTATTTTTAACAATTCTAAACTATATTTTCCATTTCTCAGGGGCTACTGTTTATATATCTAGCTTCAGCCAAATATTCTGTAGTATTGTCCAAACTAAAACTAAAATAACTTGTTATGTTTCAAGCTATGGGTGTCACCCAAGCCCCTCAAAATTCCAGAATATTCTATTGGAATAGTTAACGCATGACAAATTGTTTACTTTGTTTGCTCAAACACTCTCCCAAAGTAAACAAGCTTCCATTAATCTCCAAAATTATCTCTCTCAAATCTTTTTTGTTGTTAATAGACAATATCATGGCTACAGAAATACTTACAAGTTAATCATTAGGTGACAGCCCTTGACATCAAGGCTGCGTTCGAATGTGGCATCGAGGAGCCCTAGTAAAACTGGAATAAATGGGTATTGAGGGCAAACTCTCCAGTGGTCAGAGTCATACCTGACACATAAGAAAATAATTGTGGTTGTTGAAGGTCAGTCATCTCAGCTCCAGGAAATCTCTGTGGGAGTTTGTCAGGGTAGTGTCCTAGGCCCAACCATCTTCAACTGCTTCATCAATGACTTTCCCTCCATCATAGGCTCAGAAATAGGGATATTCGTCAACGATTGCACAATGTTCAGCACCATTCACAACTCCTCGGATGTTGAAGCAGTCCTTGTCCAAATGCAACAAGATCTGGACAATATCCAGGCTTGGGCTGACAATTGGCAAATTACATTTGCGCGACACAAATGTCAGAGTACGACCTTCACCAATAAGAGACAATCTAACCACTGCCCCTTGATATTCAATGGTCTTACCATCACTGAATCCCCCACTATCAACATCCTCGATGTTACCATTGACCAGAAACTCAGCTGGATTCACCACACAAACATAGTGGCTATAAGAGCAGATCAGAGGTTGGGAATACTGTGGCGAGTAACATACTTCCTGACTATTTTTAGCACACTTACAGTGCCACATAACATGGTAAAAGGTGATCAATGTGAAAGCAGGACTTCACATAAGGGCTTTGTGGTGGTTGCACTTACCAATACTGTCATGGATAGATGCAGTGGGCAGATTGGTGAGGATGAAGTGAAATATGTTTTTCCCTCTTTTTTGTTCCCTCACCACCTGCCACAGACCCAGCCTGGCAGCAATGTCCTTCAGGACGTGACCAGCTTATTCAGTAATAGCACTGCTGATAAGTCACTCTTGGTAGTGGACAATGAAATTCAGCACCTAAGTACATTTTGTACTGATGGCCACCCTCAGTCCTTCCTCCAAGTGGAGTAGCACTGAGTCATTAGCTGAGGAAGGACGCTATGTTGTAAACAGCAAGAGGTTACTTTGCCCACGTTTGACCTCACATCATGAAACATCATGGAGTGCAGAGTCGACATCAAGGACTGCCAGGGAATTCTCACACAACTGTATACCATGAGCCACCACTTATGCTGGCCATGTCCTGCCAGTGGAACAGGATGTATCCAAGTATATAGTGTCTGGGACATTGTCTTTAAGGTATCATTTTGTGCGTGTGACTATGTCAAGCTGTTGCTTGACTAGTCTGTGGGACAGTTCTCCCAGTTTGCGCACTTGTTAGTAAGAAGGTCTTTGCAGGGTTGACTGGGTTGCTTCGCCATATGTCATTTCCTGTTCCTAGGGCAAAGTCAGGTGGTTCATTTAATTTTTTTTAGACTTTGTAGTAGTTTTTACAACTGAATGACTTGCTAGGCCATTTCAGAGGGCAGTTGAGAATGGGTCTGGGGTCAGATGTAGGTCAGATCAGGTAAGGATGGCAGATTTCCTTCACTGAAGGATATTAGTCAATCAGATGGGTTTTTCCAACAATCGACAGTGATTTCATCATCATCATTTAACTCTTAATTTGAACCTGGGATCCCAGGACATTACTTGAGTTTCTGGATTAGTGGTCTAGTGATAGTACCACTAGGCCATCGCCTCCCCCTTTGCTGAAAGACCTCCCACAGCAACATGCTCAGGGATACGATTGCCTATGTACTGGGCAGGGGGCGAACTGCTGCCCCATCAGCCTGGAGCAGGAGGGGACTTTGACATGGTATCACTGTCTTACACAATGGAAATGCTCTCCAAAATGGTGCCTGGGGAGGAAATCTGCAATTAGATACAACTGCTTTACATAAAACATCAGTCAGGTAATTTCAATCAATGGCTGATAAACAGAGAAGTTTCCAATCAAACCTGCAGACATGTAGGGGTGCCTTCTGTGTTGTGTATCATGCAGAGCCTTTTGTAAAGTCCATCAGGAAGAATGCAAACATCAGAAGGGTGACTATCCTGGGTACTGACAGAACTCAGGTTAAAGCCTCCCTTTACGTGGATGACATCACCTTCTTCTGCTCAGGTCTACTGTCGTGAGCACACTGTTTGACCTGTCTTTGGGAGCCAAGGTACATTGAGGCAAGAACAAAGTCAACTGATCTTTTGTCTCCTGCACTGTCAGGTGCTCGGGATTTGGTTCAGAGTGTTTGGGCAGTGTGCTAAAAACTGGGAGGACCAAGTAACCACAGTTAAACAAAAATTGATTGTGTGAAAGCAGAGGTCCCCTCCATTGTTGTAAAGAACCTGGTCATCAGATGTGAGGTGCTCTTGGTCTTGCTGTACATGGTACAGGTCTGGCCAATTCCTCACTCCTGAGGCATCGTCTGTTTTCCCTGAAGGTCAAAAATAGACATGTTCACAAACACACAATGTACAAATCTCTAAATAACTGGAGGAAAAAAAACAAACCTAACATGCCCTCATTCTGTTGATCACTTTTACATAAGCTGCTTCAGGTTATGCGTAAATCCTGCATTTGCAGACACCTCAAGTGTAACTACATTCTGAGCATTTACCTGTCCATGCAGTTATGAAAAATGGGTCTGGCCACATTTCCACAGAATGTTTCAATTAGTTGGATTTTGGTGTACCATCTGTTCCTTCTGCAGAATTTGTGTTGAAAACATCTTTGACCACAAGTCCATCAGGCAGTGATCACTTCTTTGAGGCCCTGAGGGAA
>JAHRHZ010000264.1:1879026-1894066 GCA_024137785.1 Ginglymostoma cirratum | reverse complement strand
ACTCACCTTGCATTTTAATAATGCTGCTATGTACATGTTCCATTTTAATAAGCAGGCTTATTTATACTAATTTGGAATGACTTACTTTCTAAATCACTCAAGGTAATTACTTTCAAAATAATTTTCTCTTTGATATATGTGGAATTCAATGATTTCAGCTAACTATCTTTTTTTGGCTGCAACCTCTACATGAGAAACTTATTCCACACAAATATGAAGAAAGTAGCTTTGAAGTCAGATTCTTAGTTAATTGATAAGTAGTGAAGAAAGAGCACGTTGTTTCAAAGGATTCAAATTTTAGGTAGTGATTAGTTTATTTCTATCCCAGCATTAATTTATTTCACGTCATTCTGTGCCATTTGAGACAAGTTGTACTGTGGTTATCACACTTGATTCTTTCTGTTTCAGTTATTCTAACATGATAAACAAATGTTTGTCTCCACTCATTCTCTATCATACTCATTTTACTTTCTTTTATTTAACTCGTTGAAAACTCTGCTTGTATCTTAACTGTTCTCTGTATCTTACTGTTCTGTAGATGGATGTCTAGGAGGTGGTGTGGATCTTGCAGCTGCTCCTAGGAATACAGGCTTAGTGAAAGAATTATTATAGTTTTATAGTTTTTCCCAGTTTAACTTTTTTTTTATTCAGTTGTTTTATTAACATTCAAACAAAAAAAATCTTTTTTTTCGAACAGACTTTTAAAAGTGCTTTTCAGGGGCTATGGTGAACGGCTGAGTATTTTTTATTCTAAAATAAGTTTAGAAGTTTAAAAGAAGACTATATGCATTTTAAAGGGATTTCTTTTAACATTGCAAGAGTTTTTTGTTTTGAAAAGCCCAGCAGTTTTTTTAAAGTAAGGAGTTGTGTTTTCATTTCGGAGTCATACACACTGTTGTTTCTACAGGAGACTTTTTTCAAGGAATTTATTGAAGAGTGGTTTTTTTATTCAGTTAATCAGCTGATCGATTTTATTTAAGCTTTATATGTTTGTATGTTTTTTTTGACTTTAACATTATTTTCTGTAGGTCATGAATTATTTTATATATCAGATATTTTTGAAAGTTCTGTTTTTTTAGGCTTAATGTTATTAGGGACATGAGATACAGAGTAAGATGGCTAGTAGATTTAGAAAAGTTGTTACACAGCAAGATCAATCAGATAGATGGGTGACTGTCAGGAAAGGTAAGAACTTGTTTAAAAGTCTCCAGTGGCACTTCCTGTATCAAATAGATATCCCGTTTTTGGTACTATTGAAGCGGATAGCCTTTCCAAGGAAAATGGAAGAGCGAGTTAGTTATTTTTCCTAGGAATGATTCTTATGTTAGGCAGAGTTTGATAAAACTTAATAGCATTATTGTTATAGGGGACTCTCCTGTCAAGGGAATAGACAAGAGATTCTGTGGCAGAGTATAAATTTAGGATGGTATGTTGCTTTCCTGGTGCTAGAATTAACGACGTCTGTAAATGTTTCAAGCATATTGTTAAAGGGGAGATTGAGAAGCCAGAAATAATTGTACACATTGGTAGCAATGAAATTTTTAGGGATAAGACTAAAGCAGTACAGTGAATTTAAGAAGTTAGGTAGAAGATTAAAAAATAGTATCTTAAATGTAGTAATCTCTGGTTTACTCCCAAACTCAAACGAGGGAAGGAACAAAAGGATGAAGGAGATAAATCAATGGCTGAAGAGCTGATGTAAGAGGAAAGTTGAGAAACAAATATGTAGGAAGATCTCTGTTATAAGTAAGCATAATGGGGGATTTTAATTTTCCAAACATTGACTGAGGCTACCATAGTGTTAAAGGTTTGAGCAGTGAAGAATTTGTCAAATGTGTTGAAGAAAATTTTCTTTATCAATATGTGGATGCTCCTACTAGAGAAGGAGCAAACCTAGACCTTTTGGGCAATAAGACAGGGCAGGTGACTGAAGTAAAAGTGGGGGAACACTTTGGGTCTAGTGATCATAATTCTATTAGTTTCAAAATGGTTATGGAAAAGGATAATCCTTCCAAAAGTTAGTTTTTTAATTGGAGTAAGGCAAATTTTAATGGTATGAAACAAGAGCTTTCAAAAGTTGATTGGAGTAGACTGTTCGCAGGTAAGAGGATGTCTGACAAATGGGAGGCTTCCAAAAGCGTGATGATGAGAGTTCAGAGGCATTAGAGTGACGGGTAAGACTGGTAGGATTACGGAACAGTGGGTGAGTAAAGGTATTGAGGTTCTAGTCAAGAGTAAGAGAATCTTATTTTAGATATAGATAACTTGCTTCAGTTGAATCTCTTAATCAATATAAACAGTGTAGAGGCATTCTTGATAGAGAAATCAGAAAGGCAAAGTGGGAATATGAGATAGCACTGGCAGACAAGTTTAAGGATAATCTAGAGAGATTCTACAAATACGTTAAAAACAAGAGGATAAATAGAGAGGGGGTAGGGCTCCTTAAAGATCAAGGAGGTTGTCTTTGTGTTCAACTCCAGGAGATGGGAGAGATACTAAATGGATGTTTTGCGTCAGTTTTTACTGTGGAGAAAGAAATGGAGTCTAGAGAATGCAGAGGAATAAATTTTGATGTTTTAAAAACAGTCCTCCATTACAGAAGAGGAAGTTCGGAGGCCTTTGAGAATACAAAGGCTAGATAAATCTCTGGAACTTGATGTAATGTGTTCCAGAACGTTGTGGAATGCAAGGGAGGAAAATGCAAGACCCCTTGCAGAAATATTTGCATCATCTATAACTGAGTGAGATGCCTGATGACTGGGAGGGTGGCTTATGTTGTACCTTTTGATTAGGAACGGTTGAAAAGAGAAACCAGGGAACAATAGACCTGTGAGTCTGACTTCACTTGTGGGTAAATTGTTGGGAGTGATCTAAAGGTAGGATTTATGGACATTGAGAAGCAAAAATTGATTTGGGGATGGTAAGCATGGTTTTGTGTGAAGAAAATCATGTGTCTCAAACTTGAATGAGTTTTTTTTTGAGGAAGTTACCAAAACGTATGAGGGCAGAGCAGTAGATGTTGTTTATTTGGATTTTAGTAGAGCCTTTGACAAGCTTCCGCGTGGTAGACTAGTAAAGTTAAATCATGTGGGATTCAGGGTGACCTTGTCAATTGGATACATAATTGGCTTAACAGCAGGAGATACCGTGCTGGTGGAAGGCTGCTTTTCAGATTGGAGGCCTGTCACCAGTGGTGTTCTGCAGCGATTGGTTCTGGGCCCACTTTCGTTTGTCATTTATATAAACGATTTAGATGAGAACATGAATGGCACGGTTAGTAAGTTTGTGAATGATACCAAAATTGGTGGCATATTAGACAGTGAAAAAGGTTTTCTAAGATTATGAAAGGATCTTGATCGAATGGGTCAATGAGCTGAAAAATGGCAGATGGAGTTCAATCTGGAAAAGGTAGAGGTTATACAATTAATGGTGGGCCTTGGATAGTGTTGTAGAACAAAAACCTGGGGGAGCAAGTACGTAATTATTTGAAGTTTGTGTCACATGGGTAGGGTGGTTAGAAAAATGTTTGACATGCTTGCCTTCATTGCTCGGTCCTTTTGAGTATAGGAGTTTGGAAGTCATGTTGAGGTTGTACAGGACATTGGTGAGGCCTCTTCTGGAATACTGTGTCCCATTCTGGTCGCCCAGAAGCTGGAGAGGGTTCAGAAGAGATTTACCAAGATATTGCTGGGTATGGGAAGTTTGAGTTATAAAGAAAGGCTGGGTAAGCTGGGACGCTTTTCACTGGAGTGGCAGAGATTGAGAAGTGACTTGATAGAAGTTTACAAAATAATAAGAGGTATAGATAGGGTTAATGGTAGTTGTCTTTTCCCTAGGATGAGGCATTTCAAGACTACGGGCACATTTTTAAGGTGAGAGGAGAGAGATTTATAGAAACGGGCAATTTTATTACTCTGAGCGTGGTTCGCATGTGTAATGAACTTCCTGAGGAAGTAGTGGATGTGGGTACAATTGCAATGTTTAAAAGACATTTGGATGAATAGATGAATAGGAAGGGTTTGGAGAGATATGGGCCAGGAGCAGGTAGGTGGGACTCGTTTAGCCTGGGACTATGGCATGGACTGCTTCGACCGAATGTTGTTTCTACGCTGTTGACTCTGTGCTCGCTGCTCATGGTCAAGTGGTGCCTTGATCCTTTTTTTTAAAAAAAAAATCCTCTTGTTCGTTTTCAAAATCAAACACGCCCATGTCCCCCCTCTTTCTTTTTCTTTTTACCTTCTCTATCCCAATAATATCTGAGATGCTCTAATTCTGGCCTCTTGTGCACCTTGATTTTAATTCCTTTATCATTAGTAGCCATCCCTTTAGAGCCTAGGGTCTGACTAACGTAGGTATCTTTGTTGGCCTCTCCTCTGCATTTGTTTCCTCCTTCGAAACAATCCTTAAACTCTAAACCTGTGACCTAACCTCAGCTGACTTAATATCAGTATTTTGTTATCATACATTGTTCTTTGCACTTGTGAAGCACACTGGAATGGTTCATTATCTTAAATGCACTATCCAGATATAATTTGTTGTTTTTAGGAACAGTCAAGTAAGAAAGGTCTTCAAACTGACTTTTTAATGCTGAGTAACACTTAGCCCTTTAATTCATTTTTAAATGAAATTTATTTTATGATTTAATGTCTAGTATTTGAATTTAATTATGTAAGTATACTTAAGTCAGTAATACCAAAATATTCAGCTTGATCTTCACATTTAAACACCACTTTTTTGCAATATTGTTGAGATGTCCATAAAATGCAACATTTTGATATTTGTCACTTGATAATAACAGTTCAGTAATTTAACTGCTTTGGTTGTTTGGATTTTAGAGATGCACGATACTGGAAAGAAACAGCATTTTTGAGAGGTTAATTAATGTAATAAATCCCAAATTAACCAGCAAATGTAAAGAAAATTTCTCCAAGCTGTAGAATTAACTTCAATGAAGTTTTTAAGTTTGCCGATTAAATACAGTTCAGAGTTAAATTGAGATGTTTCTCGTATCATAGTTTTTAATCTAATCCTGACTATTAAGTGGCCTTTTGAGATTTATTCATAAAAATGGATAAGTATGAATGAATTGCTGTCTGCAATTTTAACGGGGCCCTGGAAGGTCTTGAAACTTGGTATTAAATGTACCCGAATAGAGAGATTTCACCCTTTTTTTTTAATGTGAGAAAGGTTGAAGGGAAGTACCTTTTACTCACTGTACTTTCTATCTCCTTTTTGATGAGAGTATTGGGGATGGCAAAAGTCCAGTTGGCAACTGTCAAAATGTTTGTTCTCTCGATCAATATGCTAAGATATTTGTTTCTCCTTTTTACGTAAACTTCTGAGTCGTCTTTCCTTAAATTAGCTACAGCATTCTGCTGATCTCTCTTCCTGAACTACCAATAACTGTGGGAAGAGCCTAATTGCATCCTAGAGTAATTCTACTCTCTGTAGTAACCAAGGACCATCCAATGCATTTAGAAAATATACTACCATGTCTATTGTAAGAATCTTTCTGTTGTCGCACTATTCTAGGTCGGTCTCCTGACTCGTCCCATTGCAGTTCTAAGATGTACAATGATAATCTCTTTAATTTTTCTTTGAGGTGGAACAAATATATGGAATGTGACCTCCCTCGGGCTGTTTCAACAATTTTCATGCTGGTGTTCAGCATTTTTTTTACTTGAATTCTATGGCTGAGGAATAGTTGGAAAATAAAATGTTATTTACCACCTTTAAATGCTTTATGCTTTAGATTCTGTTGTTTAATTTCACTTTTTATACATGAAGTCTTTATACGCTGCAGGTATTATTTCCTTATTCTTGCTGTGGTGATATTCAAAAAACTCTTGAAGGTCAACTGTCTTCCACCACGCTATCCACTGGGAGTTTAACTTCAAGTGATCCAACGGATATTGGTCCCCTCAGTCCAGGTTTGCAGTTTTTATTTCCACATATTCTACTGTCTATTGAAACTTCTGTGATGCAGCATATTTTGACACCCCAAGTGTTGTATAAATGCAAATTGTTGTGCAAAACAATTTTATATCTATATTCGGTATTCAATTCTGCATGATTAAACATAAATTTTGCATTACTAAGGGATGAATGAGCATTATTTAACACCCATTTGCATCCCCAACTGTGGCTTTTGTAGTACTGTGTACCATAAGATATAGGAGTAGAATGAAACCAATTCCACTGCCATTCGATTTATGGCTGATATATTCCTCAAACCCATTCTGCCTTCTCCAGTAACTCTTGATCTCCTTACTAATCAAGAACCTATCTGCCTCTGCCTTAAACGCACTCAATGACTTGGCCTCCACAGTCTTCTGTGGCAATGGATTCCACAAATTCACCAACAGCTGGCTGAAGAAATTCCTTATCCCAGTTCTAAAAGGTCATCCCTTCACTCTGAGGCTGTACCCTCGGGTCCTAGTCTCCTAGTAATGGAAACATCATTTCCATATTCACTCTACTCAGGCCTGTCAGAATTCTTCAATCAGAGTTTCAATCAGAACCTTCCTCATTCTTCTAAACTCCACTGAGTATAGACACGGAGTCCTTAACCAGTCCTTGTATGACAAACCTTTCATCTCTGGGATCATTTTTGTAACCCTTTTCTGGACTTCCTCCAAACCTGGTGCATCCTTCTTAGATGCAGGGCCCAAACCTGCTCACTATTCCAGTGCAGTCTATCCAGTGATTCATAGTCTAAGAAGTACATCTGTACTCTTGTTTGTTGTGTCTTCAGTACTGTATGATTAGTGTAGTTCTTATTCAGTTTGATTTATTTTTATCTAATAGGTGATCGTTCCTCCACTGCTCATGATATCATGACTGGACAGTCAACTCCTCCCTCGACGACTTCACCTTTAATCTCTGTGAACAAGGACACAGCTGAAAATCAAGACATTGAGCATTGTGGTCCCAGTTTAGAAGAATGCATTTCAACAGGAAGAAAAATTCAGCAGGTAGTAGAGAAGTATACTAGAAACCTGAACCAATTGCTTAATTCAAGTGGAAAGAATCGGGGTAAGTAATGTTGTGTTTAATACTGTTCATTAGGAAAACAAAATTTAAGAAACTATAATTTAACCCAATGTTTATATTTAAATGTTCCATCATTGTATTTTCTTTTAAATGCGTGTACTTCGATGTGTCTATTATCCCATTTGGAAAATTATTCTAAGGGTTTTATAATCTATATTAATTTGGTGTGTGTGTGAGTGTGTGTGTGAGTGTGTGTTACACACGAGTAGGTTTATCCAGTTTTCTGGTTTTTCTTTTGCACAAACAATCAGTTTTGTTGCTGTAGCCTATGTCCTATCTGATGTGCATGATTCTTGTTGTGACGCAGTAACCAGAGTAGTGCTGCATTGCGAATTAAGCATGGCTGTTGCATTGTTCATCTAGAATGAACTGCAAAGACCTCCTGGTTATGATTTTGGATATACAATTCAGCATTTTTGTGTTTTGTCACTGTTGATTAAATTGTTAAGTATTTCATAGCTCCCAGATCTAATATACACATTTCTCTGTAATACATTGTCATTTTGCCCACTGCAGCAACTATCTTGATCATTCTGTTCACTTGTTTGTTTCAATCCCACTTGCCTTCTCATGGACATTGCACTAGTGTCTTGTTCGAAGTGTAACAAAATAGTCCAGATGTTATGATGGGGCGATAATCCTTGCAGCAGCATAGACTGTGATTGCACCTTGGGACCATGTGGGATTTCCAAAACGGCTGACTCAGGGAAATGTCCTGGAAATTGAAAATTCTGCTGGGCCTAAAACACTCTAGAGGTTCAGAGTCACTTGAATGTAATAGTTAACCGAGTGTTAGGACACTCAGACAGACAAATGAACCAAATTAGCCTTTTTGCTCCTCTTAGCAGCACAGTAAAATTAAAACTTTCAAGGATCCTCAAAATTGACAGCTAATGGTTCTTGACCAATTCCAGACACTGGTTTGTATCTTAAAACAAAAGACTTCACAATTTAAACAATAGAGTAGCTTTAGCAGAGGAAATTTTAAACAACCACGTCTGTGCTTTAAATGCAAAACTTTTTTGTTTTCAGCCCCAGTCACACAAAAGACCGACAATGGCTAAATAAAAGAAAACTTAAAAAGCTAACCAGATTCGCATGCTAGCACAATGCTGCCACGCAGCACCAAGGACCTGAGTTCTATTTCAACCTTGTCTGTGTGTCTGTGGTTTGCACATTCCGTGTGGGTCTCTTCTGGGTGTTCCAGTTTCCTCCCATGGTCTAAAGATGTGCAGGTTAGGTGGATTGGCTATGCTAAATTGTCTGTTAGCGTCCAGGAATGTGTAGGTTAGGTGGATCTCCGTAAATGTGGGGTTATGCAGGTAGAGTGGGATGCTCTTCACAGGGCCAGTGCAGACTCGATGGCCACATGGCTTCTTTCTTCTCTGGAGGGATTTTATGATTCTAGTTGTGACTTTCGCAATGCATTGTTTCACTGGCGTTGATTGATTTTTCTGACGATATCGATTTGGATCACCATTTCAGTCCTTTCAGATAAGGGATACTTTTTCTATTCTGAGCTTCCAAGTGTTGCAGGAGTTTAGGTAGGGAGCTTTCAAATCTTCATGCTGTGGCACTAACAGCCACTTATGTCTTCACAGAAAACAGTCCAATTCCGAATGACCACTCCGTGACAGCGTCCTCAACAAGGTCCCAGTTAACATTCAACATCTGCTTGAGGATAGATCTTTTCCAGACTTTCTGGAATCAATTCCCAGGTGCAGCCTTCATTAGTAGCCACCTTCAGTTATGTGACGGTGCATTTGCAGAAACCTTTATTAGGAACAAACCTGCAATTAACTTCCACACCTCACGAATAATCAAAAATTGTTTGGTCTGTTTTGCTTTTGGTTCGACCTGTTACCCACAGTCCAAAAGTTATCTTTCACACACCGTTCCCAGTTCACTGCTCCAAACCAAAATGATGAAATCAGTGAGGGTTTTAGCACAAATTTTAGAAGGCTAAAAACCTGTTTATAATTCTTAAATAATCATTAAACTGAATACCTGTCTTTTTCTCACCCCCCCCCAAACTCTCCACTGACCTCTGCATCCCTCCGTTAGTGCAGCACCAACACCTGGCCCAACTCTCCAACCTACCCTAAGCACTCTTACACTTAGAGGATGGGAAAATTGTGCTACCTGTCCTGCTTCCTTCCTAGGCATTCTTGCTACCAAGAAAATGCACAACCAATCTGGTAGCCTTAACCTGTCGTGGCAGTGTGCACCAACACTGTGTAGTTTTGCAAGTATCTGTCGGAAAGTTAAACTGTAAAATACTGTACTCATTGGTGTAAAAGAAGGTATGATTTTAACAACAATCTTCTCCATTGCTGGATTCGAAAACTCTTGGACTGCTTTACAACAAAATGCCCATGTATGGGAAATATGACTGCAGAAATCATCAAAAATGCAGAGGATATTTTTTAAGTTCAGATAGGGTTTCTGACCCTGATTGGAGTTTCTAGATCAAAATTGTCAACGTTGAAATCTTAACAGCAGGAATCATTCATTGTTTGCAGTTTTGGGATCATTATACATATTTGTTGTAAGATGCAAGTGTAGAGTATTTTAGTTTTGTTATGATTGCTGCAATGAACTGTATTTGCACTATCCAAAATCAAGGTGCTTAAGCACTGAAAACAAGAACAACAACAGCTAAAATAAAACAACTGTTTGCTGGAGGTCTGAACTCTGCTATAACTTAATGCCCAAGTACATTAACAAGAGATTACTTTACTTTATTCACCACCCACCCAACCTTTCCTCCTCCTCTCATCTCTTCCACCCCTCCAAGTATGCTCAGGACAGAATGATTTGATTTATTTATTATCACGTGTAGCCTGTTACAAAAGTACAGTGAAAAGTGTTGTATAGTGTCGCTTCTCTCCAGTGCCATCTTAACACAGAAAAATAAATCGAAACATAGGAAAAAATAAAGAAAAAGTGTCCAACTTTACAGACCACCTTGTTGAGTGCTCCATCCGGGGTAATGTGTGGTGGTCAAGAATAAGTCTCCTTTACATTGGTGCCATCTTGTTTCCACTGACACCCTCGCTACTGAGTCTTTGCTGGAACTTGTGAATGGAGACAACAATGGGAGAAACTTTGTTAATCTTTTCTAGATTATCTACTCAAGGAAACCTTGTTAGTGAATACTACAATGCTCATGTTCACAGCAAGATTTTCTTTTTGTTCATTTTCTTCAGTTCTGACATGGAATTAAAAAGTCATGGAGTCGTATTCTAGTTCTATATGAGCTTAATTTCCCAATTTTTTTTTTTCTTTCTAGACCCTGCAACTGTTCATAATACTTCAACCCAAGGTGTCCCTAATTTCCATGTCGAGCTACAGTCTTCCCAACCAGATTCAGATCTAGAATTTCAGCCTTTGGAGACCAGACCTGATTTTGGTGTTTCAAGTACTTCATTGTCTTCTACTTCTAACAAGGTGCTAAGATTTGATTGTAATGCTAAGCCACTGATCTTTTGTGTATGCTAGAACAACTTTGTTTCTGAATACAACAATGGCCGTAGCGGTGCTGCTTCTTCCCCTCATCTTGAACCAGAAACATTGATCCATTCTTCTGCCAACTTGCACGTTTTTCAAATTCTCTTGTTCCTTGCTTGGATCATAATGTCTCCTTGATTTCTCTGTCTCGGTATTTACTTTTGTGACTATTTTTCATAATTCATTTACGTTTTGAAGTTCATGTTCTTTATAATCATGGGCCAATAAGAATGCATAGTATTTCAACTTAGAGTATTTAAAAACTTTTATTTTAAAATTCATCAGTTTCCTAAGGTGTCCAAAAGTGTTAAATCCAAAAGATTGCCTGCAAGATAGTATTGTCTCTTAACTTTGATCTTCTAAGGTTTCATGATTGTGATTGTTTGGAGAATTCTTGGTATGTCTTCTTTTATTCAAGGAGTTTAGAGGCCAGATATTCTTTCCTTCAAAATGTCAAACAGCAATTTTTGGGGAAACTGAGGCAGCATTACTTTTAAACTGTTACAGAATTCAAATGTCCTTGATACTGATAGCAATACACACAATCAACATTCTAATCCAGGCATCAATCAAGTCCAGGCACCAATCAAGTCCTTCACCAACAGTATTGAATCCACTCCTGACCATGGAAGTGGAGTTTGCCATACAAGTCAAAGGAACAAGTACATTCATCAGGATTATGATTTTGGTGAGTGTCTGTCTGAAAAAGAGAAAATTCACCAATTCCTCCCACTGCAGTATTAATGTGTCTGAATGTGCCCTTGAATACTCTTGTGTAAAGTGTTTTGAAAAATGTTATATCATTGACAAAATGTTTGAAGTAAAACTTTGTTTTCCATAATTCTGTAGAAGGTAAAAACAAAGGATGTATGCACATATATAAAATAGAAGTGACCAGATGCATGGAAGTTAGGAATAACAGGAAAACACTGGTGGTAGTAGGTAATAGGCCACCTGATAATGGTTATAATGTTGGACAAATGACTAGGAGAGAAGTTTATTGGAGCTTGGAAGAAAAGTTTGTAAAAGATGTGATACTTATGAGGGTGTTTGACCTTCATAGGGACAATTGAATTGACGCAAGTGCTCCAAAAGATGAGTTTTTTTGGAATGTTTTTGTGACACTTTTTTTTTTTTTTTTGAATCCCCAAGAACATAGAACTAAGAGCAAGAGTGGGTTATTCAGCCCTTCTACCGAGCTCTGGCATTTGTTTTGAACATGGTTGATCTATGCCTAAAGTCCACTTTCCCAATCTCCATAATCTTTAACCCTTTACTAATTAAAAGTCTGTCTATTCCCCTTCAAAATTTTATTCATTGTCCCACTATCCATCACGCTCTGGGGTACTGAATTCTGTAGGCTCACAACCCTTTGAGACAAGTAACTTCTCCTGATCTGTTTTAATTCCGAGCCCTCTGGCTGCTTCTTGTCAACTTCCTTTTGGGGGGGGGGGGGGGGGGGGGGGGGGGGGGGGGGGGGGGGAATCCTTACCCGGTGGGAATTATACAACAAGTGCTCACCTTGTCATGAGATGGAGTAGGGCCTCTGAGCCTGGTGCCACTCTTTTTTTGTTTCTTTTCCCTTTTTTTACCCCCCCTTCCTTTTCACTTATTTTCTTTTATCTTGTGTCTTGTTGAAGAGCCCAGTCGTGACAGCAGCCAATAGACCCAGCGTGGACTTGTTGCTGTTGGCATCTCTGCAAGGTGGTGGCAATGTAGGCTCGTCCACTCCATCCGCTCTGCTCCACTTCTTTTTTCCCCTTTTCCTCGTATGTCTTTTCCTTTCTTCACTTAGCAGAAGAAAAGCTAAAAAATGTTAACTTCTGAAGAAAGGCAGCGATATCGGGCTCATTGAATTTGCAGTCAGCTAGACATCCAGTGCAGGGCTGCAGCTAGGTATCTGACCTGGGACTCTTGGTGAGTTCTTGCAGCCTGGTGCGCTGACTGAAGATGAGGCTGAGGCCTGGTGCAAACAGCACCTGGATCAGGGCTTTGGAGAGCCAGGATCCAGCACGACAGTGGAGGTTCTCCTGACATGTACAGCAACGACGAGAGCAGGGGAGATAGTCCTTTTAGGAAGCGTGGTCCCAGCATGGCTAAGCAATTAAAGACTGCAATAGTTGAACTTATAGCTTTATTTCTTTATTTTTCGACTGTGTGCAAAGAAGGACTGTAACGTTTAACTATTAACTTCTTTTAACAATATACGAAGAGTGACTGTCATGTTTAACTTTCAACTTTGTTCCTTATTTCTTGTTCTTAAGTTTTTGTATATAGGCACATGTACCTAAAGATGGTGCCATATGTGGTGACATTGCAAACTTCTCACTGTTCTTCTGTACTTGAGTACGCGTGACAGTAAAGTCTAAATCTAAATCCACCACCCATATCCTAAATTTATGGCCTCTGAATCTAGATTTCCCACATGAGTAACCATCTGTTCCATGTCTACGTTGTCAGTCCTCAGTAGTATTTTGTATAGCTCTATTCGATCTTCTCTCATGCCTAAACTCCAGTGTATAGGCCTAAAATGCTCAAATTCTCTTTGCAAGACCAACCCTCATCTCTGAAATGCATCTAATGAATTGTCTCTGAGCTGCCTGCAATACAAGTACATCCCTCCTCAAGTAAGGGACCAAAATTGTATGCAATACTCCCAGGTGTGATCTAACTAAAATTTTGGACATAACACCGTGACATTTTGCTTTTTTCCCCCAACTCTTCTTTTTTTTTCTTCAATAAATGCCAGAATTCCACTTGCCACCCCTCCCCCCGCCTTCCCCTGTTACTGTCATTTGCAAATTTGGCTATAGTACGTACTGTCCCAGTATCCAAGTCATTAATATAAATTCTAAATGGTTAGAACCCCAAGAACTGACCCATGTGGCACCCCACCTGCCAACCAGAAAAAGACCCATTTATCCCATCTCTGCTTTCTGTGGGTCAGCCAATTCTCTATCCAAGATAATAAATTATTCTCAACAATCAATGATCTTACCTTGTATATTAGCTTTTTGCACTACATCTGATCAAATGCCTTCTGGAAGTCCAGAAATACTACATCTATAGGATCCACATTACTCGTGTTGCTGCGTAGGTCTTCAACGCCAGCAAAATAATCAAACAAGATCTACCCATCATAAAACCATGTTGACTCTGATGGAATGTACTTTGATTTTTCCAACTGTCCTGTTATTAATTCTTTGATAATGGATTGTAACAATTTCCCAACAACATGTTAAACTAACTGGCCTGTAGTTTCCTACTTTCTGCCTTTTTTCTGCTCTTCTCCCCCACTGCGATCCCGAACCATTTTGAATAAGGGTGTTAGGTTTAGTATTTTTCCAAGACATCGGAAGCTTTTCTGCACCGATAGGTCGCCTTTCTAGCCTCTATACGGTCCATTTCCCCCTCTTCCCTGCCTTTTTGCATATCTGTCAACAGGCCTGTTAAATGTTGCTATTGTATCTGCTTCTACCACCTCATCTGGCAGTGCATTCTTGTTATTCAAAAAAAAACACTTAGCTCTCACATCCTGTTTAAATCTTGCCCCTTTTACCTTAAACCTATGTCCCATATTATAACAGACAACTCCACAGTGTAGGAAAAAATCTGACACTTCATTCCATCCATGCCTCTCCTAACTTTGTAAACTTTTATCAGGTCATCCGTCATCCTTCGTTCAAGTGAATACAAACCAAGTTTGTCCAGTGTCTCCTTTCATAATTAATATCCTCCAAATTAATCAATATCCTACTAAACGTTCTGTACCTTCTCCAAAACCTCCATCCTTCTGGTAGTGTGGCAATCAGAACTGTATACAAATGTGACTTAACTAAAGTTCTACACAGCTGCTGCGTGACTTGCCAATTTTTGTACTCTGTGCCCTGATGAGGCAAGTATGACGTACACGTTCTTGATTACGTTATCCACTTGTGTTGCCACTTTTTAGAAAGTGGATTGGAATGACTGGATGCCTCTATATGTTAATGCATCTAAGGGTTCTACCATTTACTATATATTTCCCTCCTGCGTTAGACTTTCAAATGCGCCATTTTGCATTTGTCCAGATTAAATTCAATCCGCCATTTCTCCACCCAAGTCTCCGGCCTGTCTGTATCCTGCTGTATTCTCTGGAAATCCTCAACTGCCCACAGCTCCCCAATTTTTGAGTCATCCAAAAAGTTACACATCACACCATTATATTCCCTTCCAAATAATTTTTATACATCCATAATAAACCAGAGGGGCCCCAGCACTACTGGTCACAGATTTCCAGTCAGAAAAGCACCCTTCCACCATTACTTTCTGTCGTCTGCGACCAAGCCAGTTCTGTCTCCATCTTACCAGCACACCATGGATCCCAAGTGACTTTGCCTTCTGTATGAGGGAACTTGTCAAAGGCCTTGCTAAAGTCCACTGTTCAGCCCTCATCTTTAAGTCATCTTTAAGTCATCTTTAAGTCATCTTTAAGTCA
>JAHRHZ010000264.1:1841324-1879016 GCA_024137785.1 Ginglymostoma cirratum | reverse complement strand
AGTCATCTTTAAGTCATCTTTAAGTCATCTTTAAGTCATCTTTAAGTTCTTCAATAACTCGAACAAACAAGTTTGTGTTGGAAAGGTTGTGTCGCCTTAAAATGAAATGTCTAAATAGTTCACCTGTTTATAACTAACATTGAAATGTTTCATTGAACCATTTCATAAATCCAATTAGCATAAATTATCAGCTAGTTTCATTAGACAAAATAAGTACTTAGTACAATAAGCAGACTAGTATGTACACTGACTTATTGTAAATGTGCCAATGCATTATGTGACTAAAGCTGATTCTATTTTTTTTTTAGAAGATGGTAGGTTGAAAACTTTTCAACCACTTCGACTGGAAACTAGTTCAAACAAATACAGTTTAGACACTGATTCCAGAGAAAATGTAATGTGCAACAGACTTTCAGAACAAGGATTTAGTAACGATGCCTCCTCAATTAACTGTCTACATCTTCCTCCATTGGATCTTATAAGACCAGAAACTGTAGCTGCTGCTTCATGGATTCTTGAATCCATAGACCAGTCAATTTGTTCTGATTCATCAACTGAAAATTTACAAGGAGATGTAAGAGAAAATACTCAGGAGTGTTTTGGCTCATTCCCACAGCTAAATGCAACACAGAGTTCAGAAAATGATCACAACTGTGATACTTCTGATCAAAATGGAAAACATCTGGAGGTTTCTGAAAGCATAACTTCGCATGCTGTCGCTTTTACCAGGCTTATAAAATCCAAAAAGGTAAATGAAGTGGGTACTTTGAATGATCAATCTATTGAACTCTCTAATGTAATATCACCAAGGAAAAAGAATTGCACTGCAAGTGAGGTGCTCCGTGTCTCAGAGCAGAATCACAGGGTACAATCTGGGCAGTTATCTCATGGAAGAACTCAAACTGCTGCCAGACTTGAGTTTGAGACTGAACAGGATCAGCCACTGTCGTCAAACCTTACATCAGAAGCTTGCACGTTGCAGGGTATTATACCAGCAAGGGTATGTGTATAATGTATATATTTTGTTCAAAAATAAGGGATGTGTACAAACAAAGAATTGATTTGAGCTGATTCCCTTGTGTAAATAATTTGTTTAGCTTATTATAGCAAGTTGGTGTTTTGGTGGTAAAATATGTTAAGGTATAATGATTGAAGAAATTGGCAAGTTTATATCCCCTTACCATGTTTGTTTATTTTAGTTTTGTCACATGGGAAAAATGTCAAATTACAGTGAAGATTCCACCTCTATCCTTTTCTTTCCCATATCCATATATCATCCCTACAGTGTAGAAACAGGCCCTTCGGCCCAACAAGTCCACACCGACCCTTGGAGCATCCCACCCAGACCCATCCCCATATAACTTACCCAATCTACACGTCCCTGAACACCATGGGCAATTTAGCATGGTCAGTCCACCTAGCCTGTACCTCTTTTGGACTGTGGGAGGAAACTGGAGTACCCGGAAGAAACCCAAGCAGACATGGGGAGAATGTGCAAACTCCACACAGTCGCCAGAGGGTGGAATCAAACCCGGGTCCCTGGCGCTGTGAGGCAGCAGTGCTAACCACTGAACCACCGTGCTGCCCCTCTTGTGTTTCACCATTCCTATTTTACAGGTTATTTAGCATTTCTATGACCAGTTATCATTGGCCCATATCTCTGGGTCTTTGGGTCATTGGATTGTTAGAAGAATTAAAACTTGTCTTAATTCCTGGCTAGTAAAAAAAGCAGCTTCCTTAAATAAAGTGACCAATACTGTGCACGTTACCCTAGATTTGGTCTCACCAATGCCCTGTATAACTGAAGCTTAAGCTCCCTACGTTTGTAAGAAACAAAGTGCTAGAGAGATGTAGTAGGTCTGGAAGCACTTACGAAGCAAAACAGCGTTGATGTCTTGAATTTGATGACTTCAGAACAGAAAGACTGAGTGGTAGTTCTATGCTGTTGTCAACAAAAGATGGAGGGTGTGGAAACAAATGAAACACATGGTAAATAAACGTGATTAGGGCAAAAGGCACATGGTGGTGCTTATAGTGGTGAAGGAGAGAAAGATGAGAATTAGGTTCCCTAATTGCTTGATGTACCTGCAGGCTAACTTTTATTATTCATGCACTTGGACACGCAGGGTTCTCTACATATCAGAACTCTGCAATCGGTCACCATTGAGAAAATCTGCATCATCTTTATTGTTCCTGTCAAAATGGAGAATTGCATATTTTTCCACATTATACTCAGTTTGCCTGATCTTTGTTCACTCAGTTAACCTTTCAGTATCAGATTCAACTTCCTTGTGTCCCCTTCATATGTTTTCCACACGTTTGCATCATCAGCAAATTTACAACTATATGTATCATCCCTCATTTGTCTTTTTCATGTAAATTTTATAAAGAATTGAGCCAGCAACGATCCCTGTGGCATACCACCTGTTATATCTTGCCAACTTGAAAAATGCACATTATGCCTACACTCAGTTGCCGGTTTGCCGGCCAATATTCTGTCTACACCAATGTGTTACACTGTACACCATTCCATAATAATTTTTGATTTGGCTCTTTATCAAATGCCTTCTGAAAATCTTAAGTACAGTACATTCTCTGGTTATCCTTATCAATACCACTAGTTAATTCCTCAAAAGAATTCCCATCGAATGGTAATTATAATTTTCCTTTCACAAACCCATATTGACTCTGCCTGATTACCTTGAACTCATCCAAGTGCCCTGCTACAATTTCTTTGTTAATAGCTTTTAACATTTTCCGGGTGACAAATGTCAAGCTAACTGACCTATAGTTTTTTTTCTGCTTTTTATCTGTCTCTTACTTTTTGACTAACCACTATCTTTCAATCTAATGGGGTATTCTGCAAATCAATTGAATGTGGAAAAATAAAATTGCATTAGCTAATCACTTTCTTTTAAAACGCTATGATGAAGTCCATCAGAACCCAAGCACTTGTCAGCGTGCAGTTCTAACAATTTTATTCAGTACTGTTTGTCTGATTGTGATTTTCACGTGTTGACCCCTTTGTTTCTCCCCTGATTTAACATTTCATGTGGAATGTGACTGATCTTCACTATAAAGGTTACTAACGTTCAATTCGACTGCCATCTTGTTTTCCATTATTATTTTTCTAGGCTGACTTATAGAATGAACACTATTTGTTAACTCTGTTCTTTTCTCATTCATCGAAACTCTTACTTTTTTTTTCTGCCTTGCTTTCTCTTGTGCTGTATTGTAACTTTCCTTCTTTGCTTTGAATATTCTTTGGTTTAGTCTGTCCAATGTTTTGACCTGCTTGTTCTTGCACAATTATATGCTTTCATTGTAAGTTTAATACAATGTTTTAACCTTATTAGTTAAGCACAGTTGGTGGGGCTGTTGCTTGGAATTTTTCTGACTCTTTTAGAATGTACTTATTCCAGGAATTCTGAAATATCCCCTTAGGCCTGCCACTGCATCTCTAACCTATTCTTTAACCTAACTTGCCAAATCACTTTAGCCAGCTCCGCTTCTATGCTTTCATAATTATCCTTGTTTCAATGTTTAAAAATAATTTTTTACACACTCCATTCATGCTAACTGAATGTAAAATTCAAATGTATTATGGTCGCTGGTACTTTGGTGCTTTTGCTTGTAAAATCCTGAATTAAGCCTGTCTCATTTACAATAATAAATCCAGTATAGCCTGCTGTTTGCTCACTCCAGAAAATTCTTTTTCTATGAATTCGGAGTAGGAGTACACTTGGAAAGGAAATCAGGAGGGCAAAATGGAAATCTGAGATAGTTTTGGCAAATAAGATTAATGATAGAGGTTTATAAAATCATGAGGGGCATTGATAGGGTAAATAGTCTTTTCCCTGGGGTTGGATGGTCTAAAACTAGAAGACATGGATTTAAGGTGAGAGGGCAGAGTTTTTTAAAAGGATCCTATGGGGCACCTTTTTCATGTAGAGGTTGATGGCTGCATGGAACGAGCTGCCAGAGGAAGTGGTGGAGGCTGGTACGATCACAACGTTTAAAATACAACTGGATAGGTATATGAATAGGAAGGTATTGGGGAGATATGGGCTAAGTGGTGGCAAATGGGACTAGGTTTATTTAAGATATCAGGTTGGCATGGATGAGTTGGATTAGAGGCTCTGTTTCTGTGCATCACATCTCTATGCCTCGGAGAATCCTAAGAGATTCTACAAATGCATTAAGGGCAAAAATGTAATTAGGAAGAGAAAAGGGCCCCTTAAGAATTAACGAGGCTGCCGGGAGATGGGTGAGATGGTAAACAAATTTTTAGCCTCAGTACTTACTGGAGAAAGACTTGGAAGCTAGGGAACTCTGAAGTAAATAGTGATGTTTTGAAAAGCATCTACATTCAAGAAGAGATGCTGGAGGTCTCAGATACATAAAGATGGATACACCCCCAGGACTTGATCAAGTATAGAATGACAGAATCCCTACAATGTGGAAGCAAGCCATTCAGCCCATCGAGTGTCTGAAGAGCATCCTACCCAGACCCACCTCCCTATTCTATGTCTGTAATCCTGCATTTACCATTAGCTAATCCACCTAACCTGTACATCTTTGGACTGTAGGAGGAAACTGGAGCACCGGGAGAAAACCCATGCAGACATGGGGAGAATGTGCAAACTCCACACACAGTTGCCTAAAGGTGGAATTCAACCTGGGTCCTTAGTGCTGTGAGGCAGCAGTGCTAACCACTGAACTGCCATGCCATCCTATCCCAGAATACTGAGGGAAGCTAGAGAAAAGATTGTGGCATCCTTTGCAGAGTATTTGAATCATTGACAGCCATCGGTGAGGTGATGGAAGACTGGAGGGTGTCTAACATTTTGCCGTTGTTTAAGAAAGGCTGTCGGTAGTGGGTATGTTGCTGGAAGGGATTCTGAGAGGTAGGGTTTACATACATTTGGAAAGGCAAGGACTGATTAGGGATAGTCAGCTTGGTTTTGTGCTTGGGAAGTGTTGTCCAACGAAATTGATTGAGTTTTTTTATTGAGGTTACCGAGAAGATAGATAAAGGCAGAGTGGTAGACATTTGCCTAAGTGGACCTTAGCAAGGCCTTCGACAAAGTCCTGCATGATAGAGTGGCTAGTCAGTTTAGACACGTGGGATCCAGGAAGAGATAGCCGACTAGCTACAACTTTAACTTGATGGTAAAAGTCAGAGGGTGGTGGTTGAGGGCTGTTATTCAGACGGAAGGCCCACAAGGATTAGTTCTGGGTCCACAGTTGTTTGTCATTTATATCAACGATTTGAATGAGAGTATAGGGTGTGTGGTTAGTCAGTCTGTGGATGACGCCAAAATTGATGGAGTGGACTGTGAAGAAGGTTATCTAAGATTACAGCAGGATCTTGATAAGATGGCCCAGTGGGCTGAGAAGTCGCAGATGGCATTTAACATAGATAAATGAGAGGTGTTGCCTTTTTGTAAACCAGGGCAGGACTCGTAGAGTTAATTGTAGGGCACTTGGGACTGTTGTTGAACAGAGGGACGTAGGGGTGCAGGTTAATAGTTTATTGAAAGTGGCATCACAGGTAGACAAAGTGGTGAAGGTGGCATTTGGCACACTTGCCTTCATTGGTCAGAGCATTGAGTGTAGAAGTTGGGACATCATCTTGGGCTGTACAAGAGATTGGTGAGGCCATTTTTTTGGAATCTGTGTACATTACTATGAAGGATGTTATCAAACTGTAAAGGTTACAGCAAAAAATTTACAAGGATGTTGCTGGGACTAGATGTTTTGATTTACGTGGATAGGCTGGGACTTTTTTCCCTGGAGTGTCAGAGGCTGAGGTGTTACCTTCTACAGCAGTTTATACAAGGGACATAAGGTGAATAGCCAAGGCTTTTCTCAGAGGGTATGGGAATCCAAAACTGAGGGGGGAAAGATTTGGAAGAGATTTGATGGGCAGTTTTTGATGTACAGAGTGCTGCATGAGCTGCCAGAGAAAGTGGTAGAGGTGGATATAATTATAGCATTTAAGACATTTTGAACGGGTGCTTGAATAGGCAAGGTTTAGAGGGATATGGGCCAAACACTGGCGAACGGGACTAGTTCAGTTTCGGATACCTGGTCAACATGGAGTTGGATTGAAAGGTCTGTTTCTGTATTTAAAAAAAAAAAAACACCTCTGACTTTTAAAATCTTCCATAATTATCATCATGCCATTCTGATAAGTTACTATTCTTCCTGTATGCTCCATCCTACTGTGTGGTCAGTGCTGAGGACCTGTATACCACTCCCACAGGTGTCGTCTTGCTTTTACAATATCACATCTCTACCCAAACCATAACCGCATCCAAGTTTCATGAATGTATGTCATCCCACTCAACTGTACTCAGAACTACCCTTTTATCTTTTCCTAGCTTCCTGCCTTTCCTGAATGTCTTATTATTTCACAATTCCGTTTCCTTTCCAGTCTTCCCTTGTCCAACGGCTTTGTCCGTTAGGGCTCCCCAGTTGTACTTAGTTATTTTAAATATTCTACTTGCTGGAATATGGCACTATTGCCATTAAAAGGAAGGTGTATTGGCCTCCAATTCTGATCATGCACTAAGTAGATTTCTATTTGATTTCTTACAATGTAGGCATCCAGAACAGACCATAAAAATGGCCGTTAGTGGAGAATCTTTAATAGGATCATTGGTCAGATTTGTTCTTGTGGTAACCAGAAGGTCTGGGCCATTGTGCATTGAATATGCTTGCCAGTTTGTCTCATTCTGTGCTGTGGGCGTATGGCCATGAGGAACTGGATTAATGCTGCCAAACTTATTCTCACCAGCAAAGAGGAGACTTTGATATCACTGTGGTAGACGGGACATAAAACCAAGTCACAGAATTTCAAAAACCCTGCAAACTCGCTGAATCATCCTACCAAATGTGAAGTTGAGATCTTTTCCCCCCAATCTTTGAGGTGAATGTATCAGCTTTTAAGTTAAACTGTGTGCATTTAAAGCAAATAGATTGTTAACATTAATGCATTTTTGGGTATGCGTGAAATTTTGTTACACGGTTTTAACAGTTATAAGATTTTTAAAATGTTGCATATGATAATTGTATTATTAGTTGTAGAGAAATTGAGTATCGCTGGAAAAAGATTTTTTTTTGAAGTTTTTCATCTTGCACTCATCAGAATAATTCACAAGAAATACCAAAGGGTAGGCTACGTTGTTACTGTATGAGCGGAGAGTGCTGAATAGTTAGTGAGTGGATTTTTGCAGAGGTGTTACCGCGAGGAATGTACTGGGGACTGGTAGCTGACGCTCAAATTTTGTTTAAATTTAAATCAAGCAGCTTGACTCTGGTCAAGGCATTACCTTGAGAAATGAACCAGAGAGAACTTTGATAAGTGTATTTTTCAGCAAAAATGATAGTGTGCGGCAGAGTCTGTATTTCATAAGGAGCCTGAAAAGTTGTAATTACTGTACATGGGCTGCAGCACAACTTATAATATTTTAAACTGAAAAAAACACAGTATTTTCAAATGTTCTCTTCATTTCTGTTGAATGATCCAGTCACAAATTACCTTTCTTCTTAGATAACAAGCATGGGGCTGGATGAGCACAGCAGGTCAAGCAGCATCATAGGAGCAGGAAAACTTGACGTTTCGGGCCTAAACCCTTCATCAGAAATGGGGGAGGGGAAGAGGGTTCTGAAATAAATAGGGAGAGAGGGGGAGGCGGATAGAGGATGGATAGAGGAGAGGATAGGTGGAGAGGAGGCAGACAAGTCGAAGAGGCGGGGATGGAGCCAGTAAAGGTGAGTGTAGGTAGGGGGGTAGGGAGGAGATAGGTCAGTCCAGGGAGGACGGACAGGTCAAGGGGGCGGGATGATGTTAGTAGATAGGAGATGGGGGTGTGGCTTGGGGTGAGAGGAAAAACAGGTTAGGGAGGTGGAGATGAGCTGGGCTGGTTTTGGGATGCGGTTGGGGGAGGGGAGATTTTGAAGCTTGTGAAATCCACATTGATGCCATTGGGCTGCAGGGTTCCCAGGCTGAATATGATTTGCTGTTCCTGCAGCCTTCGGGTGGCATCACTGTGGCATTGTAGGAGGCCAAGGATGGACATGTCATCTGAGGAATGGGAGGGGGAGTTGAAATGGTTCGCGACTGGGAGGTGCATAAGACAATGGAGAGACAGCTGAAGTTGACAACACACTAGTCATTATCCAGGCTTGAGGAATTGAATGGTCCCGTTTCTATATTATAAATTCCTGCTAACCAGGGTTTAAACTAAATTGTAAGTAGCCCACAAGAAAGTCAAGGCAGGCCTGCAAATAATTCAAGAAAGGTCTGCTAAATCCACTGCTAGACAATCGCAGGAGTCTTGTTCAGAATGGGAAAAGAACGCAAAGTTATATTTCGAATAGCAGCAAATGTGGGAGACAGAATCTGATGGGAGTTGTTCACATTGATGGTTGGAAGGAGTTGGGGCCGCAGAGTAGATTCAGTACAGGTAAAGCACCTCTGGTTGTGCCTACGACAGAATGAGACAAAGCAAACAGTCCACACTACTTACTGTAACACTATTTGTGTATGATTTCCCAACATTTTTAATATCTTTACAAAATTCTAATTTTTGTCGTAAGATCTCTTGGACCTGCCCTTCACATTTGCAATCTACTGATGGATTATTAAGAACCAAAGGAGAAAAATGCTAAGTCTTTTCCAGTGCATTGTTTCTTCTATAAGATCTGTGAAGTTTAAAATAGTGCTCGGAGACAAATATTGTGAGGAAATCCTGTGTTGTTTTTTTTTCCTCCCTCCCCTGTTCGCCTTAGACTTTTCTTTAAACGTTTCTGCTATAGAAGTGTCATCTTTTAGAAAATTAAAGTTTTTGAAATGCAGAAAATAATTAGGAGCTTGATCTCTAGCTTTTGGAGGAAGTCAAAGGCTTTTGGGGGTGTGTCGTCATGAATTAAGCCATAGTGTTTAATTGTTGGAATGTTTGGCTTCCTGTCCAGCGCAGATTTTGTTTCTGTACATCCCTTATTGGAGCCATGGAATGATTTTAAAAATCGCTGCTTCAAAACAGTTTTGTTTCTAACCTTGATATCTAAGGAACTGCTCAAAAACAATATGGTCTCGAGTCCTGTCAAGAAAACCTTCCCTCTGTTTCTACCAACCCTGTCATTGATTATCAGAAATGTTGACTTGCATGCACCAATTTATACCAATGATGCCCAGAATATTTAAATAAAATGTTCATCCTTGAAAGTAGTTCCATGTCCAATTAGCACCATCTGCTTTATTATTTTCCTATCAATAGCACAATTTCTTGGCCTCATTTTTCTCTTAATGTTTCATTCTGTTCTGTCAGAAGTTGCTGAAACAAATATTCATACAAAATACACTTGTCTTAAAGAATGGTTGATAATGCACAAATAAATGTTACTTATCAGGTGCTGGAAGTTTTATTCTGAAATAAGTGGACCATAATTCACATCTATCAAAGTATATTGAATGTCAAAGCTTTGAATGTTTGAACTATTAAAAGTTGCAGAGTTTGGCAAAACAGGACTCATTGAGAACATTTTTAATTGAAGAATTGTTAAATGTAAAGCTTAAGCAATCAAAAATACTAATCTCTGGCAATACTGTTTTAATCATTTGATTAATGTTTTAAACAGAAGTGCTATTGACAAGTTTTTGTGGTATTATTTAATAGTAATCTAGAGCTTATGATGTTGAATCTAATTATTTTTATGAGCCATGTCCTTGAACTTCCCCTCATCATTTTTGTGCTATTGGGAATTGTAATAATCCATTTTGTAAATACTCTTAGGAAATTGGATCAAATCTTGGGATCATGGAAGAACCGGAACTCCCTCAACTGTCAATGAATGATTCAACTTTAATAGATGAAGAACTAGGACAGGAGCCTCCAACAAAATACATAACACGTCAAAATGACTTCCAAACATTTACTCAGGTAAGATATCAAATAAGTATAATCCTTCAGTTTCACAGATCTGATTAACAAATGGCCTTTTATTTCCTACCAGCTGCATTATGCAACCTAAACTTAACATTCATAGTTCTGAATAATTTTCAGACAATTTATTTGTATGACTCTGGTTTTCATAATCTAGGTTTTATTTTCATTCTCTTATTTGAAGTGGGTTAGTGAGAGGAACAGCCCATGGTGACAAAGTGCTCCTTTGCATCACCTTTTGTAGACAGTGACCAGGCTACACTCAATAAAATATGAAACTATTACGCTAGTCATATCTGGTTGCTTGTAATGACATTGAAGGGACTGTGGCTAAGAAGGTGCCCACTGCTTGGTGGCAACAAGAATAGCCATTGGTTTTATTCCTATCTTTCTGAAAAACTGATCTTGAACCCAGTGAATTTGAATGAACACTTCCCTTCCTCGGTCATTGGACAGTTATTTAGCGTAGAGTATATTTTATAGACTAGTCATCAGTCATTAACTATCAGTTTAAGAAGCTTAGAAATTTACTTGGTCAGTATTTGAATTCGAGCATGGCTTTTAATCAACTTTATTTTAATAAGTATTACAGCAATTTAGTTATGCTGATTTTAAAATTCCAGGAATTTTTTTTTAAACAGCTGATGTATCACAAAAACTTCAAAATATCACAACCTCTTTTAGAGATATGTCCATTGGTTTTGGTTTTGCTTCTGCTTGGCATACACGGGGTTTCACGTGATAATGTTAGTCTCCTCTGCTAGAATGAAGGTGCTTTGAGTAATCTCCCATTTTATTGTTGGGAAATGTATTTTTCAAGATATTGAGTTGCTGCTGTGAACAGAATTGTCGTTACTATTAGGATGTGAAAAGTCAGAAGTGAAAAGGAATGTGTTGGGAGGTGTGGTATCGCATTGAATTTTCAGGGTAATATGCTGCAAAACAACTTGAGTAATGAAGACCCCTGTATGGTACATTCCCTTTGTTAGAGTTAAGAAGTTTGAAGTATCTGTGTGAACAGATGGTTAATGCATGATTTTTAAGATTTGCATGGATATCCAAGCAAGAACTGGAAGTTTCTTTTCAAAATTAGAAATATAATTCCCTATCATTGGAGGTACCACATGTTTTTCCACTTACTGGACATCTAGCAGACCATGTTCTGTGTTGATGCTTTTGCAAAACCCCTTTTATAATTTGCTTGTGTTTTTGGTTACTTTTTATGGAGCTGTCACAAGGAGAAATAATCCAAGGCAATGGGCACCATGTGACAGTTTGATGTTGCACATTACTGAACATTAAATGTTCAGATATGCAAAGCTTAATGTTGCTAATGAGTTTTCCTAAAACCATGACATTTGTTGTGCTGTAGTCCTGAACAAACTATTAAAATTAAATTACAATGTAAGCTATGATTCTGTAAAGTATAGTGTATTTTACAATAAATACTTACTGTTGACAATTTTAGTGTTATTCTGTTGAAGGTCTTTATAAAGTTGATTTCCTCTTAATGTTCTGAGTTTCTCTTTAACATAGTTAGTAGACTGCTGCTCTGTGGCTTGCCCGCTCACATGACCTTTTCCTCACTGTTTCTACTCCATGCTCAGCCTTGAACTCCATCATCTTTCCCCAGCTTCCTTTTATCGCCTTGCATTATCAATTTTCAATTTCAAATCGGGGATTTGAAATATTGCTGTCTAGTTCCAGCATATACAGTGCAGTGCCTTGGCCTTGCCCCTGCCCCTTCCCTGGGTCTCAGTCCATTTTTGAAATCCATTTCCTCTTGTAGGCAGTCATTTGAGAAGAAGAGGTAGAGCTTGAGGGTTGGGTGACATCAGTAGATTGGTTGGGATGATGGAGAGTGAGAAGGGACATTTGTGGCGAGGCTAGGAAGATTGGGTGAGCATGAAAGAAAATTTTGGAGGGCCCCGGAAAGACTTTGGGGCAGGATGACTCTGATGGGTGTGGATCTGATTGCTAAATGTCTTGGGCTTTCTTGGTGCTGTGGGATTAGCACACCTGTTGCTCATGGCTCTCGAGCAGTTCTGGAAGGTCACTTACATGCCGCTTCCATCAGTGCTGACCTCTTACTTGCTGCATTTCCAAGCCCCAAGAAACCTGGCCAGTCACCTTTTTAACCCTGGGACGCAGAATAAAAAGCTAAAGCATCCAGCCTTCTTTCAATATTTAAATGAGTGAAAGATCGTGAGAGTACCTCAATTGCCAGTATCTTGCCCCCACCATTAAAATGGGAAGTGGATAGATTGAACCCCTGTTTATATTTTCTTTTTAATAGCTCATTGCTGATCAGTAATCCTGTGCACATCACCTCAGCTAATTCTACCTTGCATCTTCTAAAATTTACCCCCTCAATCCAGTTGGCTTGGTTTTTGTACCTTTTTCCATTTGGGCCTGTTTTAAAAGCATGTGAATTTAAGGCTGTAATCACTGGATATTCACTGACTTTAAAATATTGGAGCTTTCAATGCAAATTGTTTGCTTTGTGTTGTTAAAGGCATCAAGGTTATGGAACAGAGGTAGAAAAATGAACTGAAGATTTCAGATTAACTGTGATCCACCTGTATGGTAGATGACGTTATGTTCTTTACTCAGCTTCCTGATCTAACTGGTTGCCAATAAGTGGATGTGACGAGGTGTTCTTTTATAGGCAAACATACTGCTTCAGTAACGAGTCCTGTAGGTGGTTTAAGAAGTCCATTCTTTTTTATATGCACTCTTAAGTATCCATTAACATACTGACAAATTTAATAACTATAATATGCCTCTTAAATTTCAGAGGATTTTGTATTTTTATTTTTGAATAAGTATGTAGAGTTTTAGAATACATCAGTTTTTGCAGCTTGATTGTTGTCTTGACGCAAATGAAAACAAAGATGAGCTCAGTCTACTAATTTCAGTCTACCAAATCCTGTTAGTGAATAATGATAGATGGTAAAGTTTACTGAGTCAAATTTAGTTTCGTATTACATGATCGGAACAAAGTTATAATTTGTTTTTGAATATTTTTGTCTTTGTATGTCATCTAGAATATTAAGTATTATGTCTTTTTATGTAGGCAGCTGAGTTGCAGCCTTCGAAGCTTAAGACCACAGATGATGCAATTTCTACCTCGCATAACTTGGTTGCAGACCACAAAATAAATCTCTCAGCATCTTCATTTCAAAAGTCTCCAACAGGTATGGAGAAATAATTTCATAATCCTAATGTTGAAAATACTGAGTTTAATATTTAGCTTATCCAATGGATTCATTGCATTGTTTCTTCCAAATAGCTTTAGAGAAAGTGTTTGCTGTCTGTCTTAAAATCTTCAATAGGATTAAGTGCTTAATTAGAAACTTAGACTGGCACAGAAGAATGTGACCGCTTGACACCATTATCTTTGTGGCCGTGGGGGGAAAATGCTGTTCAATCTAATCTCCCATCCTTAGACCTGTAGAATACAAGAACTTCAAGTGCCCAGCTTGGTGTTTTATACATGCTATGAGATTTTCTGCTTCTGATACTCTCTTCAGACAGAGTTCCAGCCTCCATAACCCTCAGTGAAAGTATTTCTTCTCAACTCCTCAATTCCTTCTGACTATTACTTTAAATCTATAGTTTATCATAGTCACATGAATTGTTCAGCTCTTATTTGGCTGAGGGGAGAACAAATGAACATTGACAGCTCCTAGGTAATATCTTCCTTGATAAAGATAACTATCAGGTGGGAAGAAATCCAGATAGCCGAAATGACTCAACTGATCACGTCTTGGAGCAAAAGTATACCATATTCCGTGTGTTAAACAGGGTGGTTAAGAAGATGTTTAACGTACTTCTCTTCATTACTCAAACCTTTTGAGTGTCGGAGTTGGGATGTCACATTGAGGTTGTACAGGATGTTGGTGAAGCCTCTTTGGAGTACTGTATGCAGTTCTTGTCACCCTGCAAAAGGAAATACATTATTAAATTGGAGAAGGTTCAGAAAAGATTCACCAGGATGTTGCAGGGAATGGATGGTTTGAGTTACAGAAATTGGCTGGGACTTTGTTCACTGGAGCATAGGATGTTGAGGAGTGACCTTATACAGGCTTATAAAGGCATGGGCATGGATAAGGTGAATAACAAGGGCCTTTTCCCTTGAATCGGAATTTCAAAACAAGGGGGACATCTTTTAACGTAAGAGGAGAGATTTTTAAAAAGAACACGAGGAGCAACTTTTTTAAAGTGGTTTGTGTGAGAAATGAACTGCCAGAGAAAGTGGTGCATGCAGGTACAGTTACAACATTTAAAAGACATTTAGATAAATATATGAACTGGAAAGATTGAGGGATTTGGGGCAAATGCAGCAAGTGGACCGTTTAATTTGGGAACATGGTCAGTGTGGATTAGCTGGATAGAAGGGTCAGTTTTCATGCTGTATAACTCTTGACTCCTTAACTCTGTGTTACAGTTGTTGGTTTGCCAGACTATGTATAAAAAAAACCAAGGATAGGAGTTTTTTTAAAAGCCTTGCTTGGCAACTTACCTAGGAGAGGGAAGTTCAGATTCTGAACCCACAGCTTGGAGACTTCACTGGCACTGGCCTAGTTTCCATTGCCATGACTGATTTACTGCGGTTAAAGGGCATCTCTTAAGGCTGTCAAACTGCAATACAGGCAAAAAGAACAATCTTACTTCAAAAGTTGGGAAAAGAAGAAAAATTCCAAAACCTGGCTGCTGGAATGTGAAACTACTGTTTGAAATTAGTAACAGCCATCCTAAATAACACTTGACTTTTGTGTCCCTGATCTAACCAGACTAGACATCAAAATGGCAATAAAATAAAACAAAGAACTGCAGGTCCTGGAAATCCTGAAACAAAAAAAAACAAATTTGCAGAAACTCTACAGATCTGGCAGCATCTGTGGAGAGAAAGCAGGGTTAACATTTCAAATCCAGTGACTCTTCAGACCTGGGCTTTTTTCAGCAATTCCTGCTTTTTGCATCAAGAGAGTGGTCCTATGTAAGATAGCATGCCAAAATACAACCCTGGCTACAACTGCTATTGATCTGAGATTTCATGATGAACAACACGTCTTTGTTAGCTTCAAAAGGTAGGAAAGCCATAGTGACTGGCTGGATCACTATTAGCTGAATTTCTAGTTCAAGGCTAAGCCCAAGAACTGATATAGAGACAATCCATCCAAGTATTGAGTCAGCAACCTGCAAATCTTGTTGAAGTCGCTATCAAGCAGATCAGACTGGACAACTCCAGTTTTATTGCTGATAACTTCAATGTGGTCATGAGATCTGACACCCAAGAACAGGGACTGGTTTAATGAAAATTTTGAGGAATTTGAAGATTTGTAAACTATAAAGAAATCGGTTGATCAGTCTCAGCTGACCAGCCAACAGAAGACAATCTGTTGCCAATCAATCATTTTAACACCTTTCAGTGTAAAATTAAAACAATCTAAAGTGACAAGTGGATAGTAGTTGCAAAAGCAAAAAGCTCAACTAAATGCTGACACTGCCAGCATAAACTTCTAAGAAATATGAAAATTTGTATTTGCCTAGTGATATAATTCCAAGTTAGGTAGCTGTGTGATTTGGAAAAGAACTTGCAGTTGTCAGTGCTCCCATACATCATCTGGGTGGTAGACATGATGGCTTTGGAACGTATTGTCAAAGGAGCGGAGGTGCAACCTGCAGTGCTGCTAGTACACACTCTGTACATTTGGTGGTGAAGGTATTGGATGGGTACCAATTAAGTGGGCTGTGTTTTCCTGGATGATATCAGTCTACTTAAGTGTTGTTGTTCAGGCAAAAGGAAAGCGCACCATCGTAATCCCAACATAAGCCTCGTAGATGGTGAATGATGGCGGGGGGGGGGACAAAAAAGGTTTCTTTTTCAGATGGGCAGAATTCCAAGTTTGTTTTGACTGAAGTTCCTTTTGCACCAGTGTCTGCAGTTGTAACCTTTGTTCAACAATATAGTGAGTCTTCATTTTTACTACAAATTAGTTTGATCTCATCCAAACCTATGTTGTTTTAGTTGCTTTATAACCCAAGCCTGTAACTATCAAGGTCTCAACGCCTCTGCTGAACCTCTTCCCTTAAAGCCACCTGCACCTTTTACCTTTTCAAATTCGTCCGCGCCATGAAACTGTGCTTGCAACGTGATGTTGGTGAAAGGACCTTTAAAATGGAAGCCCTGAGATGGAAGCGGCAAACTAAGTCTGCGAGAGGACTTTTTTGTTGGGAGTTGTCACATTGTTTCTTGGCAGTCCCGGGGGCAGTTCCAAGCTGTATTTAAATAATGCAAGATTGAATAATAAGAAGTTACTACTTATTTGTGTGATTCTGAACTCACCATTGAAATCTAAAAATGAACATTGGCAATTTGACATGTCCCACAGTACAGGAGAGGATGCCACTCAGTCCAAAGCATCTGTTCACGGTGGCTCACAGTGCCAGGGACCTGGGTTCAATTCCACCCTTGGGGGACTGTCTATTTGGAGTTTGCACATTATCCCCATGTCTGTGTGGGTTTCCTCCGGATACTCGGGTTTCCTCCCACAGTCCAAAGATGTGCAGATTACGTGGAGTGGCCCTGCTAAATTGTCCATCGTGTCCAGGGATGTGTAGGCTATCTGGGTTAGCCAGGGTAAATGCAGGACTACAGGGAAAGGGTAGGAGTGTGGATCTGGGTGGGATGCTGTTTGGAGAGTCAGTGTGGACTCAATGGGCCTGAATAGCCTGCTTACACCCTGTAGGAATTCTGTGATTCAGTGCTGGCTCTCCAGCATCTTGTTTCCATCTTTCTCCTCGTGGCTAATCGCATTTGTGCTTCTACCACATTTCTGGGCAATGCATTCCAGATATGAGCTACTTAGTGCTTGGAACAGTTATTCCTCAGTGATTTTTTTGCTGCTTTTACTACTAATAAAATTTCAGTGCCCTCTCATTATCAATCTCTTCACAAGTAGGAACGTTTTCTCCTTATTTACTCTGTCTTAACCTATCATGATTGTGAATATTTTGACTGGAAATTTTAGATTCAAGAATATTCAAATTTTAGGAAGTACAGATAAAATATAGATGGAGGTGGGCTAATTATTGTTAGTGAGAGATTAAATCAATGTTATAGTGACAGAAGTTACTGACTGAGGAAATACAGATATGGAACAGGCATGGAAAAATTTTGTGGGAGTAGGCTAGAGGCCTCCGAAAGGTTGTAATTCAGTAGAGGACAACATTGAAAAGGAAATTAGAGATGCATGCAACTAGGGTGCTACAGTAACTTAATTTTAATTTTTGATATGAATCTACACCGTCAAAGCAAGCCACATTAGTAATAATACTGCAGCAGACGAATTCCTGAGATGTGTGCAGGACAATTTATTTTTTAGTCCAATTAGTTGAGGAACTAACTTGGGACAAGGTATCTTAGACTTATTTTGTGCAATGCTAGGGGTTTATTAGCAATCGCGTTATGAAAGGCCTTTTAGGAAAAAGTAACCATGTCATAGAATTCTTAATTGGAATAGAATGTGAAGTAGCCTAATCTGAAACTCTGATTCTAAATCTAAATGAAGGAAACTACAAAAGTATGCTAGAAAAGTTAGTTTTGATAGACTGGATAACTTATTAAAGGGCATGATAAATTTTAACGGATACCTATCCATTAAGGAGTAAATGTATGCACTGCAGCGGTTGTATATTCCTATTGTGTAAAAGATCAGACAATTAAAAGTGGCCTAACCATGGCTGAAAATTTAAGCATAGTGTTAGATCCAAAGAGGAATCATGCAAAGTTGGTTGATTAAAATAGCAAGTCTGAGGATGGGAAAGGTTTGGAATTCATTGAAGGAAGACCAAGAGATTGGTTTAAGAGGGGCTAATTAGAGTATGAAAGTCAACTTACAAAGAACATAGAGGTGGATTGTAGGAACTTCTAAAAGTATGTAAAAAGAAACCGGTTAAGAACATGTTGGCCCCTTACAGTCTGAAATGGGAGAATTGATAATGCAGAACCAGGATATTGCAGAGTAATTAAGCAACTAATTGTTCTGACTTCAGAAGAAGTCACAAAGAAAATTCCCAGAAATTCTAGAGAAGCAAAGGTATTTTGTGAAGGAAGAATTGAAGAAAATTTAATTTTTTTGCAAGTGTTGGAGAAATTTAATGGGATTGTGCAGTGATTGGGACCAGGTGGACTTCGTTGAATAAAGGTTCTTGCTTGGGGGTAGTTAATCTGGGTCAATTAGGAAAGCCTTGGCTGAACAATGTAACAAGGAGATTAGAATCTCCTCAGTTGAGCATTGACTCTGAGCTGCCTGACCAGTTGTAAATAAAGGGTGACTTGGTGATGGGACCTGACCTCTGTGCAGTTATTTCAGTGCTGATGGGAGAAAACAGGACGTGCCTGAAGTACATTCTCTTGCAACTGTCATCTTGGAGTTGGGGTAAGCATTTTTGGCATCATTCCTCAATTTGGGAAGCTTGACTCATTTGATCCTGCTGCCAAAGACTGGGCCCACAATGTAGAAAGAATCAGATTTTGTTTTTTCCTGAACAGATGACATTGGGACAGATGACATTGGGGCAGATGAAAAGCAACAAGGAATTCTTCTGACTGCGTGTGGATCCTCTGTATTTTCGGTTATAAGCAGCTTAACTTTCCCAGAGGCACCAGAAACTAAAACCTTCCAAGTGTTGACAGAGTTGATTAGAGAATATTACAACCCCAAACCTTCTCTAATCCTGAGATGCTATGAGTTTTATTCGGCTGTTAGGGAACCGGGGGAGTCTGAATCAGGATTTTTGACGAGGTTACAACAACTGGTGGAGACATATGATTGTGGGTTAACCCTCAATGAGATGCTGAGACCCCACTTGGTATGCGGGATTAATGACATAACCATGCAGAAGCGCCTACTAGCTGAAGCCAAACTGGACTTCAGGCATTGCAGCTGGCCTTATCATTGGAAAATGCGGCAGGAGGAGCATGGGAGCTACAGGGTATCCAAATGGAAGTGGACGCCCTCACCTGCCCAGCTGAGCTTAGGGAATACCACTCGAGTGTATGTAATTGTAGCACCTCATGCAGGGTGTCCTGAGCAGAGGGACCTCAGGCCAACTACAGCAAGAACCCCACAACAAAGCCGAGCCTCAGCCAAGTGGCTAAACAGTTCTTCAGGATCTGGGCTGGTGAGCCATTGTAGTCACTACCAGTATGTGGACTTGAGACAGGAAAGGAGTCCTTCAAGGCCTGACTTGAGTAGGTAATCTCATAGACCAGTACCCTGGAGAGTGTACACCTTGGAAAGTCCCCCTACATGTGGGTTGGAACAATTAAATTGCTTAGTGATGCTGAAGTCAGAGCCAATTAAAATTAAGGTTTGGTTAAATGGTCACCTGTTTCCCATGGAGGTTGATACTGGCACAGCTGTATCTGTGGTTGCAGAAGCTGTCTTTAACAAGGTTTGCTTGGGACTCCGACCTTTAAGCTTGCACAAGACCTCAGCCAGACTGAGAACATATACAGGGGAACTATTGTAAATTAAGAGTACGACTTTTTGGTTCTGGTCTCCTTTGAAAAGCAGTTGGTGCTTGATGGTGGTAAAAGGCTCTGGCCCAAGTCTGTTGGGATGAAATTGGTTGAGAAGGACTCTTCAAGATTGGCTCAACATTTTTCATGTGGAAAATGCCTGCTTCAGTGAAGTCCTATTGAAATATCCAGGAATTTTTCAAGAAGGGCTGGAGACTCTTGAGACCAAAGCCACTTTACATGTAGACTAGGATGCAATTCTGGGATTTTGCAAGGCCTGCCCAGTGCCATTTGCCTTGCGGGTAAAAGTAGAGGTGGAAATCTGGTTAGAGAAGGAATCATCAAATCAGTGCAATTTGCAGAATGGACAGCACTGGTTATGCTGATTTTTGTGAAGCCTGACAGCTTGGTTCACCTTTTGGGATTTTAAGCAAACGATAAACTGCTTCTCGCAGCTGGATAAATAGCCGATCCCTTGCATAGAGGATTTGTACACCAAGTTGGCAGGGGAGCTGTCCTTTCCGAAGCTGGACATGAGCCACGCCTACCTGCAGTTGTGACTGAATGAGGAGTCCCAGAAGTATGCTACAATTAATACCTGTAAGGGTTTATATCATTATACAAGACTGCCATTTCGGGTATCATTAGCATGTGCTCTTTCCAGTGGACCATGGAGAACATTTTACAAGGGCTAGCCCAGGTTGCCATTTATCTGGATAATGTACTAATAACTGGGAAGACCAATAAAGATCACTTGGTGAACTTGGATATGGTGCTTAAATGTTTCTCCCAGGTGGATGTATGCCTTAGAAGGTAAAAATGTGTGTTCCAGGCACCCCAAGTGAGCTACTTGGATTACAGAGTCAACAAAACCAGGTTACACCCGTTAGAGAAAGTGAGGGCAATTGAAAGAGCTGCGACTCCTATGTCTGTGCCAGAGGTTAGGTCTTTCCTTGGGTTAGTGAATTATTATGGAAGATTCATATGTAACCTGGCCTCCATCTTGGCACTCTTACACCTGCAGTTGAAAAAGGATTAGCCTTGGAAATAGTTGTGAAGCCAAGAAGCAACCTCTAAGGAAGTGTAAAACCGGCTATTGTCATCTGAACTGTTGGCCCACTATGATATGAAGCGAGAAGTAATGCTGACATACGATGCTTCTCTGTACGGTTTTGGGGTGGTGTTGGCTTACTGGTGGCCCAATGGAGAGGAATGCCTGATAGTGTATGCTTCCTGGACTTTGGCTGGTGCCAAACGCAAGTATGCCCAGATAGAGAAGGAAGGTTTAGCAGTCGTCTTTGGTGTGAGGAGGTTCCACTGGTACCTTTTACAGATGGGAATTTGTCATACTAACAGATCACAAACCCCTGCGAGGGCTACTGAGGGAGGACAAGGCGGTGCTGCTCACAGCTTCTAATAGCATTCAGCGCTGGACCCTTGTTCTCAGTGCGTGCAAGTTAGAACACTGTCTAGGAAGCTGAGTGGCTAATGTGGATGCCTTGAGCTGCCTCACGCTGGCAGATACTGTACCGGTGGTGCCTCCCCCAGAAAAGTCCATTTTGGTTTTAAACAATCTTGCAAGCAGTGTAGATAATATCTGACTATGAACACAAAAAGATCCTGTCCTGGTGAAACTGAAACAGCACGTGTTAATGTGGGGAACAGAAGGGCCATCGCAACCAGATTTGAAATTTTTCTGGACTGGTGAGACCAAATCACTGTAGGGGATGGCATATTATTGTGGGGAGCAAGGGTGATTGTCCCATGTAAAGGTCACTGCCAGATACTGGCTAAACTTTACCAGGGTCATCCAGGGATTTCTGAGACGAAGATGTTGGCAAGAAACTATATCTGGTGTCCAGGGTTGGATGCCTACATAGCTAATTTCCTAACTGAACTAAATTCTACTGGAATGCTGTTCGAATAAACACAAGTCCCACTTATGTGGGAAACGTCAAGTTTTCCTGCTCCTATGATGCTGCTTGACCTGCTGTGTTCATCCAGCCCCATGCTTGTTATCTCCCGCTTATGTAAGCCCAGTTAATAAGACGACAATAAATTAAAACTTAGACTCTTTGCAAAGTTGCACAGCTTGTCTTCTGGAACACTCTGCCTTCTGTTGATCTCAAATCACAAACACCTTTCTTCAGCTGATCCTGCCGTCAGGGATGTTTTCTCAGTGAAGACTCTTAGCTAGAAGTGCCGCAGTGGTACCTTTTTATGGATAGGGTGGTGCTTTCTTGGAGAGCTTAGCGATTTCTTGTGAGCTAGGTGCTTATTTCTCAGCTGGTGGTTTGGTCTCACCCCGATTTTTCAAAAACCCTCTCCTTATGTACCTTGGATGACGTATCAATTTTCTTAAAATAGCATTGGTCCAAGGTTGTCAAAACCATCAGATTTAAATTCAATTGGCTTTCAATCACTGAGTGCTTGGTTTAAATTAATTGGCTGATTCCAACTAGTTGCCAAAACGTCAAAACAAGCCGAAGGTTTCCAATCATCCAGCCAGTCAATACATTTTCATTTTTAGAACTGTCTGTAATCTGCAGCTGCTTACAGTCGCATTTTACGTATAAATCTGTATGCTTAGAAAAGCACTCTGTCTTAAACGGACCATATAGTTGTTTTTTAATGAACAAATTTTTGCTTCCTGCCTTCCAGTTACTCTACGCAACTTCGTAATAATAGTAACATTCTGGAATGCACTCGGATTCTTCTTCTGTGTAGGCCTTTTGATACAATCGCTTTAGTTTTTCATTTTCCTGTTGTAAATCAAATAATTTATCTGAACTAAAAATATCTGCCTTGTCCTCCACCTGTTCTTGTTGTTTTTTCTCAACCATTTAATCAAGTATAGTTTCTGGCAGTTGAATTCAACTTCCTTATCTTTACTGTTTGATTTCTCCTCCTGTTTCCATCTGTGACTTTCTAACCTTGTTACCACATATTCGGAATAAATCCAAAGATATACTTCCTGTAACACTTCAGTTGCCTGATTCTTTTTTCACTGGCTTTTCAATCCCAGTCGGCATCAGTCCCACCTATGATCCAGCTATATCATTACTAGGGATAAAACTGTATTTCTGGAACCAAGAATTTCTCAATTACTCCCATCACCACATCACTGGACTCTGTCTGGCTTACTTTATATAATAGAACACTGCTTTTCTTGCTGTGAATTCCATATAATGCCACTTTTTTCCAGCAATATTCCTCCTTATCTCTCCCCATCAAAGATCACCTTGCTCCCGTATCTCAAAATCTTAACTTCTCGAACAAAACCTCGGCATACTTAAGTATACCTTACCCACGCGAGTAAATTCTTTAGAGAAATCTGACACTTCTCAATCAACTCCTGATCAGGTAGTACTTTCTTTCTTTGCAGCTGTTTAGCTTCCACTGAGCTTTCCATTACACTTTATCAAAACTCCCTGGCTCATCCTGTTTTCCCACATCTGTGTTCCATATGCTTTTTCTAAACCACCAACCCTGTGACTTCATGTGGCCTATTTCGTTACCGTGAAAGTAACTGAGCTTTTTTAACTCTAACTCTTTTAACTTCACTTTCCCTCTCATGGGTTACCTCGTTACCCTGTAGTAAACCATCTGTACCATCTTCAGTGAGATTTCCTTTTCCCTTACCGCTTGAGGATTTCTCCTTTTTCCCCAATTTCTTTCCCTCACAGATGGAAATTTATATTGGAAGCTAAACTTTGATTCTGCTAATCTTGCAATCTTAACTCTCTGCTCTTCCACATGACTTCTCACTACTTCAGGAACTGAAATTTTGAGCTCCTCCAAAATAATCATCTGAGTGTCAAATGTTCGATTATATTTTCAGTGCCCTTATCCAGCTACCAAAATAAAATTACTTTGTTTGATCCTTTCAAACTCGATGTACATTTGACCAGGTTCCCTCCTCAGATTCCTGAAATGTTGTCTGTCGGCTTCTGGCACTAGTTCATACACTTTTTTTTAAGATGGCATTTTTCTCCTCATTATACTCCTCTGATACCACCTCAGTTACTGATGCAAATACCTCACTACTCTCCCTACCAGCTTTGTTTGGAATAACAATACCCACATGGTCACTGGCCACTTCATTTGTTTACCCACTTTCTCAAATGAAATGAAGGCTTCTACGTCCTTCTTGTCAAACCTCAGCAACACTTGGACATGCTTAAAAAGATTCCCATCAGGCCTTTGGCTATGATGGGATTGCTGTCCATCTACTGTCTTTAGCGGTATGCCTACCTTTCACCTCTACCATTTTAAGTTGACTTTGAGTTTTTAGTTCCAACCTCTGAAGTTCAAAAACTCTCTCCCTTTTTTGGCTAGGGTCTTCCTTTTCTTTTTCCTCTGTGTCTTCAATCATAATTCAAACTGTTTCATTTCCTTTTCATGTTCAAGCTACTTCATTTGCAGTTGAATTTCAGCCATTTCCAATTATTCTGCTGGCATTTTCACCAATCGTTAAATGTTGAACTACTGCTGCAGCTACGTCCCCTTTTTGCATGGATCAATTCCACCTTATCTGCCAATTCCAAAAGCTTTGCCTTACTCATTTTCTATAAAATTCCTGAAGAGACTTCTTACACCCCCATGAAAGTGCTATTACCCACAAGGCACATCCTATTTAAACCAATCAAATGCAACGACCAAAAAGAGAACACTAAATGCTGCCTTCAAGTCCAATATTCCAAAACCCAAACTGGAATTAGAGGTTTTGGTCCTGACACAAGCCCGCAGTTTGTTATGGACTAGATCATACTCCATCAAAATATATAAAGACGATAGTCTAGACTCCAACTTTTTCTTATTTTAAAGATAAGTATCATGTGTTGTGTTCTGGATGCAATTTGATTCATCAAACTACTAGGCTTCAAACAAAACACATTTGATTCATACACTTTAATTAAAATACAGACGAAATAAAAAAATTGGCTTAACTGTAACTCCATCAAAATGTGTAACAAAATAATATATTACTAATTAACTGTTCTAATCTCGCAACATCCCATAAACATACCCTTGGCAAAGGAAGTTTCAGTAAAACAGATTGTCTCAATGCAATTCTAGCAAGAGGAAGAGAACCCCAGCTTTTAGCTGCAACAGGGAGGAATAAGAGCTTCAAGACGGCAGCAACTGCAGAAAGCTAAAGCTTAAAAAAAATTCCTGGTTCTGTGGGAGCTTGACCCCACCCATTCAGGCTGCTTCTGTGCCAATTTTGAAAAAAGCCCCAAGACCTCATAAGCTGTTTACTTCAGAGGCTTTGGAGCAGATTGCTTAGTACCCCTGTCTCAATCTTGCCTTGTTTTTAAAAAAAAAATTAGGACAAAATACACCACTTAAAGCCATAGTTTTGTCACATGATAGATTAGGTAAAGCTGATATTACAGGGGTGGGGGTTATCCTCGGTCATTGAAAACAAACTATTGCAGATACAGCAATTAGTTAGGAAGGCAAGTGCTATTTTAGCTGCCTTCACAAGCCTTGCAGTAGCAGAGCAAGTAAGGTTTACTGCAGTTGTAGGGTACTTTGGTGAGATCATATCTCTTGCATCTTGTATAGTTTTCATCATGTTAGCAAAGAAAATATATATGCCATAGCGGGAAGCATCTGATGTTCACCAGATTGATTCCTGGGATGGCAAATTTGTCATATGAGGAGAGATTAGGTCGACTCAGCCTTTTTTCACTGGAATTCAAAAGAATGAGAGGAGATCTCATTGAAACATATAAAACACTGTCAGAGCTGGATAGACTGAATGCAGAAATGGTGTTTCATTTGGCTGTTTTGGGGGAGGGGGGGGGAGGTGGTGGAGGGGTCCAGAACAAGGGGATCGTGGTCTCAGGATATGTGCTAAGGGATTTTAAACTGAAATGAGTAATTTCTTGGTAATGAGTGTGTGGAATTCTCTACTTCAGAAAGCTAAGGAGGTGGTCACTGAATATATTGAAGAAAGAAATTGATAGAGCAAGCAGTCTGGCTTTGACATAGAGGATAAGTCATGATCGTGTTGAATGGCAGTGCACTTGACAGATCACACGTACTATTCCTGGTTTTTAACCTAATCTCCTTACAGCCTTCTCCAACAAAAAAAATCCTAGTTTCTCCAGACTTCCTGCATTACTAAACTTGCTCATCCCTGGAATCATTATTGTACTGCTCTTCTGCACTCTGTCCAATGCAGTGCCTTCGTAGCCTTTCTAGAAGTGCAGTGCACAGAACTTGACAGAATACTCCAGCTAAGACTGAAGTGTTGTCTTATGTAACTTAATTGTAACATCCTTGTGTGCTCTATGCACCTATTAATGAAGCTTAGATTACTGCATGCTTTAACAGCTCTCACGAACTGTCCTGCCACTTTCAATGACTTGTAAGTGTGTATATATACGCTTGAGTCTTTCTGCTCCTGCACCAACCTTTTAGAATAGCACCCTTTGTTTTATACAGTCTGTACATTTTTTACAAAATTGTATTGTCATACTTTGCACCAAATTTCACCTGCCATCTATCTGCCCATCCACCGCTTTGCTCTTATATACTAAGGTCCTTTCAATAAAGCCTGGGATATATTTATTTATTGCTCTCAACTTGTCATCTTCCATGACTCATGCATACATATACTCAGGTGCCTCTGTTCTTCTGTGCCTTTAGAGTTGTGCCTTTTATTTTTTTGCATCTCTCCCTCTATTCTTCGAACCAGACTGTATTACTTCACACTTGTCTTCATTAAACTTCATCTGCAACATATCCACCTCCTCCAACAACTTAAAAACAAAGCTGCTGGAAAAGCTCCAGTAGGTCTGGCAGCATCTGTGGAGGAGAAAACAGAATTAACTTTTTGGGTCCAGTGACCCTTCCTCAGAAGTTCTGAGGAAGAGTCACTGGACCCGAAACATTAAATCTGTTTTCTCCTCCACAGATGCTGTCAGACCTGCTGAGCTTTTCCAGCAGCTTTGTTTTTGTTCCTCCAGCAACTTGTCTGTCCATTTGAAGTTCTGCTGTCCTTTCTCACTGTTACGAATACTTCCAAATTTCATATCATCTGCAAGTTTTTAAGCTGTGTCCTGTACTCCGAAGTCTAGGTCTTTAACATATATGTTGAGAAAAGCAAGGAACCCAAACACTGACCATCGCGGTACTCCACTACAATCCTTCCTATTTCCCATCACTTAGCCAATTCGTAATGATGCCCTGTCCCTTTTGTTCCGCGAGAAATTAATTGTAGCCACACTGGAGTTTGCGAACAATACTTTCATCTGATAAGTTGTTTTCAGGACTAACCATTAGTCTCAAAAAAATGTTATTGGGACTTTAGAAAGTTCTAAAGCCTAAAAAGATTCATATTACTGACGCTGTCATCAAAAATCTGCTACTGCATGAGACATCACAAAAGTATAAAGATCCAATTTAGTTACCAAAATGGTAAATTGCTTTACTGTCACTGTTATCAAGGGCAGCAAAAACGTCTCCCAACAGGATTGATTTTTAAAAAAAAAAACACCACGTTTATTTATTACAAACAAACTTAGTGCTTAACAAGTGGCAGGACAGGTTGTTAACTAATATGTAAACTTAAAACTATATTCCCTTTAAACTTGGATGCATGAACATACAGGATAAATCTAGACATATAGCTCTACGGAGTTATGGATGGAATTAAGAAGCTAAAAGAAACCTTGTGCATCAAGAGACCAAACTATAAGGTGACATTCTCCATTCTTTCAGATTGTATTAAAGGGATCACCTTGCTGTCAGTTGCAGGGCGATTAGAAGATCCTCAGTTTGGGTCACAGTCAGTTGGACTGAATTATAAGTTCGACTTTCAAAATCTTTGAGCGTTATCTTATACTCAGAGTGATGGTGAGGAAGTGAGAGAGCGCTGCTTCCTTGCAAACCTCAACAACTGTAGGGTACTTTTTCTTTTCCACGGGAAACTCAGATTTGCTACAGGCTTCTTGGAGGTTTCTTTTCAACTGTGACATTCCTCACACTGTGGCAAAATGGAAACTCACAGTCCAGATGATGATGTTAGGCAACCTGCAGTCCGATGATGCACCTACCTGTTTGTCTAACAAAAGTAACAAATCCATCCTAACTCTGCCTTTAAATAGCTGCTTTTTCCAGTTGACCTTTTGTGCACAATATTAATGCACAACACTTTAAATTTTAACCTTCAAGTTCCAAAATATCATATTAAACTATGTGTATCAGGCATTGTCCAAGATTTACATTTGTCCAGTACTCATTCCCAAAAACATGTGCTTCTAACAATATCTTGAGAGAATATTTATCATTTAGGCTACAGAGTCCTATGTCAATGAAAGCCTGGCATCAATTATGATGCAGTGAAACTAGTTTATTGCAAATTCCAGGGTAAGCAACTTGTTTAGATGCTATAGATATTATATGATATTTAATGGACATTAGTACAAGCTAACAAAAATAGCATATCATTACTTCTCTCCAACACCTTTTTAAAGCTGTAGTTTATACTCACTAAAACAAATAACTAGCTATGAATAAAATTTCAAACAGCCTAACTGGCATCAGGCTTCATGTTATTTAAGCCTGAAGTTGTTCATTTTGAACACATTAAATCAAAATTATGATTCAGAGTTGTGGAAATTTGAGGTTTCTTTTGGCGTTGACTTCATTGTGATTTGTGATAATGAATGTTTCATGCAATATTGCAAATTCCTCCTTAGCACATTTTCCTGTTATTTTAGTTGTTATTTGTTGAAGATATGTTTTGATGAGGCCATGTCTTTTACTGCACATTTCATCTTTGTTTTTCAAATGTTCTTCAGCGTCAAGGATGTCACATGCTTGCAGAGCATATTGTGGGAGGAGGGTGAACAGGCAGAGGTCATGATCCATCTTGAGACATAGAAAGGAAGAGAAATGAGGTCCAACAAGTAGACCTGAGGGAGTTAGGTAGGAAATAGTAATCTCTTGATTACTGCCAGTGTTATGCATGCGAATGTAAGTATATAAATATAATTATGGAAGGATAGAGTGAACGAATGGATAGATCGTTGGTACAGGAGGGAGGACTTTAGATTCTTGAGACATTGGAATGACTTCTGAGGGAGATGGGACCTATGCAAATTGGATGGGTCACATCTGAACAGGAATAGGACTAGCACCCTCACTGGAAGCTTTGTTTATGGTATTGGGAGGGATTTTATGTAGCTTGATCAGGGGATGAGATTTGGAGGGAAGAGCGGCTGAGATTAAGTCAGAGGTTAAACTAATAAGTGAGACTGGAAGGTAGAAGGAACACAGGCTGAGCTTAAAATAAAAGTCATAAATTTATCAAGGCTAAGTAGAATATATTTTGCAAGGAGCCTGAGGAATAATGTGGATGAGCTGAGGACTCAGAGGCGTGTACAAATATGATACCATATCATAGACAGACTTGGCTGAAATTTGAGCAGGAATGCCAACTCCATATTACTGGTTATAGGGGATTTGATGAGATGGAGACGGGGAGGTTAGAGTGGGAGGTCACAATATTGATCAAGGAATACATTAAAGCAGTGAGAAGGGATCGTCAACTATAGCCATATGATAGATATAAAAAATTGGAAAAAATAGTAACGATGCTGTTGTAATATAGCCCACCCCACACAAAGTAGGGAAGAGATAAGAGGATCAAATTTTAAGTCTCATTTCAGAGAAGTGTATGAATAATAAGTCGATAATAGTACAGTATTTTTGTTTTTTTTTTGAGGAGATAACCAGAAGTGCTGGTCAGTGAAATGCAGTTGATGTCTACATGGACTTTAACAAAACTTTTGGTAATTACCCTCGTGACAGAATGGTCAAAAAGGTAAGAGTCCATTTGATCCAAGGCAAAGTGGCATGTTGGTTCCAAAATTGGCTGAGCGGTAAGAACAGAGAATGATGGCAGAGGGATGTTTCTGTGATTGGAAGCCTGCTTCCACGGGTTCTGAATGGCTTGATGCTGGAGCCTTTGCTGTTTGTGTTGTACATATGATGTGGACTTAAATGGGGTGTGATCAACACGTTTGTGGGTGACAATTTGGTGGAGTGCTAAATAATGAGGAAGATAGGTATAAAGTACAGAATGATGTCAAAAGACTGCGTGGCTGGGCAGGGAAGTGGCTTGAAATATGAAGTTATGCACTTGGGGAAGGTTAAAAAAGTAATGGATTACACTACAAATAGTATGATGCTGGATGAAGATCAGAGGAATGTATCCACAGATCCCTGAAGTTGGAAGGGCAGGTAGATAACTTGGTTAAGAAGACATAATGGAATATTTGCCTTTGTGCTGGGGCACAGAATACAAGAGCAGGAAGCTATCGTTGATGTATAAAATGCTGGCTCGGCTGCAGTTGGAGACCTGCATGCAATCCATTACAGAAAGCAAGAGTTTACACTCGTGAGGGTACAAAGAACATTTATCAGGTCTGGTTTGGAGTGTCTTAGCTATGGGAGAAGATTGGATAGGCTGGTATCATTTTCCTTTTGAGCAGTGAAGTTTAAGAGGAAACCTAATAGAGGTGTGTAAGTTTGAGAGGCATGGATAAGGTGGGTAGGAGAGTGCTCTTTAAAAATCAGTTGAGGGATCAATAACCGGGGGCATAAATTTAAGCTAAGAGGTAGAATACTTAGAGGCGAGTTGTGGGGAAATATTTTAACTCTGAGGGTGCTGGGAATCTGGAACTCACTGCCTGAAAGGGTGGTTGAGTCAGAAACTCGACATTTAAACAGTATTTAGAGATTCACTTGTGTTGTTGCTGTCTCCCAGGGCTATGGACCAAGAGCTGGCAAATGGAATGAATGATTTTCTGATAAAGGGTCTAGGCCCGAAACGTCAGCTTTCCTGCTCATCTGATGCTGCTTGGCCTGCTGTGTTCATCCAGCTCTACACCTTGTTATCTCAGATTCTCCAGCATCTGCAGTTCCTACTATGAGTGTATACAAATTTTAGTTGACCAGCGCAAGCATGATGAGTCAAATGGCCTGAGTTTGAATGATATTAGTGCTGCGAAATGGGTATTTTTCTATGAGCACTCAGTGTTAATATCAGATATTTCCAGAATAGGATTTAAAGCCTTTTCTCCCCCCAACAACATTGTTCCATCACAGACAGCAGAGCCTCCGAGGAGTCTTCTGTGAGAACTTGATTTCTGTCTTGCCATGTGTTTGAATGTACTTCTTTGTTCATGGGAATTAGCACATAATGGGTTTTAAAAGTTTTCAGTTCTGTGAATTGGGATGTTTCGTAAAGACCAGGTGCTGAAAAAGTAGACAGTCATAGTTTCTTAGTCATTCAATCCCCTCAGTGCAGGAAGAGGCCACTATACTTAGAGCAGTAATGGAATCGTTGGAGTGATTGATCAAAATGATTGTGTGTCCTTTGCTGTGTCTTTCTTGAGGTCTGCATTGTATGTTTTAAAATGCACTATGAATTAGTGTTGATATGTGTAAAAAGTAAGGATTAAAAGCTAGAATTGATGTGTTTAGTGCAAGCCTTTTTTTTCCTGTAGTTTGGTTGGAATGTTGAAACTTGTTACCCACACTCTGGATTGAATTGTGAACTCTACAGCAAAGGATTATGTAACTGGAATAATGTATGATTTGACTGGGAGTACAAACATTGAATTGTGTAACATGAATGCATTAAAACTTAATGCACTAAAGAACTGATTTTAAGGTTATTGCAACTGATGTCAGTCTTAAGTAGTGAACGTAAATAGAACCAGAAGGCAGTCCAACACCTCCCTTCCTTTACTGACTTGGAGCATTTTTCTGCTTTTGCAGTAGCTATCCTGTGATCTATCGCTTCAAAGTGGGCTTAATGTTGGGAGACTTGTTCATAGCCATTAGAAATGGATTGAGATTGCTCAAATGTATCAGTTCCTTACGAACAAATGAGATTTTCATGTGTGACCACTGTTAGAATCCTGGTATCTGCGTCTCTACTGCCAGTGACGCATCACTTATTACTTTTAATAAAAGTTTATATTCTGGGGGCAATGCATCTCCTGCCATGCCAAAATGCTTGACATTTTCACTATCTGTATTCTTTCCTTTTCCTTGCATCATTAACCTTTCAAAAGTAGTATGAGGATTTAATACATTACTGTGTCAGCAGTGTACAGGTCTTTATTCTTCTGCCTTGGTTTTCATATCCCAAATATTATCTCCAAGGTAACCTTGTCCATGGGACAAACTTTCAGTTCAATCTCTAAAATGTCAATCATCCTCTTTATCCCAAATGCTTGATAAAGTTATAATTAGTGGGCTATTCTTAACCATATCTTGTTTCTCAGAAATTCCACCCTTGACACCCATGACCTTACAATTATTATCCATAGAATCCCTCAGTGTGGAAATAGGCCCTTCGGCCCAACAAGTCCACAACCGAACCTCAGAGCATCCCACCCCCGCAACAACCCACCTAACCTACACCTCCCTGAACACTACGGGCAATTTAGCATGGCCAATCCACCTAACCTGCACATCTTTGGACTGTGGGAGGAAACTGGACCACCCGGAGGAAACCCACGCAGACACGGGGAGAATGTGCAAACTCCACACAGGCAGACGCCAGAGGCTGGAATCGAACACGGGTCCCTGGTGCTATGAGGCAGCAGTGCTAACCACTGAGCCACCGTGCTGCCCCTGCTGAATTGTGTAAATTCATACACAATTTCAAATTACTTTATTTCCTCCCCAGTCTAACCAAGAGATGTCACCCCATCATCCTCCCAAAAGTTTTGACTACATGTGACTATGTATCTGTTTGAATCCCTGTCATCAAAATTTCATCCTTTCTGTATTACCAAAATTACTGAAATAACATAATATTGCTGATTGTTGTTGCTTTATTTCCTCCTGATCATCCCCTGCAGCCTTTTAAAATCTTCCAATGCCTTGCCTTTAATTTTGCATGGCTCAGCTTCATGTTTGCCTGTCTGATCGTAATTAGGGAATTTTCCATGGTACGTTCTGACTTCTACACAGTTACCTCCAGTGTATCCAAGGATCAATTCTTGGCCATATTGTCTTCCTCATTTACTTGATACTCCTTGATTGTATCATTTGCAGACATGGTTAAATCCCACAAGTACACTAATGGCCAATGACAGTGATGATAATCCAATCTTGGATGTCTTTCTCTAAACATTGAACAGAAACCTAGCAGCACAATCTATACGGAATGTACTAATTCCATTATCCTCTTCAGTCATATTTCTAGCTAGATTGACTGTTAAGTCACAGTATCTTAGTTCACCACAAACTAAGTGTCTGACCACATACCAGTTCTATTCTTAATAATAAAAAAAAAAAATCCCTACTTCCTCCTCCGTCACTTCACCTCAATAGGTCTTTTTGCTAGGGTAGGGAATTCAAAACTAGGGAGCATTTGTTTTTAAGTGATGGGAGAAAGATTTAAAAGGGACCAGAGGGGCAACTTTTGCATACGCAGGGTGGTTCATATGTGGAATGAACTGCCAGAGAAAGTGGTAGATGCAAGTACAGTTACAACATTTAAATGATATTTGGACAAGTACATGTGCAGGAATAATAAGAGGGTATTGGCCAAACACAGGCAGGTGAATCTAGTTTACTTTGGGGAACTTGATCAGCATAGATGAGTTGGACCAAAGGATCAGTTACCATGCTGTATGACGCTGTCTACTGTGAAAACCCTTACCTGAGCCATATTGCTTTGATTCAACAATTGCAGTGCTTTCCTAGCTAACCTAGTAGAGCTGTACTACTTGTCTATGCTACTATCTCTCAGATAAAAATTGTGGCAATGAGCATTCCTTTCCTAAATGTACAACCCTGCAACTGCAATAATTTTTGACGTGGGCCAAAACAATCTTCTCATGCGAATGTATAAAATCTTCCAAATTAATTATCAAACGAATTAACTTTTCTGTTTAAATGTTTGGCCATTTTCACATGAAATTCCACAATTTCTCCACTGTTATGAAAGCATATGGGACACTTGCCTTTATCAGGTGAGGCATAGATTATGGAGCTGTACAGGACTTTGGTTAGGCTACAGCTGGAGTACTGTGTGCACTTCTGGCCACTGCAGTGCGGGAAGACTATCATTGCACTGGAGGGACTGCAGAAGAAATTCACCATGATGGGCTGCCTTGGATGGGCTTTAGTTATAAAATGAGGCTGTGTAAGTTTTCTTTGGAGCAGAGAAGGTTGAAGGGGAACCTGATAAAGATGTACAAGATTGAGGGGTGTGGATGGAAAGTAATGTGCTGCCTGTGAGACTAGTCGACACAGGAAACTGCTCTACCTTTTTTAAAGTACTCTGATGAGCACTTGAAGTGTCATAACGATCAAGGCTGCGGACCTAGTGTGGGAAAATGAGAATAGTATAGATTCAGCATAGTGGCTGTACGGATTCAGTTGACCGAAGGGTTTCTTCTGTATGGTATGATTGAGTTTTAATAGGTATTTAAACCATTTTTTAAAATGGTTAATCCCTCTTAAATTGCTGACAAAAACTAGCTTTTTATTTCAGGATAAAGAGGGAATGTGCTCATTTTAATACATCTAAGTGGTTTTTTTTCCAGTTATGGTATTTCAGTTTGACTCACCACCTAAGATTTTGAATGAAGTAGCTCTGAAGAAAAAACATAAATTTCTTGCAAATTCTGCAAAACGAGTGGAGGATATGAAAAGAAAAGGAAGGTCTGGAAAAGCTCATTCTGAACTGCTGGAGAAAAAAAAGTCATTGAAACAAGAACAACTCTCTGTGTTTGGTAAGAATTGTTTTGCACACTTTTTATGATTTTGTACTTAATTGAGTTGTATAGATCTAATCTCACATTAATTTCCCTCTACTAATTAGCATCATCGTCTGAAGCGGCTCACTTGAAGGTGGTTGGGCAAGTGAAAGTCTCTACTCCTGAAGATAGAAAAGCTGCTGAAGTAGAGATGCAAAAAAGAACATTCTGGTATGATAGAAGTAGTTGTAAAATTCAATGGTTAAACTCCCTGATGTTATAGGTGTGTTTTTTCAAACAACTTATTTACAGTTTTTGATACTATATTCTTTGTTCCATACTACTACTTTAATGATTTTATTTTAGAATACGTGTTGAAGTTTACTCGGACACAAACCTGAAACATAGGAACTAGGAGTAGGCCATTTGTCCACCTGAGCCTGTTCTACTGTCCGGCGTGGTCACAGCTGTTCCTCAATCTCAGCGTCATACTCCTGTGTTCTCCTCGTATCCCTTCGACACCTTTTTAGTTTCTACGAATCTATTTCTTCCTTAAATTTCCCCAGTGACGGTCTTATATGGTACTGAATTCCACAGGTTTGCCATCCTCAGTGAAGAAATCTATTCACTTATCAGTCCTAAATAGCCTATCCTGTATCCTGAGATCCTGACCATTTCTTCAGAACACCCCAGCCAAGAGAAATGTTATTCTTGCATCCATTTGTCCAGAGTTGTTGAATTATTCACAACTCGGTGAAATCACCCCTCATTCTTCTAAACTTCAGTGAATACAAGGCTAGTTGACCCACTTTTTAATGACAGTCCTGCCGTTCAAGGATCAGTCTAGTGAACCTTTGCCGCACTCCCTCTGTGGTGTAATATTTGCTTGCTGGCTCAATCTGTGTATATTTGTCTGCAACTACCTTGTGTCCTTGCAGTTTACTTTTCTACTGGTCTTTCTGTTTTGAATGTAGCTACCATGTTTTCGCTCCCCTCATGTAATTCATTGATGTAAATTGTAAAAGGTTTAGGCACCAGCACGGACCCCTGCACAATTTTCACTCAACACATCTTACCAATCAGGGGCCCATTTCTGTTTTACTGCCAGCCAACCTTCTATCCATCCTAATATATTACCATGTACTTTAAGAGCCTATTTGTTATACAATAACTTCTGATATGGCGTCTTACCAAGTATCCTGTGAAAACAAAGTATTGTACATTTTAGAGGGTCTGCTATATTCACAAGTGCCCAGATATAATTTTTTAAGTCAATTCTAACATCTTCCCCATAAGTCATTGAGCTAACTCGCCTATAATTTTCTGCTCCCTCCTTACTAAATAGAGTTTTGCTACTTTTCAATGTGATGGAACCTTTCCTGAACCGAGCGAATTCTTGAAAATTAATATCAATGCAATTGTTAACAATCTCTTTTAAGACCTGTGGATAGTGTCTATTTGGGCCTGTAGATATTGAGCTGTTTTTACATTTCTGCCTAGATTCCTCTTGTACTCTTAATTTCTTTTGTTCTGGTTAAATTTTAATCATTCTCTGCTGTTTGTGCGGAAGAATCTTGCAGGTTACAGAGGGACATAGATAAGCTGCAGAGCTGGGCTGAGAGGTGGCAAATGTAGTTTAATGCGGAAAAGCGTGAGGTGATTCATTTTGGAAGGAGTAACAGGAATACAGAGTACTGGGCTAATGGTAAGATTCTTGGTAGTGTGGACGAGCAGAGAGATCTCGGTGTCCATGTGCATAGATCCCTGAAAGTTGCCACCCAGGTTGATAGGGTTGTTATGTCGGCGTACAGTGTGTTAGGTTTTATTGGTAGAGGGATTGTGTTTCGGAGCTGTGAGGTCATATTACAGCCATACAAAACTCTGGTGAGGCCGCACTTGGAGTATTGCGTACAGTTCTGGTCACCGCATTATAGGAAGGATGTGGAAGCATTGGAAAGGGTGCAGAGGAGATTTACCAGGATGTTGCCTGGTATGGAGGGCAGGTCTTATGAGGAAAGGCTGAGGGACTTGAGGCTGTTTTCGTTACAGAGAAGAAGGTTAAGAGGTGACTTAATAGAGACATACAAGATGATCAGAGGATTGGATAGGATGGACTGAGAGCTTTTTTCCTTGGATGATGACGGCTAGCACGAGGGGACATAGCTTTAAATTGAGGGGTGATCGATTATAGGACAGATGTCAGAGGTAGATTCTTTACTGTGAGTAGTCAGGGCATGGAATGCCCTGCCTGCAACAGTCGTAGACTTGTCAACTTTAAGGGCATTTAAATGGTCTTTGGATAAACATATGGATGATAATGGAATAGTGTAAGTTAGATGAACTCAAGATTGGTTTCACAGGTCGGCGCAACATCGAGGGCCGAAGGGCCTGCACTGCGCTGTAATGTTCTGTGTTCTTTATAATCTGACCCCCACCTCATCTTTGCCTAGTTATCTACTTTTCCCTTCATTTTGATACTTTCCTTACCTACTTTAGGTCACCATGGATGGTACTCCTCCTCTTAGAATTTTTCCAGTAAATTCATTAAATTTATCTTTGTACCCAATACTCTCCTTGGTTTCTTTTGTTAGAAATGGTTGGGCTACTTTTCCTGTTGACTTTTTGCAATGCACACATTTATTCTTTAAATACTAGCCATTGCCTGTCCACCGTCATGCCTTTTTAATGAAGTTACCCAGTCTATTCGTGTCAACTCTCTCCTCATACCTTTGTAAATTTTTGTTTAGATTTAGATTAATTAGGCCATAAAATGGTTGCCTTTCTTTTAAGAACACTACACAATGAGATTATTAACTAATCTCTCCTTTAAATAATACTAAATCCATAATAGGATGTTTCCTCGCTGGTCATTCAACACACTAGTTTTTTAAAATAAAATTCTCATACGTGCTTTAGGAAGTTATCTACAACAGTATTATTGCTAATGTAGTTTGTAAAATCTAGATGTACATCTATGCTTGCTATAATACCCTTGTTGCACACTTGCCGAACTGCCAGTTTAACACTGCCACATCCTTCACATTATTCTTGCAGAAAACAAAGCCGGTAGAAAATTCCCACCAATGTTTTCTTTGCTTTTTTGCTTCTTAGTTCCACCCAAACTGATGCTATAACCAAGATTTTGGGTCAGTACCTTTTGTCTAATGCCCTAATTTCAATGCAACTGAATAACCAATGACAAATACAAAGTTGCTGGAAAAGCTCAGCAGGTCTGGCAGCATCTGTGAAGGGAAAAACAGTTAACGTTTCAGGTCTGGTGACCTTTCCTCAGAACTGTGGCTGGGAAAACGTCACTTTGTATGCAGAAAATAGGGAGTAAACAATAGGATCGAGCCCAAAGAGAGAGAAAGACAGATAACAAGGTGTGGAGCTGGATGAACACAGCAGGCCAAGCCGCATCGTAGGAGCGGGAAAGCTTGACGTTTCGGGCCTAGACCCTTCA
>JAHRHZ010000264.1:1791342-1824040 GCA_024137785.1 Ginglymostoma cirratum | reverse complement strand
AGGAGCAGGAAGGCTGACGTTTCAGGCCTACACCCTTCTTCAGAAAAATCGGTCTAGGCCCGAAACGTCAGCTTTCCTGCTCCTCTGATGCTACTTGGCCTGCTTGGTTCAACCAGCTCTACACCTTGTTATCTCAGATTCTGCAGCATCTGCAGTTCCTACTATCTTTTTTTTTCAGCCTGTTGCTACCCCAAATAATTGATTTCTGCCTAATACCCTACCAGTAAAGAAAACAAAACAAATAGATCGGGATGGAATGACATTATTGCAGCACTGGTAGTTGAGCAGGTGCACTGTTAATCTTTCAAGTGTCTGTAAATACAACCTCCACTGGGATGGTTTTCATACAATCCCTTCTAGGATGGTCTCCATGCACTCCTATCCCCTTAAATCTGGATGAACTACTACACTCATACCTTACTTTTTTCCACATAAAAGCTGCTGCTATTTTTTCCTGCATATGTCTGAGCTATGTTTAACTTTTTGTGAGGTATTTTGAGCAATTTTTGTTCAAGCTTCACTCATGTTTCCCTTTTCACTTTTGTTTTCTAGTAGTTTGATAATTGTATAAGTGCCGAGGTACAGTGAACCACATCCTGTACCAAAACAGGCCTGGCTCTATGAAAATAGCGAGGTTTATAAAATGCCACCCCTAAAACGGAACTTACAAGTGCAGAAGTATTATGTGCTCACTCACCACCCTCGCCCTTAACATAGAACATAGAACAGTACAGCACAGTACAGGCCCTTCGGCCCACGATGTTGTGCCAAACTTTTACCCTAAACCTAAGGTCTACCTAACTTCCACCGCTACCTTATACTATCATCCATATGCCTATCTTATAGCCGCTTAAATGCCCCTAACGAGGCCGATTCCACTACCCTCTCCGGCAATGCAATCCACGCCCCTACCACCCTCTGAGTAAAGAACCTACTTCTGACGTCTCCCCGATATCTACCTCCACTCACTTTAAAACTATGTCCCCTTGTAAAAGCTACCTCCACCCTAGGAAAAAGTCTCTGTCTGTCTATCTATACCTCTGATCATTTTGTACACCTCTATCAAGTCAACTCTCATCCTTCGTCGATCTAAAGAGAAAAGTCCTAGCTCTCTCAACTTTTCCTCGTAAGACCTTTCTCTCTATTCCATGCAACATACTGGTAAATCTCCCCTGCACCTTTTCCAACGCATCCACATCTTTCCTGTAATGAGGTGACCAGAACTGGACACAATACTCCAGATGTGGCCGAACCAGGCTTTTGTATAGCTGGAGCATAACTTCACGGCTCTTGAACTCAGTCCCTCTATTAATGAAAGCTAACACACCGTACGCCTTCTTAACAACTCTATCCACCTAGGTGGCAGCTTTCAAGGAACTGTGAACATGTATCCCAAGATCCCTCTGCTCCTCCACACTGCCAAGAATCTTTCCATTAATCCTGTATTCTGCTTTCAAGTTTGTCCTTCCAAAATGAATCACCTCACACTTTTCAGGGTTAAACTCCATCTGTCACTTCTCAGCCCACCTCTGCATTCTATCAATGTCCCTTTGTAACCGAGACCAGCCCTCCGCACTGTCCACAACGTGACCCACCTTCGTATCGTCCGCGATCTTGCTAATCCACCTGTCCACTCCTTCATCCAAATCATTTACAAAAATCACAAATAGAAGAGGACCCAGAACAGATCCTTGTGGTACACCACTTGTAACTGAGCACCATGTTGAATATTTTCCGTCCACTACCACCCTTTGTCTTCTAAGGGTCAGCCAATTCTGAATCCAATCTGCCACATTTCCCCCTATCCCATGCCTCCTTACCTTCTGCATGAGCCTACCATGGGGAACCTTACCAATCACCTTACTTAAATCCATGTATACCACATCCACTGCTCCACCTTCATCCAAGTGTTTGGTCACCTCTTCAAAGAATTCAATAAGGCTTGTGAGGCATGATCGACCCCTCACAAATCCATGCTATCACGAATCAAACTGTGCCTATCCAAGTGATCATAAATCCCTGTTTCTCAGAGCCCTTTCCAATAATTTGCTCACCACTGACATAAGACTAACTGGTCTGTAATTTCCGGGGTTATCCCTGTTCCCTTTTTTGAACAAGGAAATGACGTTTGCCTCTTTCCAATCTTCCGGCACTATATCCGTGCACAATGAGGACGAAAAGATCATCGCCAAAGGCCCTGCAATCTCGTCCCTCGCTTCCCATAGAATCCTTGGATAAATCCCATCAGGCCTGGGGGACTTATCTATCTTCAACTTCCTCAGAATTCCTAGCACATCTTCTTTACTAACATCAACCTCCTCTAGCCTACCTGCCTGTTTCACAACGTCCTCCTCTACGACTAGGTCCCTCTCAGTTGTGAATACTGAAGTATTCATTAAGGACCTCTCCTATCTCTTTAGGCTCTGTGCACAAATTCCCTTTACAATCCTTGGTAGGCCCTACCCTTTCTCTGGTCATTCTCTTGTTCTGCACATACGTGTAAAAAGCCTTGGAGTTTTCCTTGATCCTATCCGCCGAGGTTTATTCATGCCCCCTTATAGTTCTCCTAAGCCCTTTCTTCAGCTCCTTCCTGGCTAACTTGTATCCCTCTAGAGCCTTTTCTGTTCCTCTTTTCCTAAACCTTACATCAGCCTCCTTCTTCCTTTTAACCAGTCATTCGACCTCTCTCGAGAATCATGGCTCCCTCACTCGACCGCATCTTCTCTGCCTGCTAGGGACAAACATATCGAGCACATGTAGTAAGCATTCCTTTAACAATGTCCACATTTCTGTGGTGTTCTTACTTCACAGCATCTGTTCCCAATTTATGTTACCCACTTCTTGCCTAACTGAATTGTAATTACCCTTCCCCCAATTATAAACTTTACCCTGCCGTCTGCACCTATCCTTATCCATGACTATCGTGAAAGAAACAGAGTTATGATCGCTACCGCCAAAATGCTCTCCTACCAACAGGTCTAACATTTGGTCTGGTACGTCGCCAAGCACCAAATCCAAAGTGACCTCTCCTCGTGTTGGTCTATCTACATACTGTGTCAGAAATCCTTCCTGAACGCATTGGACAAAATCTGCTCCATCTAAACTATTACAACTAATATGTTTCCAATCAATATTTGGAAAGTTGAAGTCACCCATGACTACAACCCTGTGACTTCGCACCTTTCCAGTATCTGCCTCCCAATCCGCTCCTCTACTTCTCTGCAACTATTAGGGGGTCTGTAAGAAAACCCCAACAAAGCGACTGCTCCTTTCTTGTTCCTGACCTCAACCCAAACTGACTCTGTAGACATATCATTCTCGAACTGCCTTTCAGTAGCTGCTATACTCACCCTGACTAGCAATGCCACTCCCCCACCTCTTTTTCCACCCTCCCTTTTTCTTTTACAGCATCTAAAGCCCCGAACTTCCAACATCCAGTCCTCTCCCTGAGATACTCAAGTGCCCTTAAAATATAATACAACAGCAATAGAGCTAAAGGTGATGTTCAGCCATTGGTTAGGATCTGGAATGCACTGATCAGTGGAGACAGGTATAATCCAGCTTTACAAAATAATTTTGGGTGACACCTTAACAGAAAACAAAAGGACGGGAAAGTAAAACTAGCTCAATTGGTCTTGTAAAGTGCCGGCATTGACATAATGGACAAAATGTACCTCTTTAAGGTTTTAGCAAAGATTTGCAGCTCAGGTTGTGGGTGTTGTCAACAAACATATAGAATTGCACCCCATACACAAACCCATACAGAACAAAACCGGAAATGACACTACTCACTGTAACAGACCTGACAGTATTAAATTCCAAGCAGAGTGGAACATCATTGCTTCATCGGAGGCCTAACTGGTGATGTTACCTAGCATGGTGACAAAACATCTAAACAAAAGCAAGCCAGCTAATGGAGCAAGTCAATAATCTCAAAATGAACATCTTCTATGATTTTAGTGACATTGTCTGAAACCCACATATTTTCAAAATGTTTAGCATCATTTGGCCTAAAACTTGTAGGCAATCAGCCTTTTTAAAACAGGGCTCCCTGATTTAGAACAAAAACAAAGTTGCTGTAAAAGCTCAGCAGGTCTGGCAGCATCTGTGGAGGAGAAAACAGAGTTAACATTTCGGGTCCAGTGACCCTTCCTCAGAACTCCCTGATTTAGAGTTGTTTAATTCACATTCCCTGAATTCCATTACGTAGAGGTCAGTTTAATTCTTATTCCTGGGCTCACTGATGTAGAATTGCTTTATTCACAGTCAGTAGCTGCATTCATGTACATTTAGTTTAAGTCACATTAGCTGTATTTCCTTCTGTGGAATCGGCGTGTTCACATTCACTGCGTTCCCTAGGCAACTGATAGTTCCAAGGGCACACTGGAAATCTAATTAACCATTCACATATGGGGTCTGACAGGAGCTAGTCCTTGCATCAATCTCTTCAACATGTATACTGATGACCTCCTTCCTACAAAGTGTTATGATCCACTGGGGTAGCACACCATAAATTGAGTCCTGCTATTCCCAGAGTAGTACCAAATGCTAATGTTTTAAAAATATGCACATTACTCCAATTTACCTAATTTTCAGCCCAAAGTTGATAGAAAACACGGAATTGACCAGGTTTCTGTCCTGAACAATAATTTTTATTGATTACATTACGCTATAGTTGTAGGTAAATAGATATAAACCATTGGTATTTAACACTACTAAAACTAATCTCCCTATAAGCTCCCCTTTTTGCACATACACACAGACACATATATTGAAAATAGATTATTGGTAGCGGTAAAAAAAAAACTGTAAAGTCAGTTCAGTGGTGTTTGCTTCCCGGTTCTGATGTTGAGATGATTCTTCTTCGGCTGGATAAACTGCTTGTTGTTCAGTAGGTGCTTTCACTGGTTTAAGAAATACAGAATGACCAATTGACTGTGAAAGTGTCTCTAAATCTATTCAGGTTCTGGGCTGGGAGATGTGTACACTTCTTTTTCTTCCCTGTAATTTGTTTTCATCACTGAACTACTCAGCCACCTCGGTACCAGTCACCCAGATCTTGGCAAGCAAAAGGTCTCTGCCACTGACAGATGTCCATAGTCCACAGACCAATCAATGCTTTGTTGTCAACAAGAGCTGCATCATTGTATACCCTCCACTTTACATCATCTGGAATCTGAATTTCAATTACTGCTTAATTAAGCAGTTGTTTACAATGCCTGCCACGGGTATCAGATCACACTTTCAGTTTTATAAAGCTCTTTCTTATTTTGATCCAGTTTTAAAATACACTGTCCTTACAAAGTCAATACAGTGCAGAGCTGAAGGAGCACAACAGGCCAGGCAGCAGCAGATGAGCAGGAAAGTCGACGTTTCAGGTCAGGACCCTTCATCAGGACTGGGAAGGGAGCTCAGAAATAAATAGAGGAGGGGTGGGGCTGGGGAAGGTAGGTGGGAAAGAAGATGGACAGGTAGTGCAAGGTCAAGGAGGCACGGATGAGAGGACATGGGATGAGGCCGGGGGTTGGGAAGATTTTCAAACAGGCAAATCCTATGTTACGGCCATCGAGCTGTAGGCTCCCAAGGTGGAATGTGAGGTGTTGTTCCTCCAATTTGCCCGTGGCGTCATTATGATATTGGAGAAAGCCCAGGATGGCCATGACACCAAGGGAGGGGGGTTTAAAATGGTTGGCAACCGGAAAGTGTTTTGATTATAGTGTACAGAGCGCAGATGCTCTGCAAATCGATTACTGAGTCTGCGCTTGGTCTCACTGATATAGAGGAGGCCACATCAGGAACAACAGATACAGTAGACTAGGCTGGAGGGCGTATAGGTGAACCCCTGTCGGATTTGGCAAGTTTGTCTTAGGCCTTGAATGGAGGTGAGACGGGGCGGGGGAAGGGGTGTAAGGGCAGGTGCTAGCACCTCCTGAGGTTGCAGGGCAAGGTGCCGGGTGTAGTGGAGTCCTTACAAACGTAGGGACTCTTTGCCTATGCTAATAACTTTGCCCTGCCTTGCCATGCTAAAGAACATCAGGACATTACAAAATACTCACTGAAGACCTGTTTTTCTGAATTCTATCTTAAGAAAATTGAGACTTTGATTAAATAATGCCTGCCGAAAGTATCCGTTCACACTTCTACCTGAAGAACTCGAAGGCCAGAAAATAATATTATGTAACTTAGTATTATTCTTGTTCATACATTGACCTATTCACAACACTTCCAAAACAACTTAGCCAAAGTCAACGTGAGAATGAATCTCAAACAGAAACTGGTTAGTTCTACTTAGTCCTACCTACCTATCTACAAATCCCCAATTCATTACAGGGAACGAGGAACGTCATGGGGCGGGGTATTACGCGTGCGCAGTGCTGCAGGTGGCTGGGCCCAAGCTCCTGTTTTTACTCTTACGTCCAGGTTTAGGTTCCTTCTTTATCTGTTGTTGCGTTCGGCCGCGCTGCGGAAATGGCGGCTGGTTTGCCTGTCACTATCAGTATCGAGGCAGCTTGTGAGAATCAGGTTCAGGAGGTGGCTCTGGATGGGACCGAGGCCTATGTTCAACCGCTCTCCATGTCCGAGAATTTGGCCAAGTTGGCGCAGAAGATCGACTTCAACCGCAGCGACTCGGAAGGAGAGGAGCAGGAGGCGGGGGCTGGGGAGGAGTGGGCGCAACGGCAGCAGGACAGCGACGACGAGGAGGGTGAGTAAGGACTGCGAGAGCGGCAGGCTGTCCGCCACCGTTCTCTTTCCACTTGTCTGCTGTCTCTTCGCCTTGATTGCAGAACGGGCTGTTTATGTCATTTTGAAAATTCAATATTTCTACAAAGCAAGGCAGTGAATCGTTGAGAGTAAATATTTGTACTTTTGGTGATGAGTTAAATCGGACTTGCTACATTTGGAATAGGTGGGATGAAGATTTGCATCTGACCTAAGTGTTAATTAGTGGATGTAGTAGGTGATCATTCTGTGGGTATGGATGAGCGAAAGAGAATGGGAATAGGCTGCGTGGCTGTGACACTGACTTAGGCCAACTTCTCGCTCTCCTCTCTTTGACTTAGGTGTTGATTTTGACTCAATATTATCTCTAACCCGAGGTGAGAGGTCACCACGTATTTTCTCGGGCTTTATGATATTTCAGTTCAGTACTATGGGAGTGCTGTACTGTCACAGATGTACTGTATTTGGTTGTGTCATTGCACAGAAAGAACGTACAACCTCAACCCCTTCAGGTAGATGTAAAATAACTTGACAATACTTGGAGAGTGGAGGAATGTACTGTTTCTGGGCCAATACTTATCGCTGATCAAAAGCAGTTATAGTGGTTATAGGTTTTTTTGTGGAACCATGTGTGTAAAAATTGGCTGCAGCGTTTCCTATATGACAGCAGTTTGGTCACTTTGTATGTGCTTCCTTTGTAAACACAACATTTGGGACATACTAGGATAGTGAAATGTATGATATAACTGCAAGTTTTTCTTCCATTAATATTTACATTCTTGTGGCATCTAGCAATACTGAAGTTTCAGCCCTCCTTGTGGCCTTGGGATACTGTTAGGAATAACCTGAGAAGCACACTGACAGAGATGTGTGTACTTTATGATGTACTTAATGTCCTCAAGGAAAAGAAATACATGGCCTTGGACCCTGTCTCTCAGGACCCACCCCCATCAAAACAGGTATGTACATTGAATAGTTTATTATTTCATATTCCGGTGCCATCTGTGTCTCTGAATTCTTTATAAAATTTCCGTTCTGAAAAAGAGTCATTCTACCATAAGACATAGGAACAGATTCAAACCCTTCAAAGCTTCATCAGAGGCTCCACTGATGATGTCACCTAGCATGGTGATGAAACGTCTTAATGAGAACAAGCCAGCTCAGCGAGCAAGTAAACAACATCACAGATACAACCCATCGAGTCTGCTCAGCCACTCGATGAGATTATGGCTGATCTGATAATCCTCAACTCCACTTTCCTGCTTTTTCCTTTGACTCTTGATTCCCTTACTGATTAAGAATCTGTCTCAGCCTTGACACAGCCTCAACAGCCCTCTGCAGTAAAAAAAATCCATAGATTCACTAACCTCTGAGGGAAGAAACTCCTCCTTGTCTCCACCTTAAACGTGCTACTACTTATTCTGTAATTATGTACTCTGATCCTTGGCTCTCCCACAAAGGGAACAAACCTTTTCGCATCTACCCTGTTAAGCCTCCTAAGAATCTTGTATGTTTTAATAGGGTCACCTCTCATTCATCTATATTCCAACGAGTACAGGCCTAATCTACTCAACTACTTTTTACAAGATATGCAAGGACTGAACCTTCTCTGGACTGCCTCACATGCCAGTATATTTCTGTTACATAAATATCCTAAAAATGTTCACGGTGTTCCAGCTGACTAGTGCCTTGTATAGTTTTAGCAAAATCCCCCTACTGTAATACTCCATTTCAATCATCATAGATTCAAAACGTTAACTACTTTTCTTCCCACAGATGCTGCCAAATTTACCGAATGGCTCCAGCACTTTGTCTTTTCATTTTTTATATTCTTCCATTCTAAAATCATCTGGTTTCCAGTACTTTTATTCTCAATCAGTCTGGTTAGAGTTGTATGTATAACTATTTAAAATGTCATGAAAAGTCTGGTTTTGAAGGGTGTATGTCTCTTAAGGGGATGCTCTAGCTTGAGTTATTTCTACTTAATGCATAATTACTTCATTCTTATCTTTTATCCTATTTTGCTGTTTTCCTCCAGGGTTTGCAACTGTGTGGGAAAAAGAAATCTCTAGCAGGAGCTGCTCAAATCCTATTGAAAGGAGCAGAAAGATTAAATAAATCTGTAGCTGAAAACCAAGAGCAAAAACGTCAAAGAGACTTCAATTCAGAGCTGCTCAGAGTACGACAGCACTGGAAACTAAGGAAAGTGGGCGACAAGATCCTTGGGGACTTGAGCTATAGAAGTGCAGGTAGATAGAATTTCAGTGTGAGTAATTTTTGAGTGCTCATTTTTATCTATTCTGTACAGAAAGTATTTGTCTTTTCTTCAAATTCTCGCATACAACATGTGCAATAATTCAAAGAACAAATCAACCTAAAGAGTCACTTTGCCTGAGGTGAGGGGGTGAGCTTAAAAGGTGGGACATTCGTGGTAATATTCAGTTAATGCAGGAGTTGAACCTATTGCTGTTGGCATGATTCTGCATCACAAAACAGCCATCCAGTAAACCCCTGCTACCATCATCATCAGGACCCCAGCTTCTACCTTAACTCTCCAGACAACTCATCAGCATTCCAGTTGCTCATTGAAACATCACTGCACAGAATTAGGCAGAAGCTTCCTATGGCTGTATCTGCACATGCGCGGCAACCATTTTGCATTATGGATAATCACTCTATTTTGTGTTATTAACAACTACACAAAAATTGTAATTAATTCCCCCTCCATCCAGCTAGTATTCAATATTAGATGCAAAAACAGCTTTGCAGAATATATCTTAAAGATGAATCATAAATTTCAAATATTAAGGAACTATAATGTTCCTGTAATGCATATTAGTAATTTCTTAGTTTTCTAAAATAAGTTGAATTAGTAAGCCTATGAATGATAGTGAAAAATTCTTCATTAACACTGAGTTGTTTTTTGCAAAGGCTCCCTCTTTCCTCACCATGGCACATTTGAAGTACTAAAGAATACCGATCTGGATCCAGATAAGAAAATTCCAGATGATTATTGTCCCCTTGATATATTGATTCCTAGTGATCTGGAGGGATCGGCATATATCAAGGTAAATGCAAACTGTTCATGCAAAATCTAGTTCTGGTTGAACTGCAATTATCTCCTATTAAATATTCTGAAGACTAGCCATTTACGCTGGTACCAGGCATGGGGGTACTGTGTTGAGGAGAGGTTAGTAGATTGAGCCTGTATTTATTGAAGAATGAGAGGCAACCTTATTGAAACATACAAGATTCTTAAATGATTTGATAGGATAGGTTCAGGAAGTTTTGTTCCCTTTGTGGGACAAGTTGGGATCAAACTGCATAACCTTGGAGTAAGGGGTCACGCAGATAAAACAGAGGTGGCGAGTAATTTCTTCTGAGGGTTGTGCTGCTGTAGAATTCTTTACCACAGAGGACTGTTGAGACTGGGCCATTAGATTTTTTTCAAGGCTGAGATGGACAGTTTTTTAATCTGTAGGGAATCAACGGTTATGGGGAAAGGGCAGGGACATGGGATTGTGGATTATCAAATCAGCCATCATTTCATTGAATGGCAGAGCAGACGCAAACTGCATGGACTTCTTCTAGTCCTGTGTCTCATTGCCATTTGGGCACTGGTGATGCTTTGGGGCAGTGTTCCATTTTGCTGAGGGTTACTGCGCTGCCAGAGACTTCCTGCATGGCCTATGAGGTGTGCCTCCTTGAGGACCCCAGTTTACATTGAAGCCTACAATGTGCTGCATAACCCAACTGCCTGATGCTTTGCTGATTTACCTAATTTGCATTGGGTAGGTTCAGACAACAAATTCTGCTGTCAAATGGCCTACTCGTACTCTTAATCACATGTTCTTATGTCCTATATTCCTATGCAGAACTGAGCTTCTGGCCCTTCTCACCATTACAAAGACTTCTACTTCACTAACATTGCTCATCTCAACAATGCTTTAGCTCATTTCCTGCTGAAAGACTTATTCAACCTGTAAGCTGGATTACTTCATTTTTCTCCTGGAAAACCACTCTTATTCTACACCAACTTGAACTTGAGTTCATACAAGCTTTCGCTGTCGATGTGTTAATTCATACTCTCAGCTCTGTTCTTGATATCGAGCATTGGTTCCTAATCCAGCATAGCTTTGATTTGAAATTCTCACCTTTTATTTTTCAAATCCTTTCCCATCAAATCGAAATCTATTTCCTCTCACTATCACTAACCTCCTCCAGCCTGCCTTGAGTTATGCATTCCAACAGCTCGAACTTTTTTCTTGCAGAACCTATTCTCTTCACTCAATTATTGTTGACTATACCTGCAGTCATCTGAGATTTGAACCCCAGAACTCATTTTGGCTATCCCAGCAAATTTAAGGTTACACCTTGGTGTCAATTTAATATCATTTGTGGTCTTCTGAAATACCATAGATGTGTTCTTAGGGTAAAGGTGAAACGCTTGTTATGAATGTAATCCCTGATTAGGTGACTTCTTTTTGTCTCACTTGGCTAACTTATTTTTAATGAATGTCACTAATAATGGGTGATGTTCACTAAATTAAAATCTTCAGGTTTGCATTTTCTTAAATACTTACTGTAAGATTTCTAATTTTCAGGTATGAAAATTGTATTAAATGTTGAACTATGCTAATAACTTTTCCATGACAGCCTGTTTATAGTATTTACAATATCATATTCCTTCCAGCTTACTATACAGTGATTTCTGGTTATTTTCTTTAAGGTTTCTATTCAGAAGCAGGCTCATGACATCGGAGATCTTGGCACAGTCAACCTCTTTAGACGACCTATACAAAAACCCAATTCAGGTACGTGGGAGCTCAGAATCAAAAATTGTTTAATATTTAAGATTATTCCTTACTTATGTGGTGTTTGATGGTTGATTTCAAGCTATTTGTAATGAATATTAGGAAATTTAGTTATATACTGCATAATGTCAATGACCTGTGATTGGTAGAGCTCCAGAATGCTTATAGAAATTTATTAACGGAGATGCCAGGAACAGCACCAGGCATACCTAAAAATGAGGTGTCATGCTGATGAAGCTACCCAACAGGACTACTTGTATGCCAAACAGCATAAGCAGCAAGTGATAGACAGAGCTAAGTGATCCAAGAACCATTGGATCAGATTCAAGATCTGCATCCTGCTGCAACCATTGTGAATGGTGGTGGACAGTTAAACAACTCCTTGGTGGAGGAGGCTCCAAAAATATTGCTATCTTCAATGATGGAAGAGCCCAACACTTCAGTGCAGAAGATGAGCCTGAAGCATTTTGCAGTAGACTTCAGCCAGGAGTGCGAAGTGGATGATCCATCTTGGCCTCCTCAAGTGGTTCCCAGCATTATAGATGCCAATCGTAATCCAATTTGATTCACTCCAACATGATTTCAAGAAATAGTTGGAGGTGCTGGATACTGCAAAGGCTGTGGGCACAGGCAACATCCTGGCAATAGTACTGCAGAACTTGCTGCTGTGGAGCTTGATGCTCCCCTAGCCAAGCTGTTCCATTCAATGGAACGGTAGCATCCATCCAACAATGTAGAAAATCACGCTTGTAGGTCCTGTACACAAAAAGCAGGATAAATCTAACCCGACCAGTAACTGCCCATCAGTTTACTCTTGATCATCAATAATGTGATGGTAGGTACCCTCAATAGTGCTATTCAGCACCTGCTCACTGACACCCAGTCTGGGTTCTGCAAGGCCATTCATCTCCTGACCTTGTTACAGCCTTGGTTCAAACAAGGACAAAAAAGCTGAATTCCAGAAGTAAGGTGAGAGTGACAAACTTTGACATCAAGGCTGTATTTGACAGTGTGGCATCAAGAAGCTGTAGCTCACCTGGAACCAGTGGGTGTCAGAGGGCAAATGTTCTACTGAATGGAGTTATACATGGCACATAGGAAGACGGTCATGGCTGTTGGACTTCAGTCACTTTAGCTCCAGAACATCTCTGCAGGAGTTCCTCAGGGTAATGTCCTAGGCACAATCATCTTAAGCTGCTTGATCAGTGACTTTCCCTGCATCATAAGTCAGAATTGGGAATTGCGCAATCATTGGCGAACATGTTCTGGACCATTTGTGACTCCTGATACTGAAGCAAGCCATGTTCAAATGTAACAAGCTCTGAACAGTATCCAGGCTTGGGTTGACAAATTGCAAGTAGTACTTGTGCCACACAAATGACAGGTAATGACCGTATCCAGTAAGTGACATTCGCTAGTGTTACTATCACTAAATGCCCCAATATCAGCATCTTGGGAGTTACCGTTGACCAGAAAATTAACTGGACCTGTTATATAAACATAGTGGCTACAAGAGCAGGTCAGAATCTAGGAATGTTGCAGCAAGTGACTCGCATCATGACACATATCAGAAGTGTGATGAAATACACCCCATTTGCCTGGATAAATGTGGCTGTGACAACTCAAGCTTGACACCATCCAGGACAAAGCAGTCTGCTTGATTGGCACCACATCCACAAGCATCCACTCCCTCCACCATCAATGCTCATTGGCAGCACTAGGTAGTGTATCTTCAAGATGCACTGCAGAACTTCACAGATCCTTAATACCTTCCAAACCCTCAATAACGTCCATGTAGAAGTAGATGTTTCATAAACAGAAACTACAAAAGCATTCATCCAAACATGTATCTTCCATGCCCTCAGCCCCGATTCTGCCCACTCGAGCACAGCAAGCTCAATGTCCAGTAAAGTTCTTATACCTCACTTGCTTGTTTTAAAGCTAAAACAAAGACATTTCCTGTACCTGTGCTGATGATGTAACCTCGGACTTTAATGACAAGTTCTAATTAGTGTGTTTTTGAACGCACTTTAAAGTAATTCTAAGAAATAACTAACAAACTAAATTAACTTAAAGTATTAATTGGTAATCTTCGTTTGAAGTTACCATATATCCCAGCTTAATACTAAAATTGAGTGTAAGTAATTCGATTTTATCATTTTGCAGTAGCTCCCAATTTCAATTTTTCACAAAGCCTACGAGAGGTAAGACTGAGACTTTTGAGTTTCTAGTCCTGTTTCTTTCATTCCCTGTTTCTAAAGCCAAACTAAAGACAATTTTGGCCTACCCTGAGCTATTTGTGAAATATCCAGCACCGCCTGTCTGACATTTGTGCACTGTTGCAGATTAGTTCTAATGAAAAGCTTGAGCAATTTAACTTGCAATATCTGATCCCTAAAAAACATGTTCATAAATTTGTAAACTCTACGGCATTTCGCCAGTTAGCTTCTTAAAGAAGTAGCAGGCTAAAAATTTCGGAAAGGAAAGGCAGATGTATTTCTACAGGCATTAACAGTAATCCAGCTATCTATTTGATTACTGTGAAACACACAGGTGATATTAAACTCACGTTGAGAAAGAGTGCATGTGTCATTTTATGTAGGCCAACATGTCTACAAGGAGGCAGAATCAAGTCTGAGGCCACAAGTCGCCAGATGTCAGTCTTGTGTGGTAGTTACAGGCATGCATGCAATAGATGGTACACATCTGCATTTGATTGTCAAGAATCAAGCCAACAGATAATTTAGTATCCTATAATTATACAGTTGTGCACACCAGCCAGCATTGTTAGTTATTTATTGCCCTAGTCTGCTTGGTTTCATCTATTAGCAAAAGCATGATGTGCTACAGACACGTTTCAAGGAACTATCTAACATGTTCAGATATTGGCAGATGTCCGTGATGCCAAGTATATTGTCTGAGATTCTGTTCAAAGCAGAAAGGGCTACATGCAGTTATTATCTGGCAGTACAATGTGAGTCATCATTAGAAGCACATCTAGATGTGGGCTTGCCTGTGGATGGGGGCAGATAATGTTTTGTGCATGCTTTAGGCAATGGTCCTCCTTTCCAAACATCTGTGGTTGATGTTCACTGAGAATCCCAATGTAGCAAGTAATAATATTCTCTCCCTCTTTCTTTAAATTAGCATGATTATTCAGTTGTAATTTGGGGAGGGAAAAGTATTTTGCACATTTATAATAAAGTGAAGGATCAAGCTGAACTCAGATGATTGTGACCTTAAGAGAGCATTTTGATAATGATTGAACCTTATAACAAATATTTTGACAAACTGTTGTTAAAACTATGGATCATTTTCAGGTACAGCACACTGGCAGACAAAACTGGAAGCTGCACAGAATGTTCTTTTGTGTAAAGAAATCTTTGCACAGTTGTCACGTGAAGCAGTACAGCTTAAATCACAGATACCTCACATTGTGGTGAAAAATCAGATCATCTCTCAACCATTTCCAGGTAAGGAATAAAAATGGAAATTGCTGGAAAAGCTCAGCAGTTCTGGCTACATCTGTGGAGAGAAATCAGATTTTACGTTTTGGGTCTAGTGACCCTTCCTCAGAGCTGATTCCAGGTAAGGAATGTTGCATTCTTTTTGTTGTACTTGTTTTCAGTGCCACATACTATGAATTATTTTTATGATTTTATTTGCAACAGAAGTACAAGACTTTGGACCATTATAACATTTATTTTCAGCTAATTTGTCTTCAAATATTTTTACATTTCAGTGTTATTCAGTCTGTTTGAAGTGTATTTTCAGCTAATATTTTTCCAAATAATTTATCATTTTTGTTATTAATTGAATTTAGTTTTCTGGAATTGCAGTAATTTCTACATTGTTGGCTTGAGTTGATCAGCCTGTTCCATTCACACAATTGATTTTTCTTTTTCAGAATTTTCTTACTTAAGTTTTCCATGTGACAACACATTAGAAACTTTTAAGTGAAAATAAATCAGGCTACAGTTGCAAAATCTGATAGCAGTTGTTGAACTGTACATAGTACACAAAGAGAGCATATGCATAACATTGTACACAAAGCTCTCCTTCCTTGAAAAGGTTTGGTGCTGTATAAACCATCTTGATTTTTGAAGATTGTGAATTGTGTAACTGTTTAAGGCATTATGCAGAATTTTTACTGTTTTATAAATCATTTTTTAATCCTCAAAATAAAAAACTCAATTTTTTGAAACTTGTGTTCCTTTTAATTTCTTCAGATATCTATTTTTTCATGGGAGCATTAGGCAAGATATTTTAAGAATGATCTGAATCTTCACAATTTGTAGTGCACAAGTGTTCTGAAGGTTCTCAAATTTGCCAGGCTTTCCTGCTTGACATGGTCAGATAAGAAGGGTCAGATCAGCCATAATCTCATTGTACAGCAGAGAAAATCTGATGGGCCAGATGGGCCAAATGGCCCTACTTCTGCTCCTCTGTCTTGTGGTTTTATAGTCTATCATTGAGCAAGCAATCCCTTCTGCATGGATATTTCACAAATTGTAGAACTTAAATACTTCTGCAGTCCTTGTATTTTTAAATTGTTAATACTTAACACTTATAAATGATTTTTAATTTGTCAAAGATATATTTGTTATTAATTTTCGTCATAGTTATAATCTTCTTGTAGAATATGATCAAAGCAGTGTTAGTCTTTCTCTAGTCTTTAGTGCCTTTGAGCCAATTTATTTAGTTTGTGCTCTAACTACTAAAAGATGACTGGTAATAAAATTGTAACAGATTTTATAATATTAGCCTCATTTGAGTACAGTATAAATTCTCAGTTCATGTCTTGATATGTTTCAGGTTTGCAGTTATCGATTTCTTTGTGCCACTTCGTGAATGATAAAAAAGCACAGAAGATATCTGCTGAGAAGCAAAGGTCTGACGACCATCTCTATGTGCTGGAACATAATCTTCACCAATTAATTAGAGAGGTATTGAAGAACTTTGATAAGAAATAGTTAAAGGTTTTCAATGTTTGAGCAACAACTGTGGTGCATTCACCTTTAAAGTTGATGTGCATCCCATGGTGCTTTGCAAAGTATAATCAGGCAAGAATTAACATTTGAACTGAAGTATTGGATATCAGTGGGATGACAAAGTGCTTTGTGAAAGAGGTTTGAATAGGATCTTAAAGAATGACAAGGTGAAGAACCGTTCATAGTTATGCTTGAAGGAGGTTTATTCCAACAAAGTACTTGGTTCTGTTGGAATATTGAGTTCTAGAAATGCCTTTCTATGAGTGAGAATGCTAACAGCAGGGAATAGGTTTGATCTGTTGCCCTGTGGGTTATGAATCCTGGATGTTACTATGCTGGATTCTGAAGATTGCAGCCTTGTCTCCCCTTCAAGCACTGTTAACATAGTAGGATGAAATGGAGCTGTCAAAACAATATTTTGCAGTCAAGTGAACGTAGAGATCAGAATCGACTGTATTATTGGTAATCCAATTCCAGGCCCCTGAATGCATTCTTGATCAAAGTTAAGGACCTTATGCTTATTCCCTCCCCAACTTGCAACACCCACACATAATTTTGACGCCCAACTTTTTAATCTTAGATGAGTGAACTTTAATCTTTCAGTCCACCACTTAACTGCAATTATGTCCCATAAGCCACTTAAGTATACATATTTTTCTGAAGAAGGGTCTAGGCCCAAAATGTCAGCCTTCCTGCTCCTCTGATGCTGCTTGGCTTGCTGTATTCATCCAGCTCTACACCTTGTTGTCTCAGATTCTCCAGCATCTGCAGTTCCTACTATCTCTAAGCCACTTGAGTATCCCTATCTTAGTAACCGTCAATTATTCTTCCCATCGAAAGCATTCTCCACAATTGGACATATTTCTCCTCCCCATCTACCTGTATCCAACGTTGATCTGAATTCTCGGTCCTTTTTGGCCCCTCTGCACTCTTCACCCCTCCCCATTCCTCTCCTTACCCCTCTTCTGTTTTTTTTTCAAACCCTATTTGATCTGAAAGATTCTCATTGGTCTTGAAAATACATTTGCAACACCAGCAATTACCACTGAAAATTTTTTATTCTTTATCTTTTAGTTCCATAAACAAACTTTGAATTCTTCAGCGATGCCTCACCCATCAACTGCACCTTTTGGGCTAAAAAGAATGAGGTTAGCAGGACCTCAGGCATACGACAAAGGCGAGATCAGTGCTTTGCAGCAGAATGAAGGGTTACTGGAGAAGATAATCAAACAGGCTAAACATATCTTTTTGAGACGTAGGTAAGCAATGTGCAGGTAGGAAACCAATATTATCAGCGTCCTTGGTAAAAGCAGGAACTGGAAATTTTGCAGTTACATATAATTGTAGCCATACCGTATGGAAACAGACCCTTTAGTCCAACCAGTCTACATCGACCATGTTCCCAAACTGAACTGTTCCCAAACTGAACTAGTCCCACCTGCCTGCGTTTGGCCCATATCCCCCCCAACCCTTTCCTATTCATGAACTTATCTAGATGTCTTTTAAATTTTTTTAACTGTATCTGCAATCCACCATTTGGTCTGGCAGTTCATTTCACAAATACACAACTATATAAAAAAAGTTGTCTCTCCTGTCCTTTTTAAATCTGTCTCCCTAAAACTATGTCCCCTAGTTTTGAACTCCAGTACCCTAGAGAAATGACCCTTGTCATTCATCTTATCTGTTCTCCTCCCCTCACAATTTTCTATACTTGAATAAGGTCACCTCTCAAGCTCCTATGCTCCAGTGGAAAAAAAGTTCCAGTTTTCCAGTCTACCTTTATGTCTGAAACCCTCCATTCCTGGCAATATCCTGGTATATCTTTTCCAAACACCCTCCAGCTCAATAATATCCTTCCTGAAACAGGATGACCAGTACTGCAGAGTACTCACCAACGTCCTGTACCTCAACAAGATGTCCCTGCTCTTATATTCAACCGTTGACCTTCGACACAAATTTCAAAGAGTTACGTACCTGAACCCCTAGCTCTGTCTGTTCTACAACACTACCCAGGGCCCTACCATTAATAGAATAAGTTCTGTACTTGTTTGTATTACCAAGTGCAATATGTCACGTTTATCCAAATTAAACTCCATCTAGTACTGCTCAGCCCACTGTTCTGATTAATCAAGATCTCTTTGTAATCTTAGATAACCTTCTTCACAGTCCAGTGTACCTTCAATTTTGGTTTCATCCATAAACTTGCTAACCATGCCCCCTATATTCTCACCCAAATCACTTATATAAATGACACACAAAAGTGGGCCCGGTACTGATCCTTGTTGCACTCCGCTGGTTCTCGGCATCCAGTCTGAAAAACAACTCTCCACCATCCTCTCAACTCATGTAAATCCTATCTTTTAGAATCACCTCCAACAACTTACCACCAATGTCAGACTCGGGCCTATAGTTTTTGACTTCTCTCTAAAATCTGTCTTAAATAATTGCCCAACATTAGCCTACCACCAGTCCTCCGGTACTTCACCTTTGTTTATAGATGATACAGATATTTCAGCTAGGGGCCCCATAATTTCCTCCCTAACTTCCTGGGATAATCTCTTATCAGGTCCTGGAGATTTATCTACCTTTGTTTTCTAAGACCTCCAGCACTTCCTCTTCTGTAATGTGAACTATTTTCAAAACATCAATCTTTATTTCCTTGAGTTCTCTAGCTTCCATTTCTTTCTCAATAGCAAAAACTGATACTTTTTTTTACTATCTCTCCCATCTCTTGACGTTCAACACAAAGAGGACCTCATTGATCTGCTCTCTCCCTGTTTGCACAGTTGCTCATGATGTATTTGTAGAATCTTTTTTGGATTATCTTTAACCTTTACTCTTCAAGAGATTCATTGACTAGAACCTCAATATCTTTATTCATCTAATGTTTCTTAATCTTACCAGCCTTACCATTCGCTCTAACAGGAAACTGATGCCTCTGAGCTCTCTATGATATTTTTAAAAGCTTCCCACTTGTCAGTCATCCCTTTACCTGTAAACAGTCTACTCCAGTCAACTTTTGAAAGTTCCTATTTCATACCCTTAAAATTTGCCTTACTCCAATTAAGAGCTTTAACTTTTATGGAAAAGGATATGTCTTCCATAACTGTCTTAATACTAATAGTATTATGATTACTAGTCCCAAGGTGTTCCCTACTAACACTTCAGTCACTTGCCCAGCCTTATTTTCCAAGAGAAGATCAAGTTTTGCTCCTTCTCTAGTAGGAACATTTGTGTACTGATTAAGGAAAAATTTCTTGAACACATTCTTGAACAAATTCTTCAGCATCCATACCTTTACTGCTATGGCAGTCCAAGTCAATGTTTGAATAATTAAAGTCCCCTACTATCACAACCTCATTATTCTTACAAATATTTGAGATATTTCAATAGAAATCACCTTAATGTATTCTTTAGGTTAAATTGTACAAGTGAGATCAACCATAACACCTGAGTACAGATTCAAGTTAGATCTTGAAAAGATAAAAATAATTTTTCAGATGTAGATGAAATAACAATTGTTCACTATAAATCATCATTTCAGTTCAGGATGTGTGTATAGGATACTTTAATATTCTTAATGGATCGTTCAAAGTTTGCACTTATTTATTGCCTTTAATTTACAGAAAATATCCCAGATCTCTTCACCAGGTTCCAAGTAGACAAATCACAAGGAGTCATTTTACAGTATTAGACCATAAGATATAAGAGCAGAATTTGGCCATTTGACATGTTGAGTCTGCTCCGCTATTTGATTATGGCTGATATTCTTTGTAACTGACTGTCAAAGGTTCAAGAAAATGTCTATGCTTTTAATTTTAGAACTGCCTGGACAATTGACAGCTTGGCCAGTCGTATTGAGGACCCACAGATACAAGCTCATTGGTCAAACATTAATGATGTATATGAATCTAGTGTCAAAGTCTTAATAACCTCTCAAGGCTATGAGCAGATTTGCAAGTGAGTACTGGTGACATAGATGGAATGTTAAACGTTACTCTGTATTTTTCAAACCAGAGTTCCCTACATTTGTGTTTTAAATTTTCGTTTTAACGCTTTGTATAAGGATCTATAAAGTTGATATGTGCTATTTCCAAGTATTTGATGTAAATCCTCAAGATCTAACTGTTCCCATCTGTTACAAAGTTGTATAGAGTAATTATGAATTGGAAGGCAGGAAGCTAGAATTTGTTTGTTTAAAAAAAAAATGATACGGGAGAAGTGTGTGTGGTTCCTTTAACAGGTAAAGTCCTTTTCTAAGCTTAGAGATTTATATATGGGGGAAAAAAAGTGTCTGTTTTTGGCTGAAGATGTACAGGCAGTACTGAAATTGAAACATGTATCAGTTGGCTGTGTGATTGGAAACCTTAGGCTTGTTTTGGCAACTAGCTGGAATTAGACACCTAATTTAAATCAAGCACTCAGCGGTTGAAAACCAACTGAATTTAAATCAGATTGTTTCAACAACCTTGGACCAATGCTGTTGTAAGAAAATTGATGTCATCCAAGGTATAGGAGGAGAGGCTTTTCGAAAATCGGGGTGAGAGTGAACTGCCATCTGTGAAATAAGCATCTAGCTCTTGCAAGAAATCTCTAAACTCTCTAAGAAAGCATCATGTATCCATAAAAGGTACCACGGCACTTCCAGCTAGGGGTCCTTACAGAAGACTTCACAGAGAAAACATCCCTGACAGCTGGATCAGTGAAAGAAAGGCATTTGTGACTTGAGAACAGCAGAAGAAAGGAATGTAGACTTTCAGAGTTGTAGTTTTGATTTATTTTCTTACTTGTTGGGTTTATGTTAGCGGACTTGTGTTTATTGGAACAGTAGAATTTAGTTTAGTTAAGGAATAGTTAGTAGGTAAGGGAGAATTGTTCAGTTTGTTGGTAATTCTGTTAATTTGTTCACTGTTAAGGTTAAATAAATAAATTGTTACTTGTTACTTTATGAAGTGAATATCAGGGATGTTCTTTCATTTAACCTCCCATTCTCTGTAGCAAATTTTAACTTTTTTCTGTAACGTTTTGGTGGAAACCAATTCATCATTCATCCCCTTTCACTGTGGTTTTAACATGTAGCTTCTGGCAAGAAAAATTTTTGTTGGGGTACATTATACATGGAGGCTATAGAATTCCAATAAATATGGCATTTTCATTTTGCTGTGTTTGTTTTGCTCCTTCGTCTCTTCAGATCAATTCAGCTACAGTTGAACATTGGCGTTGAACAGATTAAGGTGGTGCATAGAGATGGGCGAGTAATTACACTTTCCCACCAGGAACAGGAATTGCAAGACTTCCTGCTATCCCAGGTATCTAGATGAAGGAAACAATGTGTTGGGAATCAATTAAACACTAGCATAGTCTTAAGTAAACAAGTCATGGTAAATTGAATAAATTACTCCTTCAAATTGTTATTTTAAAATATTCTGCACTTTTAAAGATGCTAATTTGTTTAGCAATGTGTTTTATGCTGATCAAAATGCATTTCAGATTTTTGTTGAAGATGGGAAATATTTTCTATGCCATATAGTAGCTTATCTGCATAGTCCTTAATTCCACAACACTTAAAAGTACTTCACCCAAAATTGGCCGTTTTTATGCTAAATCCCTGTTCCATCATTCTGAGAACTGGGAATATATGATGCACTGGCAGTATCAAGTTCTATCTAGTCTTTGGTGAAATGGCTAGGGATCATTACTCTAATGTCAATTTTACTGCATTTACTGCAGTTTCTGAATTTTAAAGCATTGATTTGCTGCCTTTTTAAGTAGAGGTTTCATAGAGTCTAGTACCTGTAGTATGTTTTGTTGTATTTGTAAATACAAATATGGTCTCTGGGCATAGTCTTCTGTGATACATGATTCTCTTCTTTTGGTGTCTAACAGATGTCACAGCATCAGGTACATGCAGTTCAGCAGTTGGCCAAAGTAATGGGTTGGCATCTGTTGAGCTTCAGCAACCATGTGGGGCTAGGTCCAGTGGAGAGCATTGGAAATGCTTCAGCAGTAACTGTGGCTTCACCCAATGGCGAGTATTCAATATCAGGTGAGCGTATCATAATAATGATCCTGCACATTGAATGGGGTATTAACTTGATTTCTGTGCCAGCCTGCATATCTTTGCAAATTGTATATGTTATGTAAAACTCAGTGTATTCTTGTCTTAATTTTTTACTTTCATATACACAATGGCAGTTAGAAGAAGATGAGCATTGCCATGGCTGATCGTCAATAACTGGTCACTGGGAGTGTAATAATAGATTAGACACTCTTGCTCCAATGATGCAATGTCATATTTCTTATTACAGGTTTTAAAATTACTGCAAATAAATAATTCATTATTGCTGAAAATTATCTTGATGTGTGAGTGCAAGACAAATAGCTTTGAGAAGGTTTTGTTTTGATACTGAAGTTCTACTCTACTCTATGACTCAAGTTCTGTAATACCAAATGACTATTAGTAATTGCATTTCAACATTTCACAACTGTAATAACATACCAGCTAAAGATTTGTTCTCTGAGTAGTAAGATAATTCAGCTGTTGGTGAATAAGCAACATCTTAAAATGGCCCTAATTCTGTTGACTGTATTTACAAACATGGGAATTTACAAGTAATCATTGCTTTTCTTTTCGTTACAGTACGAAATGGACCTGAAAGTGGCTGTAAGGTGGTGGTCCAGTTTCCAAGAAGCCAGTGCAAAGACCTTCCCAAGAGTGATGTGATGCAAGACAACAAATGGAATCACCTTCGTGGACCATACAAGGAAGTGTTGTGGAATAAGATGGAAGGACGCAACTTTGTGTATAAAATGGAACTCTTAATGGCAGCTCTTGCTCCTTGCCCATAATTGATGGCTTTTATATGAATCAGCACCCTTTTGCATATATTTGAACCTTCTCCAGACAATTCACTGAATTGTCGTTGAGTGATAGATATAAATTAAAACTTAGAAAAGACATTTGGTACAGTAAACAAAATGTTTTTATCAAGAAATGCAAATGGTAAATTCTTTGATAGCTTACTAATATTGTCCATAGCTGGCAATTAAATGCTAACTTGCTGTGATATAATTTACAATTTTTTACTTTTGTATGAAAGTTTTTTATTGTCTGTAAATAAAATGCCTCAATTATAGTTTCTCATGTTAATAAAAAATGTCCTGAATCATAGTGCCCAAAGACTAAAGTATTTAATAAGTATCTCTAAACATGACAACAGTATTCAATATACCAGTTATCAGGGAAAGTTGAACTTAAATTTTTTTTCTACTTTTTTTCTTTTAGGGCAATTCTTTAAATTTAATGTTGTCACACAAGGAAGTTGTGTTGATATTGCGAATAGGTGCTGAACAAGTCCTGTGGCTAAATTCAGATTCTGAAATGGGATGCCTCTACCAAGAAGATTAAAGAGCTTGGGCAAAGCGCTCTGACAAAATAAACAGGTTCCTGACCCACTACTTGTCTTACCACTCTCTTGTTCTGTTTTGATAAAATTCAGGCTTTTGATTTCTTCACTCTGACAGTTTACCTCCGACAGACTGAATATTCTCCACAGGCAATATCAGTACATAGTTATATAAAGGCTTGAATATATTTGAGCTGCTGCATTGAGTAAAATAAGGCTACTGGGGAAAAGTGTGCCTACCTTTTACATTCTGTTACTAGAAAGTAGAAAACCTTATTCATTTGCATACAAGAACAGGTGGGCCATTCTACATCATGGCTGATTTCATCTACCTCAATGTTCCAGAGCCTGTGGAAGCTTCCTCACATTTGCCCATATTATATTCCAACTGCCATGCTCTCCCCCTATACAAGTAGTTCCGCTATAACGCATGTTTCGTTAACATGAATTAGTTGTAACGTGATTGATAAATAGTGGACACTGTCTCGATAACATGAACTTTCTGCTGTACAGGTATGGCGATTTCCCTGTAACGTGATTTTCTATAACCTGTGATCACACGGGAGCGCAACTATCACGTTCTAGGAGAACTATCTGTAGCCTGTCTAAATTCCCTTTGCATCCTCTTCAAACCTGATTTCCAACAATCTTTTGTATCATCTGCAAACATGGAAATGTTACAGTTGGTCAAAACATCCAGATCATTGATTTGATTTATTATTGTCACAGGTACCCAGGTAAAGTGAAAAGTTTTTTGTTTTGTGTGCAGTACAGGCAGATCATGCCATACAAAGATCATAGGGTGATAGAACAGAGTGAGGAATGTACAATTACAGTTGCAAAGAAAGGGCCCAAAAAGCAAAATTAACATTAGATTTGAAATTTGAGAGGTCCATTCAGAAGCCTTTTGATAATAGATTGTAAACAGCTGGGATCCAAGTACTGATTTTATGGTACTTCACTGGTCACAGCCTACCACTGAAAGTGACCCACTTAGTCCTACTCTCTCAGATATTGTAGGAACTGCCAATGCTGGATTCTGAGATAACAAGGTGTGGAGCTGGATGAACCACAGCAGGTCAGGCAGCACTAGAGGAGCAGGAAAGCTGATGTTTTGGGTTTAGACCCTTCTTCAGAAATGGGGGAGGGGAAGGGGGCTTTGAAATAAATAGAGAGAGGAGGAGGCGATGATAGATGGTGGGCAGAAGAGCAGATAGGTGGAGAGAAGACGGACAGGTCAAGGAGGAGGAGATGAAGCCAGTACAGGTGAGTGTAGGTAGGGAGTCGGTATTGGGGTTGGTCGGTGAGGAGGGAGGAGCGGCTAGGTGGGAGGGAGACGGACGGGTTGAGGAGGTGGGGATGAGGCTAGTAAGTAGGAAGTGGGGGTGGGGGTTGGTCAGTGAGGTGGGAGGAGCAGATAGGTGGGAGAAAAGACAGACAGGTCATGGTGGTGGGGATGAGATGTGCTGGTCTTGGGATGAGGTTGGGGGTGGGGAGATTTTCAAGCTTGTAAAGCCCATATTTAGACTATTGGGCTGCAGGGTTCCCAGGCGGAATATGAGGTGCTGTTCCTCCAGCCTTTGGGTGGCATCGTTGTGGCACTAGAGGAGGCCCAGGACGGACATGTCGTCCAAGGAGTGTGAGGGGAAGTTGAAGTGGTTCGCGAATGGGAGGTGTCGTTTGTCACAAACCAAGCCTGGGTGCTCCACAAAGCGGTCTTCAAGCCTTCGCTTGGTTTCCCCGATGTAGAGGAGGGCACATTGGGAACAGCGGATACAATATACCACATTAAACAGATGTTCACCTACATATCTGCTAATGTGGAAGTTTTTCTTGGGGCCTGGGATGGAGGTGATGGGAGAGGTGTAGGGGCAGGTTTAGCACCTCCTGCGGTTGCAGGGAGAAGTGCCAGGGGTGATGGGGCTGGTGGGGAGTGTGGAGCGGACGAGGGAGTTGCGGAGGGAGCGGTCCCTCAGGAAGGCAGATAAGGGTAGGGAGGGAAATATATCCTTGGTAGTGGGGTCAGATTGCAGGTGGCGGAAGTGGCTGAGTCCTACTCTCTGCTTTATGTCTGTTAACCAATTTCTCAATCCATGTTAGTATAATAATCTTAGTTCCACTTGCTTTAATTTTTTTCACTAACTTCCCGAATGGGACTTTGTTGATTGCTTTTTGTAAATCCAAATCCCCCATCTGCTGGTTTCTCCTTTCTTCTCTCTACTGGTAATATCCTCAAACTAGCAGGTTTGTCAAGCATGTTTTCCCCTTCAAAAATCTATGTTGACCCTGTCCAATCAAAGAGTTATTTTCTAAGTATCCAGTAATCGCATGCTTAGTAAAATATTCTATTACTTTCCTAGGAACTGCAGATGCTGGAGAATCTGAGATAACAATGTTTAGAGCTACCTTGTTATCCCAACATCCCTGTAGAACCTTATTTTCTCTCCCTTTTCTGAAACGAAGGAGTTACATTTGCAACCTTCTGATTTTAAAGATGATAATACATCTCTGTAGCCATCTCGTTCAACGCTCCAAGATGAAGGTCATCAGATCCTAGAAATGTCAATTTTCAATCCCATTAATTTCTGCAATACTTTTTTAATAATAATTTCTTTGCATTCCACGCTCTTACCAGATCCGTCCATGTTAATTATTTCGGAAGACTTGAGTTCCCCTGTGAAGATAAAATACTTATTTAACTACACTGACAAGATTACGTGAATATTGGTTTTTCTTCAGTGGGGGTCATATGTGGATTTCTTAAGGCCATTTTTTCTATAAGTACTACTATACCTTTCTAGAATATTGCAATATATGTACAGCCAATAAAAGTAATCAAAGTAATGCTCCAGCTGTTGCCAGTAAGTAGGATGTTCATTTACAGGCTGTCCCCCCCCCCCACCCAGTAACCCTATCCTGTAATTCCACATTAACTGTGGCTAATCTACCCACACATCCCTGGACACTATGGAGCAATTTAACATGGCCAATCCACTTAACCTGCAAATTTTTGGACTGTGGGAGGAAGCCCACGCGGACACGGGAAGAACGTGCAAACTCCACACAGTCACCCGAAGCTGCAATCAAACCCGATAGTCCTGTCACCATCTACTCTTCACTGTACTCTACCTATCATAATCAACATTAGGGAGTTTTGCTAAATTTTGGTCTTTTCTTACCAAAAGTCAAAAGATTACTTCCGATAAGTCAACTGTAGTGGATCTGAATAGAATTGGAACATTTAGAATATACCAATTAATGCCAAATGGTATGTGTTCTCGGAGCTTTTCATTTGGAAAGCAGAGTATTCGGAGTGAAGCAGGTTTTGATTTGATTTATTATTGTCTTATATACCTAAGTACAGTGAAAAGTTTTACATGCAGTACAGGCAGATCATTGGGTGATTGAGCAGAGAAAAGTGTACAAATTTATGGCTGCACAGAAGGTGTGAAGAAAGCAAGAGCAATATTACATTTGAAATTTGAGAGGTCCATTCAGCAGTTAATAACAATGGGGAAGAAGCTGTTATTGAACCTGTTGGTTTGTGTCTTTAAGCTTTTGTGTCATCTACCTGATGGAAGAGGTTGCAAGAGGTTATAATTGGGGTAGGAGGGGTCTCTGATAATGTTGGCTGCCCTTCCACAGCAGCAAGAAGTGTAGATGGCGTCAATGGATGGGAGGTTTGCTTGCGTGATGGTCTGGGCTGTATTCACAACGTTCTGTAGTATTTTTTATGGTTGTGGGCAGAGCAATTGCTGTACCAAGCCATGATACATCCAGATAGAATGCTTTCTATGGAACATCTATAAAAGTTGATGAGGGTCCTTGTGGATATGCTGAATTTCATTAACCTCCTCAGCAATAAGTGTTGTTGTTGTGTCTTCTTGACCATTGCATCAACTGGGTGGTCCAGGACAGATTGTCATTTATCGTCAGTCCTAGGAACTCAACAATCTTGACAATCTCCAGCTTAGCTCCATTAATGTAGATAGGTGCATGTCTTCCTCCTAGTTTCCTGAAGTTGATGATTAGCTCTTTGGCTCTGCTGACATTGAGGAAGAGACTTACTTACTTCTGCAGTTCGTCTGACACTTTGCACCAGTTTCAGAATTTCCTGCTTGCAGGCTCCAGTCACTTCCACTTTACCATAGATGAGCAATCCCTTTATACTGGTCCATTCCCCCACCAGGATGGTCTTGGGGCTCTCTGCTTCTTCCTGGAGCAAAGGCCTGAACCGTTCCCACCCACTGCCACCATCCTCCGCTTGGCCGAGCTTCTCCTCACCCTGGACAACTTTTGTTTTAACTCCTCTCATTTTCTTCAGGTCAGAGATGTGGCCATGGACACCTGCATTGGCACCAGTTATGCCTGATTCTTTGTGGAGTACGTAGAACATTCCTAGTCGCAATCCTATTCCCTCATCCACAGCTGTTTCTCTGATATATTGATGAAGTCATCGGTGCTGCTTCTCTCGTATGGAATTGGAAAAGTTTATTGATTTTGCTTCCAATTTCCACCCTGCCATCACTTTCACCTGGTCTGTCTCTTCCCTTCCTCAACATCTGTTTCCATTTCTCATGATAGGCTGGCAACTAATACCAACTATAAACCCACTGACTCCCACAGCTACCTGGACTGTACATCCTCGGATCCTGCTTCCTGTAGAGACCACATTCCATTCTCCCAGTTCCCCTGTCTCCGTTGCATATGTTCTTATGAGGCCAACTTTGACAAGCAAGTCTCCAAAATGTCCACCTTCTTCCTCAACTGAGGAATCCCCAGCACTGTTGTTAACAGGACCCTCAACTGGGTCCGACTCCTCTCCCGCACTTCCACCCTCAACCCCTGTCTCTCCTCCTGCAACAGCGATAGGGTTCCCCTTGTCCTTACCAACCATCCCACCAGCATCCACGTTCAGAAGATCGTCAGACGCCATTTCGGCCACCTCCAGCAAGATCCCACCACTTAGACATATGTTCCCCTCCCCTACCTTGTCCATCTTCCACAGGGACCGTTCCTTCTGGAGCACCCTGGTCAACTCCTCCTTCAATCCCAATACCACCACCACCACCCCCCCCCACCCCACCCCATCCCCTAGCACCTTCCCCAGCAACTGCCAAAGGTGTAACACCTGCCCACTTACCTCCTCACTCCTCAGTATCCAAGGGCCCAAACATACCTTCCAGGTGAAGCAGCGTTTTACACAATCTAATCTACTGCATTTGTTGCTAACAATGTGGTCTCCTCTACCTTGGGGAATCGAAAAATAGATTGGGTGACAGCTTTGAAAAACATCTACATTCTGCCCACAAAAAGACCCCAAGCTTCCAATTGCCTGCCACTTTAACACCACCCTGTTCCGTAGCCAATATCTCTATCTCAGGCTTGCTGCAGTGTTTCAGCAAAGCTTAATGCAAGCTGGATGAAGAACACCTCATTTTCCTCTTGGGGACCCTGCAGCCCTTCAAACTCAATACTGAGTTCAATAATTTTAGGGCCTGAATTCTCCCATGTCATAGCCCCCATGATGTTTGAAATTGGTTGCCTTGTTTCCTACATCAAGCAATGACTAAATAAAAGTATCAGCAGTGAAATGCTTTTACAATGTCCTGAGGTTGTGAAACATGCTGTTACAATCTTATGATGAAAACCCATTCAGCTTTATGTTGCACCAGTGACAACTTAAATTCAGTATGCACCATTGCACAGTACAGAACAAAGCAATTAAAATTAGGAGTCACCTGTACTCCATGGACTGGACAAATTTAAAAGGGTGGATGCAACACTGAGTTTTGGAGCAGTAATGACTTGTCATTCAATATGCAAGTACCAACTATGAGGCAGCAGTAAATAAAGCAAAATGAGTCACTATTTATATTTGTGATAAAGTTGTGGTTTAATATTTTTCTGCAATACAGGCCACATATAATACATGCCACAATTTGTCCAATGCAGTCTTCGACTGCAAACTGAAGTTAATGCATATATTGTGTGTCCAAATCATTTGAATATGAATACCCAGAATCTGTGCTGGAGCTATGCAGTACTCTCATTAATTCACTCTTGCAATGCTACATACAGCTTTAGCATAAGTTAACCAAGAGGCTTGAAAGATAATACAGGGTAGAGAAATGCAGCTGATTCCAAAGTTGAATGGATGACAAGAGACCAACCTCCTTGAGAAAGGTATATAAGCTATTAAAAGGATAGAGGAAGTAAATTCCCTAGCAGTACTTTCGGATTTACAACTGTAGCAAGACTCAGATTCAGGATTGTGAAGCTAAGTTTATAACGGATGTCAAAGTATGCTTTTATATCGAGAGTGATCAGCATAATGAGTGACAAATCATTACTGCTCCAAAACGCAGTGTTGCATCCATCCTTTTGAATTCTGTCCCTTACCCCTCCCCATTTCTGAAGAAGGGTCCCAACCCGAAACATCAGCTTTCCTGCTCCTCTGATGCAGCCTGGCCTGCTGTGTTCTTCCAGCTCCACGCTGTGTATTAATCTGATTTTGTTTTGTTTAAAATATTGTAATGCGGAAATGGTACTCTGGAAGGATCACATCAAGAGGCCTTCATCCAAATCTTTCACTAATTTGTAAATATCACCTACAATTTACAACAAAAGCTTAATGCATGCATAAAACAAAAAAAAGTTGAATAAACTTTTAATTTGCAATTTTAGTTCTGCAAGATGATAATTTGATTATAGCTTTTTACCATTTTACACAACCTCTGTTTTGGGAGTATTCTTGGATGGAAATCATTGAGGAGAACATCAGTTGGTAAAGGCCATTGCACAAATTCATAACAGTGAGAATGAATAGTGAAAATAGACAACAATGTTAAATTTTATGCCCTCCTCATTCTTTAACCATGGGAGGGAGTTACAGTCTCTCACTTTGTTAAAGTGAGCACAGATTCAGAATTTAACCAAGAACTTTTCTGAGCAGTTTCACTTCATGCCATATCATAGTTACTAATGTACTTAATGAATTGTACTTTAAAACTTTTCAACATATGGTAGGATAAAGCAAGACTATCTTTCACTTTTAGTAATAAATAGATGTTTAGAAATACTGGAAATATTAACATTTCATATGGTAATTTCACTGTTTAATGGAAATTATTTAAAATAGATTTATTGAAAATATTACTTAACATACGCAGCCCATATAATGTAGTTAATAAAGTTTTATAGTGCTTATTAAGAATGGCCCACAGGCTCCTAAAATAATGTTCATTAAAATATCCACTGTTTCAGTGTGGCTTCCTCAGTAAACTCTTTTGCCATTCTGGTGCTTTATGCAGACTTAATTTCTTACGTTAAATTTTTTCAGCATCTGAGTTCATCAAATAGATTCAAAAATCAACATTTTAAGAATTTTCACAATCTGCATTTAAATAAATACATCAAGAGAGGATATATTCATTATAATTTAGTTAAACATTTATTGCTTCAATTAACCAAATTTAGTCTGTACTTAATATATGCTTTTGGCATTATCCACAATTCAAAGTAGGCACTGTATGTGAGAACTGTTGTTCAGAGTACATCCAAAGTATAGATAAGTTAGTTGCAGTAATGAGTATATGGTAGAACTAAGATCATTTAGTGATTTTGCATAACATTTTATCTCTTCACATTAGCTATTAGTTTGCGTGATATAATCAGAGGGTAAACATATACTACAAGAACTGTGTCTATTCATCCATTCAATTTTCTTAGTGTTGGTTATTTCTTCAAGTTCCTTCTATTTTCAGATTGTGTCAGTCTTGATTAAACAAACTGGAACGTGTTATGCAATATTAAAGTGCTGATAGTTCCATATCTGTAGGAGCTTAGTTTTGAGAAAAAAAGCATATTAAAAAAAAAATCAGTAAAGGAAAACTGTTATATTTGAACATGCTTCCATATGAAAAATAAATAGATGTCCCTTTAAATGTCACAAGTGAGCATTATAAAGAAACTTCAACGTTGTGTTTTGCTGAATGTTTTAAAAGTTAAGCAGCTTTACTGTCAGATGTGACTTCTGTTTATATCAGAATGCTGGTTTTCACTGAGTTTTGAAAGACCTCACTGCAAGCATCCCTCATTTGTTGATTCTGTTCTCCTAACACCTTCCAATTCAAGAAACGGTAGAGTAGAAATTTGTTTTGCATGGTATTTCAAAATGAGCAGCTAAATCATAGAATCCCTACAATGTCGAAGCAGCCCATTTCACCCATCAAGTCTACACCGATCTTCCAAAGACCATCTCACCCAGACCCATCCCTATCCCCTGTAACCCTGGATTTCCCATAGCCAATCCACCTAACCTGCACATCTTTGGTATGTGGGAGGAAATACACACAGACACAAGGAGAACTTGCAAACTCCACACAGCCCCAGGCTGGAATCAAACCTGGGTCCCTGACACTGTGAGGCAGCAGTGCTAACCATTGAGCTGCTGAAATAGTCTTTCACAGACTTTCCCAGGTCTGGTGAGTATTTCCAGCAATTTCTTTAATTTCAGATGTACAGCATTCATAGTATTTTGCTTTTGAATTTCTAACTCATGGTATTCACTAAATTAAAATGTAATTTGAAATGTTATAATTCTGTATTCTATGTGTCTTAGTATTTATTGCAGTTGGGCTTTGCGCATTATTGATTATATAAGGCAGTTTGAGGACAAAATTTAGTGTAGTCATTTAACAAGCATGGGGCTGGATGAACACAGCAGGTCAAGCAGCATCATAGGAGCAGGAAAACTTGACGTTTC
>JAHRHZ010000264.1:1738730-1790942 GCA_024137785.1 Ginglymostoma cirratum | reverse complement strand
GAAACGTCAAGTTTTCCTGCTCCTATGATGCTGCTTGACCTGCTGTGTTCATCCAGCCCCATGCTTGTTATCTCAGATTCTCCAGCATCTGCAGTACCTTTTATCTCTTAGTGTAGTCATTTGACAGGTTTTGACCATATTTTTAAAAGAAGAAGAGTACCTCCTCCAAGTATTCAAAGACAACAGATATCTGAAAAACTGGGTCAGAAGATGCATATTACACGAATGACACCAAGAAGAAACTACACGCCCTAACACACTCATCACGCTACCTTACATCAAGAACACATCTGAACCGACTACAAGACTCCTACGACCACTGGGCATCAGAGTAGCATACAAACCCACATTAACCCTACGCCAACTGCTCACACAAACCAAAGACCCAGAACCCACTATGGACAGGACCAATATCATATGCAAGATTCCCTGCAGAGACTGCGACAAACATTACGTTGGACAAACAGGAAGGAAATTAACTACAAGGGTACACTAACATCACTTGGCAACAAAGAGACACGGCAATACTCACTCATCTCCATCCACATAGATAAGGAAAACCATCAATTCGACTGGGATACCACCAGGATCCTGGGACAGGCGAAGCAGAGACAAGCACAAGAATTTCTAGAAGCCTGGTTCTCTACTAAGAAAGCTATCAATAAATACATTGAGCTAGACCCCATGTACCCAGCAGGGTAATGAAATGTCTATGGAACAATGAACCAGCTTGGCAAGCCAACCAACCACAACATTCACAAGCCAAGCTACAAATCTATTCTAAAACCCTAAAAGCTGATAAAAGCACTTTTTTGATCTTTGGTCACATGCTTAAGTTGATGAGTACTATTTGGCAGGTCTTAATGGGCGCATGAAAAATGTTAAACAACTCAACTTGATAAAAACTACAAAGAAATAAATAAATGGGAATCCTTTAAGGTGGAGTTACACTTTTTTAAAAGAAGTTATTTTCTTCAGAAAGGAAAGAAATAGGGTCATTTATACACTCACTAACACTTATCCATTGAGCATAGCAACCAGATGGTCTAAGTCCACATTACAACATGATTGGCTGGCATGGTGGATCAGTGATTAGTACTGCTACCTCACAGCACCAGGAACCAGGGTATGGAGTGTAGAGTGGAGTATTCATATTCCCCCCATATCAGTGTGAGTTTCCTTCTACAATCTAAAGATGTGAAGTTTAGGTGGATTGGCCATGGAAAGTGCAGGTTTACAGGGATAGAATGGGCCCAAGTGGGATGTTCTTCAAAGGGTTGGCGTGGACTCAATGGGCTGAATGGCCTGCCTCCACAATGTAGGGATTCTACAAACAATTCATAGAATTATACAGCACAGAAACAGACCCTTCAGTCCAACCTGCTTGTGCCAACCAGATAGCTTGAACTGATCTAGTCCCATTTGGCCCATATCCCTCTAAACACTTCTTATTCTTGTACCCATCCTGATGCCATTTAAATGTTGTAATTGCACCCACCTCCACCACTTTGTCATCTTGTTCCATGCAACTACCACCCTCTGAATGAAAAAGTTATCTTCAGATCCCCTTTAAATCTTTCTCCCCTCACCTGAAACCTATGCTCTCAGGACTACCTACCCTGGAAAAAAGACCTTGGCTATTCACCCTATCCATGCTCCTCATGATTTTATACACCTCTATAAGATCACCCATTAGCCTCTGACGCTCCAGGGAAGACAGCCCTAGACTATTCAACCTCTCCATATAGCTTAAACCTTCCAATCCCGGAAACATCCTTGTAAATCTTTACTGAACCCTTTCAAGTTTAACAACTAGTAGTTTTATTCAAGGTAGTAAATATCTCAAAACACTTTACAGAAGCATTTATACAAAATTTCACATTAAGCCATGTAAGGAGATATAGACAAAAACCTGGTCAAGGAAGTAGGTATTAAGGGATATGTTAAAAAACATAGGGGTACAAAAGTCTTGGGAGCAAATTCAGAGTTCATAGAATTCCTACAGTGTGGAAACAGGCCCTTTGGCCCAACAAGTCCACACCGCTTCTCAGAGCAACACCCCCGCCCCCCGCAAACACATCCCCCTATAATCTTTTCTGAAGAAGGGTCTAGGCCCGAAACGTTAGCCTTCCTGCTTCTCTGATGCTGTGTGGCCTGCTGTGTTCATCCAGCTCTACACCCTGTTACCCCTATAATCCACCTAGTCTACACATCCCTGAACACTACGGCCAATTTAGCATGGCCAATCCACCTATCCTGCACATCTTTGGACTGCTGGAGGAAACCAGAGTGCTCAGAGGAAACCCACACAGACATGGAAAGAATGTACAAACTCCACACAGACAGTCGCCCGAGTGTGGAATAAAACCCGGGTCGCTGTCTCTGTGAGGCAGCAGTGCTAATCACTAAACCACCGTGCTTAGATTGGTCTTATATTGCTAAAAGTACAGCTGCCAATGTTGGAATGATTAAAGTCAGCAAAGTAAAATATGCTAGAATTTGTGTAGTACAAAATCTTGCAGAGTTGTAAGTCTCTAGGACATTAGATGAATTTAACAAGGCCGTGGACCAATTTGAAAACAATGATGAGAAGTTCACAATTGAAATATTGCTGTGCCAGATTATGGGTGGTCAGGAAAAGCAGGGTGTTGGATTAATAGGTTTTCTGGAGAAGCTCAAGTTTATGTATGTGTAAAGTGAGGAACTTCTTGGAATAGCCAAGTGTAATCGTAACAAGCGTGAATCAGGATTTAAGCAGCAAAATGAATTAAGACAAATTTGTGACAGACAATACAATAGATACAGGATAAGGAGGTCTTGCTGATGAAGAGTATATGAAATTGGAAGTTTATTTCCAGGTCAAATAGGAGACTAAGGTTGCAAAATGAAGTGGTTCAGTCTCAGAAATCAGGGAGAGGATTCAGGTTGGCTATTAAATCCGTGAGGGGAACAGAAGATGCTGGCTTCAGTATTAGTAACCCTTAGTGGGAGGAAATTTCTACTCATTCAGGGCACATTGGCAGTATAACAATTCAGAAGGCGTGCGGGTATCAAAAGAAGTTGTAGTGAGGAATTGCTGGGTGAAATCAATATGCATGTAGAGCCTGGTGGTTCAGATATTACCACAAAGAAGGAACACATTTATGGGAAATGAAAAGTGACCAAGTATAGGTCTTAGGGGAAACTCCAGAAATATTGGTGCAAGAATGGGAAAATAAATCATTGCAGGTGATTCTGTGGCTGCAACTGCACAGAAAGGAGTGCCTAGGTAATGCAGTTCCATCCAACAGGAAATGAAGGAGGCACTTTGAAGGAGGATTTTGTTCTCAACCGTTTCAAAAGCTGCAGATAGGTATCAAAAAAGCTGAAGAAAAACGATTTTATCAATCACAGTCACATAAGATGTCACTTTCTACTTTCGTAAGAACCATTTCACTGCTGAGGTGAGGCAAAGATTAAAGCTGGAATACTGGGAAAAATAAGCACAGAGTTGGGAATGGATGGCATCTTCAACAATTTTGGGGAGGAAAGGAAGGAAGGACTGTCTTCAGGGTTTCAACAGCTGGAGAATTGATATAATGTTATAGCCTAGTTTCTGACCTATACACCATTTGAGTTCCCTCCTAAAAAAATAAGATTTTACTCTCCAATTTTCCAGGTCATATTTGAGTGCTGGCAGCAGTTTCTTTTTTGCTGGGCAATGGTGCCCTAGGTTCATTTGATGTAAATTATTGGGCAGATGTTTAAATGGATGAGTTGCTTTATATTCAGATATGCTATGCATAAGACTATAATACATAATACAAAATATTGACATTTGTTCAAATAAGAGGGCTGCATTAGTGTACAAGAATGTAGACAAGCCAACTCTACCACTATCTTTCAAGGATGCATCTGTGAAAATTGTTACTTGAGAAACTATCCATCATGGGTGGTGCGCAAGTTGAAGGAACAATATATTTTCCTTCTTCACATGATGAAAGATAGATACTGTGTGTTCAGCAGGTATACAAGATATCCTGTTAATTTAGATCTTCGTGCAAAATCTTCCATTAACTGTTTTCAACGAAATCAACTAATTTTGTCTATTATGCGTTTTTTTCTTTGCCATGGGTTTGCTAAAACTCCTAAGAATTGTCGTCAGCCTCATCAGTATTCAGGAATTCATCAGCCTACAGACTCATTCACTGGAGGAATTTACTTATTTAAATATGAAAGCTGATAGTTAACCAATCTCAAGGAAGGAGCAAAAGTGGCAGCACACAAAGGGCAAGTTGCTGCTTACTGGAAACCTAACAGCATCATCTACCTTAGTGAATCAGGAGAATTAATAGCACATCAAATATCTCCTTGCAGAGTACAATGCAAACAATTCTATGTTGTTGCATAGTGTAGCATAAGAAGAGTTCAGTATCTACCCCTGTTTTTAAGCAGGATATCATTTGGAACGACAGAGATGCAGACACAAAGTTTTATTGGAGTACTTTATGGTTCTCTTAATTGTTAGACATTTCAAAAATTCTCTCAGCTTCCTCTAATGATTTGATTTGATTTGATTTGATTTATTGTAGTCACATGCATCTAAGCACAGTGAAAAGCTTTGTTTTGTGAGCAGTACATGCAGATCATAGCAAACAAGGGCATACAGACCTAGGCATATAGTTACAGTTGCACAGGAGTTGCAGAAAGCAAGATCAACATTAGCAAGGTCAACATTATTTGAAGTTAAAGAGTCCATTCAGCAGTCTAATAATGGCAGGGAAGAAGCTGTTCTTGATCATTTTAATATGTGTGTTTAAACTTCTGTATACATCCTGATGTTAATTTCAATATGCTTGCCAAAGTGCTAAAATAAGGCACCTGTGATCTGAATAATTAATGAACTATAAACTGACTAGTCTGTATAGTCATTGCCTGCAAGGAGGCTATAGTAAAAAGGTTAAATAGCCTCTCATCATTAGATTTGCTGTTACTGATAATGCTTTGGAATAAATTTATGACTTCCTGCGTGACAAATAATCTATCTATCTATGCATTAAGTATGGTTGAGTTGGGCACTCTGCCCAGTGTCCTGCTCCTCTGTCCTTATTCTTGACCCTTCTCTCCTGTTACTTCAGCCACATTCAATATAGTAAGAGCCATGACACTGCTCTGTTCTTCAAAAAAACTGAGTGACAATTTGCCATCTTTCTCTCTTTGTTCCATGCTAGAATTCTACCAAGTTGTATGTTGGTTAATATCATGCCCATTGGCAGCATTATTAACATGATCTTGGCTGAAAGGCAAGCATGACCAATTTGGTTTACTCATTTACTCTTAATTGATAATAAGCCATAACTGTTTTAAGCTGGTTCAGTCCCTGGAGTTATTTTAGGAACATGGTGAGAAATGCACAAGTGTTAGCATTGCAATTTAATTCAAATTTAGCAGATGTAGTATTTATAAACATTCAATTATTATTCTATGCAAACATTATGCACTGCACAAAATTATAATTTCTGTGCTTCACTACCTAGAATTCTTACTCTATTTGGCTATTTTTACCACAATGTAATTACCTTTTACACTTTGTGCTCTCCTCTTCATTTTATACAGTTCCACACTTTGATTGCAAATCCATAGAAAGAATATTAGGAGAATAGATATTGCAAAAAGAACTGTAGTGACAACAACCACGAAATACAAGTCCTTATAAACAGGTTCTGTGGAAATACAAATATTAGAATAAACATATTTTCATCTAGAATAAATCTTTAAATGATGGATGTTGCGTTGCCAGTGATGTATTTTTATAATTTTCTGATTTTGATCTGATTTCTTGTTAGAAAATGTTTTACAATATTCATGTGGTCGCGGTAATAAGTTTGAAGGAAACATTCAATAAGCAATAAACCATTAGCAATCTCTATATGCATCAATGATCACTGAGGCTACCTGCAAAAAGAAGGAAAATAAAGTAGATGAAGATAGTACTTTATTCTACAATAGTATTAAAATATTTTACACATGCCACTGGCCTACGTCCTCTTGACATTTCTCTACCCTCTGCAAAAATTGTAATACTTTTAGTGTCATTTACAATGTTTGAAATTGTGACTTAATGATAATCAAATACAGTTCATTGATACACATCAGGAAGAACAGTGGTCTTCATACTTCCCCTTGTGGGATCTCAATCTCTCCCTTCTTCCAGTTAAAAAAAATCACGCTTAAACAGTGGAATACTGCAGATGCTAGAAATCCGAAATAACAATAGAAAATTCTTGCAAAGATTAGCAGGTTAGGCAGTGTCTGTGGGGCAGGAAACAGTTAACATTTCAGATCAATAACCTTTCATCACAATAGAAAAATTAGAATGTAGCATTTGGGGTGGGATAAGAAAAAGGAAGATCTATGATAGGATGGAATTTAAGAGAGATTGTACAGCAGCTGATCTTGGCTTGTAGGGCCAAAGGTGTTGGCGCAAGAAAAAAAGCAAATAAACAAAACGTGTCCATGGCAGGTACGCTACAGTCTGAAAGCAAAAATAACAGAAAAACAGAAGCATGCAAAGAGAGTGAAACTATATGGGGAAACATAGTTTACCATTTGAAATTGTTGAACTTAACATTGATTCCCAAAAAGCGGTGTCATGCCTAATTGAAAACTGAGGTGCTGTTTACAAACCTGTATTGAGATTCATTAGAAGAGTACAATAGGTCAAGTGATGTCAGTGTGAGAGCAAGGTGGAGAATTAAAATGATAGGTAACTAGAAGCTTGGGGCTATGATTGTGGACTATGCAGAGATGTTCCACAAAGTGGTTAGCCTGTGATATTATTGACTTCATAAGTTTAATGACTAATTATGGACTGAATAAATCAACAAATGATAAGCTTTAACACGCAGGAATAACTCTGTCTGGAATAAACTGTTAAGAAACAAAGACAAGCTGTTCTACAGAGACTCAAACAATTAGCCATGTCTTGCTGAGATTACATAAACAAAACTGTTTTGACACCTGTTTGATAAACTACATGCTTTATGCCCACAAGGATAACTGATTGTCCTGCAGAAGAATTTAAGGAGTTGACTACAGAAAAGCTGTGTCTTCCAACAGTCAATGTCAACTGTAGCAAGAAACAAAAAAAATTACTTTTGATAAGGAAGCCAGCTGCAGTTTTTTAGTAACTCAGATGAAGGACTCAAAAGAATTTATTAATATATTATCTCAGAGACCAAAGGGCAAAAATCTGTATTAGAATTGAACACCAGAACTCTACCCAAGCAGAACTTGAAAGAACAGCACTGCAGAAGGACTGAACCCTGGAAACATTCAAAGACAGATCACTGTTGGGTTGAAGTTCTGGCAAGATTTCACCATTAATCATGTAATAGCTAAGTCGGATCACAGGCTTATATTTGCTTACATGAGGGATTTTATATTAGATACTACGTGCAATAAAGTTTAAATTATAGTTTCAGTACTTGATTGTCTGTAATATTTCTTAATAAATAGCCAAATTAAAGGTAATTTGTGGTACTCACAGCAACCCAATCTATGTTTGGTCTCCCCTGTGTGAAAGAGAGAACAGTGAACAATGAATATAGTGTTCAAGACTGAAGGAAGTACATGCAAATTGCTGCATCACCTGGATGATAAGGAGACATTGAAAGGGCAGGAGTTAGCATGGAAATATGCTTTTGGAAGCAGATATGGTGTTGGGACTGATTGCAGAATTGACCAGAATATGATGGAGGAAATGTTCCCTTTGTAAAATTGAAGGGGGGATGGAAGAAGAAATGTTGTTCTTGCACAACACCAGAGATGATGGAAATGTCAGAAAATGATCCATTGAATACAAAGGCTAGTAGGGGTAGAAGCTGAACAGAGACTGTCTTCCACCCTATCACAGACATTACTTTGTCCTGGTTGAAATAACCCCATGTTTAAAACCTACTGCATCTCGACGTGAAACATTAACTTTGTTTCTCTTTTCACAGATGTTGTCAGACCTGTTGAGTATTTCCAGCATTTTCTATTTCTGTTTAACATTAACAACTGCTTTTGTTTCACTTTTGGCACTTTCTCTTTTATTTTGGGGATTTCAACTTATCCTATTTTGTGGAATGTTTTTGGAAGTACAAATGCTCTGTATTATCTTCATTGACAATCTCATCAAAAAGCTTATTCATGTTAATTAAAAACAATTTGGGTTTAACATATTGTGCTGACCTTCCACAATTAATACACACTTGTCCAATGAACTGCTAATTTTGTCCCTGATCAACCACTAATGAAGTCTCACCTGCCCCAGAGCTGTGTCAGAATACATGTGAACAAGTGTAGCATGGTGGCTCATTGGTTAGCACTGCTGCCGCACAGCACCAGGAACCTGGGTTCAATTCCATTCTCAGGCAACTGTCTGTGTGGATTTCCTCCCACAGTCTAAAGATGTGCAGGTTAGGTAGATTGGCCATGCTAAATTTCCTGTAGCATCCAGGGGTGTGTGGATTCGATATGGGAAATGCTGGGTTACAGGAAGTGGGTACGTGTGGGATGGCCTTCAGAGGGGTGGTGTAAATTTGTTGGGCCAAATGGCCTGCTCCCACACTGTATGGATTCTAAATTCACTGGGTTTATCCTTGTAGCATTGAGTTTTGGACAAGTGTGCGTAATTAAGAATTCTCCATATATCTTTGGAACATTGGAAGGATAAAGGTCAGTAATTGTGCAATTTCCAACCTTGCCTCCTGAAGCATCCACAGATGCATCCTATCCACTCATGGTGACCAAGCACCTTTAAGTGCATTCACTTTTTTTTTTAATATCTCATCTTTATTAATGTTTAGCCCATCCAGTAGTTTATATACTGTTTCCTTTGCTGTGACATGGTCAGCAAATTCATTCCTTCTTTTCCTGGACTATTCTATTTTCATCCTGGATCTCAGTTGTGTTATCAACCCAAGATTTATTGTACATCCTTATTTTCTGCTGAATTTTATATTCTATTTCTTTCATCCTTTGATTATTAATTGGAAGCAGGAATCTTCTAAAGCTACTCTGCTGTTCAACAAGATCATAGCCAATCTAATTGCTCCACATTCCTGCCAACACCATAGCTTTTACCTCCTTGCTTATGAATAATCTATCGACCTCTGCCTTAAAAATATTCAAAGACTTTGCTTCCACTGCTTTTTGAGGTAAACGTTTCCAAAGACTTGTGAATTCTTGAGGGAAGAAAATTCCCTTCAGCTCTGCCTTAAAATAGTGACCCCTTATTTTTAAACAGTGACCCTTAGTTCTAGATATTCCTACAAGAGGAGACATGTTTTCCAAATTCACCCTGCGAATGCCCCTCAGGATTGTATGTTTCTATCAAGTAACCCCTTGCTCTTTTACAAGTCTGGCCTGACCAAATTGTCCTCATCAACAACCTGCTTATTCCAGGGACTAGTTTAGTAGACTTTTTCTGAACTGTTCCCAATGGACTTGTGTTCTTTTTAAAATGAGGAAACCAAACTGTACACAGTACACCACACCACATGTGGTATCGCCAGTGCCCTATATAACGACCCTGTTTTTATATTCAGTTCCCTTGCAATAAGCAATAACATTGTATTAGCTTTCCTAATTGCTTGCTGTACTTGTACATCAAATCTTTTACAATCACAGACAAAGACACCTACATTCCTCTGCACCTGATTCTCTATAATCAGTCACCATTTATGCAATATACTTATTCTTTATTCTTCCTGTCAAAAGGGGCAATTTCACATTTTCCCACATTGTACTCTATTTGCCAGACATTTTCCCACCCACTTAACCCATCTATATCACTTTCTAGCCTCCTTATATCATCTTCATAATTTACTAACCTAAGTATATTTGTGTCATCAGCAAGTTTAGCCACCGTGCCTTCAGTCCCTTCATCCAAGTCATTTAATAAATAGTAAAAAGTTGTTGCCCTAGAACTGATCCCCATGGTACAAGACTCCTCATATCTTGCTAACCAGAAAAAGACCCATTTACACCTATTCTCTACTTCCTGTCAGCTACTCAATCTTCTGTCCATGCCAATATATTAGCCCATATGCAATGGTTTCCCTCCCTTTACCCCTCATGGGAATGTACCTTGACTGTTCCCAAATGATCTATTCTTTAGACATATTCCAGGGTTCAATTACAGTTTGCCTGCCAATGTTTAATTCCAATTTACCCAGGACAGATCCATCTCAGTCAATTGTTTCAGAGTATCTCCATTTAGTTCTTTTAATCTAGAATTCTTCTTCATCTTTTGCACACTAACTTAAACTTTGAGCACTGTCCCCATTCCATACTGAAACTTGATCCATTTGATCCTCATCATTGTCAGAAATCTATCAAGCAATACCTCCTTCCTCATTAAGTTAGAAATATACCGATGAAGAAAATTCTACCCAAAACATTTCAGAAACTATTTATTTCTGAGCTCCCTTCCCCATTTCTGAAGAAGGGTCCTGACCCGAAATGTCAACTTTCCTGCTCCTCTGATGCTGTCTGGCCTGCTGTGCTTCTCCAGCTCCACACTGTGTTATCTCTGACTCCAGCATCTGCAGTTCTTGCTGTCACAGAAACTTCAAAGTCCTTTATGATCTGCTCCTGGTCCATACAGAGACTTGAAAATGAAAATAAAACCAAATATTTAGTTCTCTTGTTGGCAGGATTGGGTTTCCAGCATATTGGGAGTAAGGGAAGTGCTCTCACTACCTCCACACACAGTTTGTTCCTTGTGGTTAAGGTAGCTAATTTGGTCCTGATTATATCATTAATTGATATCATCAATATCAGTTAATATTAATTGATTTGTTTATTGAAGACAGAATACTATTTCCCCCCTTTGGGGTGTTGCTCATCTGGTTGAAAGTGTAGGTTTGTATGGATCATGCGGAGGAAGGGAGCAGAATCTGTCTAGGACAACTCCCGGTATTTTCATTACCTCTCTGCCTGTTTTCCATCAGCTGGAGCAATTAGGCTTGGGCTACTGTTTCTATTTGAAACAAGAGGAAATCTTGAATTGAAGCCAGATGTGCAGAAAAAAAAACAAAAAGTGAATTGTTAATCATAACTTACCATTTATATTCAATATAATAACACCATCCTTGCTGCTTCCTACTTTATCTGTCACTGTCACAACATAGTAGCCAGCATCATATAACTGAACATTGGAAAGCTGGATGGACCCATTTCTGTATTCCTGAATCCGGTCTTGATAGCTCTCTGAAATGTTTTGATAATTGCCTGGTTCCCAGATGATGATGCTTTTCATTCCCTGTGGCGATAGCTGGCTCCACCTAATTGTAGGCACTCCAGTGCATCTATATTCCACTGATAGAATAGCACTTTCATCCACTGAAGCACTGACAAAATGATGAGGTATTAGTACCATAATTCCATTAGCTGCAAAATGACAGATTCAGATGTGTTGATTATGATTATATAATTCTACTTCTCAAGTCACAAATATTTTTAATCAACCTTGAGCATATAGGATTTGAAACCAGATTTCCTGGCTAAAAAGTAGGAACACTTACCCCTGCACCATGAGTGCCTCTATTCCTTAAGTTATTTGATGAGGCAGAAAAAGTTGAGTGTAGTTGTAGAAGTGTTTATTGGTGCCATACAATCAGCACTAAGTGAAGACCTTAAGTGTCCAATCTGAGCCACATTGGTGGTCAGGTATTGAGTACTAACTGTGACATCTCTCTACAGTAGGAGACAGAGAATTGAACAGGCAGGTTATGCTTGGATTAAATAACACAGTGTGGAGCTGGAGGAACACAGCAGGCCAGGCAGCATCAGAGGAGCAGGAAAGCTGACGTTGCGAGTTAGGACCCTTCTTCAGAAAATTTTCAATTCCACACTGTGTCAGCTCAGACTCCAGCATCAGCAGCTCTTACTATGCCTGAATTAAAACTGCTTTTGAGATAAAAATACAAATCTGTCAATTGTAGTTTTAGGGATGAAGAATTCCTTTTCATATATCTGGAACTTAAGAGTCAAATTGTACCCAAGCCCCTTTTTTTTGCCAGTCAACTTGTACTGAGCTGGGTTTATTAAAATGCAATCAAATAAACAATAAAGATAAATGTAAGTATTTGACAATGAGATTCAAATTAGAATCGGACAAAGTTGAATCAGAACTAATGGAGCTGTAGGATTCTAGGGTGGTATGTCGTCTCAACTGGTGCACCCTGAAAGCTTCCATCATCCAAAGGTTATCTGGACTTGGATAATTTGACAGCCACAGTCAGTGCTGTCCATGCCTGGTTTGGAGCTTGAGTTGTGCCCGCACCTAGTAATTTTGTGTACTGACAGCCTTCTTGCTGAAACAAAGACATGCCATGATTGTATTTCTGAAAAGTTCCTGTAGAAAAAAATGCAAGCTGAATTCGCATTAAGTGTATGTCCTCTTGCCTACTGCGCACCTCCTTCAGTGCATCATTAGCAAAATCTACTCAGGGATCAGAATTCAAGTTCAAGTTAAATAAAAGGCCAATAGAGAAAACACCCAGATATTAACAAGTAGCCTAAAATAACAAATGAGTAACTACCATGAGTATACTAAGTGCCTCTTCAAATGTGCTACCTGTAAGACAGCAAGGGTGATTTTAATACAGGAGTCAGTGCTGAGGTACAATAATATCAAAATAGGTTCTTTCAACCAATACAGGACTTTACCTCAAATACATCTTTCAGTGTTACTTATTTCTACGGTGAGCCATTGACATAGTTGAGTGCTAGTGAAGCCTCAATAACTCATGGCAGGCAAGACATTGCCACCTTATGAAATAGCCCATACTTGTTTGATGCCTTGTTGCATGCTTACATATATTCTTAGAGATTAAAAGAATGGGTGTGTGCAGTCATATTTCTAGGCCACGGCCTCTTTACACTAAATCAAATTAAATTAATTGTCTCAAGAGTTGACGTGAACTTTATCTATGGTGCCTATGTTTGTCTTAAACAATCATGTTTGCTAAGTAAACTTGCATAGCAATGCATTGACTTATTCTTTATTCTAGATAGACTATTTAACTCTATCCTTTATATTAGCAGAGAATTACAATGTAAATAAAATTCTAAAGCATTTGGCTAGGGTCTTATGTTAAATATTGGATAATTGTGAAAGGGTTTGTTACTCTATAGTGGTATGTAATGTTAGAATAGTGAGTCAGCAAAGTAAGTCACAGATATCACAGATTTGGTGTAAAATCAACACTTTGCATCCCAGCAATTGCAAAAAGGGTTTAATAACTAAAAGATTGCTGTGGATGAATGTTAAATGGTAGTATTACCTTTTCTCAAACAAGTTTATGAAAATAATGAACATGAATATAATTTCTCCTTATGCTTTGCCCTATGTTAACTAATTTATAAATTCAGCTTAAAGTGGATTTTTTAAATATGTTGACTTTATCCTACAATGGTGGTGCTTTCTAATGCATTAATAAGTGGTTGAGATGAGTCATTTATTTTTAAGGAAAAAAAAATTTGAAATCCCAGTTATTTACTGAAAAAGTGAGGCCATAGATTCCATAGTTTAAAACAAATTAGTTTTTACTATATAAAAATCAACCAAAGCAAACATTACTGCTATCTTACTATCTATAGGTAACTCCCTATAGTCTAATACCAAGAATCAACATAAGTAAAACATGAATTACAGGCAAATTGTAGTTGATTATAAACTATTAATTACACGTTGAACGGCAAATACAATTAAAAGAAATTTTATGAATTAGCTCATTAGCTCAGTCAGCACATATATCATCAGTCATACTGATTGTCAATGCTCAGACTTCTCCACGAAGAATTTCAGCTTCTCTTTGTCAAGAATTTAGCCTGACCCTCAGTCAACAACAAATACAATCAATCCAAGTTCCATAGTGACAACATTAACTATAGATGGTATGTTCCTGCTTTAACTTCTCAATTCCACATATGATGGTCCAGATTGTGTATCTTAGCTTGTTCTCATCTTCTGTTTCTGTCCTTTATCTTCTTCAACCTGCTGTACTACACCATTAGGCTCCTTATCTACTGAGCTCTGATGACCTATTATATGCTTTCAACCAGTTCCATACTCCTCAGAAGCTTTTAATTTACAAATCAGTTGCAGTCATTAGCAGTGATGTGTTCAGTGGCAGGACCTGAAGTGAATGACACTTAAGGCAGGATGGTCAAACAAATAGGCCTACATGTGAGGAGCATGATGAATCATGTGGCAGAGTCTGGCAGGAAGTTGGCAGCCCTGCTGCTATCTCATGTAGTGTAATGCCTATGCACTGTATGTAAAGGGCACCCAGACTGGCACTAATTTCCTGAAAGCCAGGAACATCACTTTAGCTCTCTGGTTGGGCACCACGAACTAATATTCCAAGAAGGTATAACATAGTCGTGGATCTTAACCCCCACATCCCCACTTGCCCCTTCCTGTATCCTTCCAGAGTAGCAAACATACCATCCAACAACATTTCAAAGCGGGTTTATTTCGAGAATGTAGGGGAAAAGTGGAAGACCCTGTGTCACAGAAGTGACAGTAGGAGGCCCATATCAGACGCCTGAGCCTGGATGGAGGTCACTGTGCATGTCAGCACCAGTGAGGACAACAGAAAAATCTGGGTCAGTGCCAATAAAGGATAGATGACTTGCTGTTCTCTGCCAGAGTATTTGGGGGAAATTTTGGCATAGTAGTATTCTCACGAGACCAGTATCCAGAGTCCAAGATGTTCTAGGGAGATGAGTCTGGATTCCACTTTAGCGGATGGTGAAGGTTGAAATTCAATAAAAAAACTTTATTAAAAAATTCATCTCATGGCAACTGTATAACCATGTTAATTGTCATAAAAACCCTTCTGGTTCATGAATGTCCTTTAGGAAAGAAAATCTGTGGCATGGTGGCTCAGTGGTTAGCACTGCTGCCTCACAGCACCAGTGACCTGGGTTCAATTCCACCCTTGGGCAACTGTCTGTGTGGAGTTTAAACGTTCTCCCTGTGTCTGTTTGGTTTCCTCCTACAGTCCAAAAATGTGGAGGCTAGGTGAATTGGCTGTGCTAACTGGCCCATCGTGTTCAGGGATGAGTAGATTAGGTTGGTTTATAGGGGAATGGGTCTGGGTGGGATGCTCTGTGGGTTGGTGTGGACTTGTTGGGCCAAACAGCCTGTTTCCCCACAGTAGAGATTCTATGATCTTTACCTGATCTGATATAAATGTGACTGCAGACCAAAGCAATATGGTTGACTCTTAACTGTCCTCTGAAATAGCCCAACCAACCATTTAGATTAAGGACAATAAGGGATGGGCAATTGGATGCCCCCAAGCCACAGACTTTTGTTTTAAAAATATTGAGACTGTGTTACCATTACAACGTAACACTCGTATGGACATCAAATCATGTAAATTTGTGAGTGCAGCAAGCTATTGGACAGGGCAGTCGATTGCACACCTCAGCATCAGACAGAATATGCAGACAATGTCCAGAGACTGATATTGGGGAGTTAGCTAATGTGGAACCGGCAGATGAAAAGTACACATGTTTTACTTATATTTTTATAATGGAAGATTCAGAAACATTCTAATTATAGCTATAAATTAGGAGGTGGAAGAGAAATGAATTTAGTGAAATTAAAATTAAGGCAGAAGTGCTACTAAGAAAACTCTTGGAGCTGTGGGGATAAGCCCCCAGCACTTATTAACTTCATCTGAGGGTCTTAACAGAAGTGGCTAATGAGCTAATAGATGTGTTGGTATATATTTTCTAAAGTTTGCCTAGATTCGGAAAATGTTTCATCAGACTGGAGCAAAACAAATATAGTCCTTCATTTAAGAAGGGACAAAGAAGGAAAACAGAAAACGGCAAGCCAATTAACTTGTCATCTGTCATGAGGAAGATGTTAGAATTGATCATTAAAGGGATTATAGCTGATCCCTTAGCAAAGCTGAATGTAATTGGAAAGAGTAAGCATTGTTTTATAAAAAGAAAATCATGTTTAATAAATTGATTAAAGTCCTTTGAAGGAGTTATATATACTGTGAATAAGAAGAAACCTGTAGACATATGTACTTGGATTTCCAAAAGTCATTTGATAAGGTGCCACATTTAAAGTTATTGCAGAAACTAAAAGCTCAGGATGTAAGTGGTAATATATTAGCATGGGTAGATGATTGGTTGGTGGAAGAAAACAGAGTTTGTATAAAAGAGTTCTGTGCTGGGCCTCAACTTCTTCTCATATACAACAATGAAATAGATAGGGGGAGTGAACACTTGATGGCTAAATTCACAGACAGCACAAAGATAGGTAGGAAAGAATGTTGTGAAGAAGAGATATGGTGTTTCCAGATATATAGAGATTGGTTGACTGAGTGGAGAAAAATCTTTCAGATAGGGTATAATATTGGAAAATGTGAAATTGTTTACTTTGGCTGGAAGAATAGAAAAGCAGAGTATTACTCAAACAAGGAATGAGTGCAAAATTTTGAGGTGCAGAGGTTCTACATTTTCTGGTGCATCTGTCACAAAATGTTCGTATACAAGCACAGCAAGTAATCAAGACGGTTAAAGAAATACTATCCTTTAATAATGAAAGGAATTGAACAGAAAAGTAAGGATATTCTGTTTCAATTATACAGGGTATTGGTGAGTCTACATCTCAAATACTGTGTGCAGTTTTGGTTTCCTTGTTTAATGAAGGGTTTAAATGCATTGGAGTGATTTCAAGGTTTACTAGAGTGATAACTGGAATAAATCGGTTGTGTTATGAGGAAAAGTTGGACAGTCTGAGTTGGTTTGAGTTTGGAAAAATGAGGAGCACCTTGACTGTAACGTATAAGATTCTATGATGCGCAAGATATATCATAGTGTTGGCAAGGTGAACACGGAAAGGGTATTTCCTCTTTTGGGTGACTCCAGAACTTGAGGCAGTGTTTCAAAATTAGGGGTCTCCCTAATTGGTCAGAGAGGAGGAGGATCTTTCTCTCAAGTTTATATGGCTTTGGAAATTTGCCTCAGTAAATAGAGGAGGCAAGGTTGTTGAATATTTGTAAAGCAGAGAGAGAGATAGATTTGTATTAGACAGGAGAATCAATATTATTAAGAGGAGACAGAGATGTGGAATTTGAAGCACTACACGGATCAGCTATGGTCTTACTAAATGGCAGGAAAAGCTTGAAGGGCTGAATGTCCCACTTCTGCAATTACTTAAATGTTGGTATGGTAGACAGCACACCACATAAGAACCCTCACCTCTCTGACAAGGAGGGCTCTGAACTTGCCAGGATGAACGAGGACTTTGCCTGTGCCAATGGAAGGACTGGGGTTTAGCAGAAGCCCAGTGAGGAAGCCCCCAGCCTGCAATTCAAGGATGGTCACACAGGTAACTCTATTGGTTCTTCACTTCAGGTCCTTGCAGCAAGCTTCAGAAAACAGGCAGATTTCACACCCACCTCCACTTCAAACACTACCTCTGATGATAATGCTGCCGAATTCTCGGAGATGAACTATCGTAGCTTTCACACATACTCTCCACCAGGTGCAAAGGCATTCATTTCAGTGGGTACATGTTCTGGATTATGCTCAGTGCCAAAATCCAGAACACGTCACAGACACATGCCAGCAGCTGATTGAGAGTGTGACAGCCAAGGTCTCCAGATAAGAGAAATATGAATGATGATGAGCCTCTGGATTTCGCCATATGAGGCCCAATTGAATTGCAAAGACAGATAGAACGTTTGGCAGAGGCCATGTGCTGCATTGAGCAAAATGTGGAGGAATCCATCCAATTTTCAACTGCTGTTATGGTTCCAGAGTATAAACACTTGACTGCCTCGATGGAAATGGTGATGACCACCTTGGAGAGTGAGGCACAGCAGAAAATGCAGGGGTTGCTGGATATATGCTCAGACCTGCACTCTGTCAGGGATCAGGGGTTGCCATTGGATGCTGATGGGGAGGAGGAGTGGCAGAAGTTCACCCCAATAGCTTCATCCCAGTGTGCTTTAAAGTTGCCCTGTTACTCCACCTCCCCTCTGCCAGTGGCCCCATCGCTTCCAGCAGATCGGAATGAGAGAGTGCACTAGTACTTGTACGTGAGATTCCCAGCAGGCCAGAAGCCTCTAGGCCTCTGGCTCCTTGAAGATGCATTCCAAAGACATCGCAGTCAACAGGGCATAACAGTCAGGAATTTGCCTTACCTTAGATGTGGATGTCGGGCATAGATGTAGTGATAGGTAAAGGAAGATTAAGAAGTTAAGCCAGAAACATAGCACAGATATTTAATCACTACAGAAGTAACATCTTTGTAAATGTAGGGTCTTAAGCATGTTTATTGTATTTGATTTTTGTTGTTGTTTGCTTCAATAGTTACATGCATTCAAGGATGCTGCTCCCTATTCTCAATCAATTGTAGATGATGTAGTTCCATGGGGTACAACATTTATGGTGTCACGTCATCAGTAGTGGCATCTGACTATCCTGACATACATAGATGTAAACCTTGGGCAGCATTTGTATAGTCGAGATCATGTAACTTATCTGGCAACCCAGCAGGTGCTGTTCTCCTGATTATCATGCTTCTGAGGCTGCTGCCTAAGCAAGATTTGCAGCTGAGTCATTGGATGTCTTGTCACAGTGTGCATGATGGAGTCCTTTGCAAGATTTTGCCCCTATTTGGAGAATGCATAAATTAGATAAGAGCATGTCACTGTGTAATTACAAGTGCATGTGGTATCCAACAATCATTTTTATGGGCTTGATTGTGCTAAAAACCACAAGACTACAAGACCATAAGATATTGGAACAGAATTAGGCCTTTTGACCCATTGAATCTGCTCCACCATTTGATCAAGGCTGATATGTTTCTCAACCCCACTTTCCTGTCTTCTGCCTAATCCTTGATCCCCTTTCTAATCAAGAACCTTTCTATCTTTGTCTTAAATACATTCAATGACTTGCCTCCACAGACTTCTGCAGCAATGAGATTCACAGATTCACCACCCTCTTGCTGAAGAAATTCTTCCTCATCTCATTTTTAAAGGGCCTTCCCTTCACTCTGAGGCAGTACCCTCAGGCCCTAGTCCATCTTACTAGTAGAAACATCTTCTCCACATCTCCTCTATCCATTCCTTTCAATATTCTGTAAATTTCAATGAGATCCCCTTCATTCTTCTAAACTCCATTGAGTACAGACAAGAGTGTTCAACTGCTTCTCGTATGACAAGTCACACAACCATACAGCTGTACAGCATGGAAACATGGACTCAGCTCTGATCCTTGTGGCACACAACTGAATACAGGCCTCTGGTCTGAAAAACAACCATCAACTACCCCGCTTTGTCTCCTACCTTCAAATCAGTTCTGTATCCTAATGCCTAGTTCTCCCTGCATTTCATTTCACCTTGCTAACCAGTCTACCATGCGGAACCTTGTCGAAAGCTTTACTGAAGTCCATATAGATCACATCCACCACTCTGCCTTCATCAATCCTCTTTGTTACTTCTTCAAAAAATTCAATTAAGTTAGTGAGACATAATTTCCCACACACAAAGCCATGCTGACTATCCCTAATCAGTCCTTGCCTTTCCAAAGACATGTAAATCCTGTCCCTCAGGATCCCCTCCAACAACTTGCCCGCCACCTATGTCAGGCTCACTGGTCTACAGTTCCCTGAGTTTTCCTTACCACCTTTCTCAAATAGTGGCACCGCATTAGCCAACCTCCAGTCTTCCGGCACCTCACCTGTGGCTATTGATAGTACAAATATCTCAGCAAGGGGCCCAGCAAACACTTCCCCAGCTTCCCACAAAATTCTAGCATACACCTGATCAGGTCCTGGGGATTTATCCACCTTCATGTGTTTTAAGATGTTCAGCACCACCTCCTCTGTAATATAGATATTTTACGAGATGTCGTTATTTATTTCCAAAGTTCTCTAGCTTCCATATCCTTCTTCACAATAAGCACTGATGCAAAATACTCTTGTAGTATCTTCCGCATCTCCTGCGGTTCCATACATAGGAAGCCTTGCTAATCTTTAAGTTTATTCTCTCTCTACTTACCCTTTTGTCCTTAATGTATTTGTGGAATCCTTTTGCATTCTCCTTAACCCTATTTGCCAAGGCTATCTCATGTTCTCTTTATGCCCTCCTGATTTCTCTCTTAAGTATACTTCTTTAGCCTTTGTACTCTTCTGGGCATTCACTTGATCACCGCTGTCTATAAGTGACATATACTTCCTTCTTTTTTTTGACCAAAACCTCAATTAATAGATCATAGGATCTCTACAGTGTGGAAACAGGCCCTTTGGCTCAACAAGTCCACACTAACCTTCAGAGCATCCCTCTAATCTACACATCCCTGAACACTACAGGCAATTTAGCATGACCAATCCACCTAGCCTGCACATCTTTGAACTACAGGAGGAAACTAGAGCACCCGGAGGAAACCCACACAGACACAGATAGGGTGGCATGGTAGCTCAGTGGTTAGCACTCCTGCCTCACAGTGCCAGGGACCTGGGTTCAGTTCCAGCCTTGGGCAACTGTCTGCGTGGAGTTTGCACATTCTCCCCGTGTCTTCCTTCAAGTTTCCTTCGAGTGCCCTGGTTTCCTCCTACAGCCCAAAGATGTACAGGGTAGGTGGATTGGCATGCTAAATTGCCCATAGTGCCCAGGGATGTTTAGGTTAGGTGGATTAGACATGGGGAAATCTGGGGTAGGGGAATGGGTCTGGGTGGGATGCTTTTTGGAGGGGTGATGTGGACTTGTTGGGCCGAAAGGTGTATTTCCACACTGTAGGGATTCTATGAATGTGCAAACTCCTTACAGACAGTTGCCTGAAGGTGGAATCAAACCCAGGTCCCTGGTGCTGTGAGGCAGCAATGCTAACCACTGAGCAACCATGCAGCGCTATTCTCCAGGCATCCAGCATTCCCTGCACCTACCAGCCTTGCCCTTCACCCTAACAGGAACATATTGTCTTTGGACTCTCATTTCATTTTTGAAGGCCTCCCACTTCCCAGCCGCCCCTTTACCTGTGAATATCTGCCCCTAATTTACTTTTGAAAGTTCTTGCCTGATACCATTAAATTGGCCTTCTTCCAATTTAGAACTTTAACTTTTAGATCTGGTCTATCCTTTCTCATCACTATTTTGAAACTAATAGAATTATGATCACTGACCCCAAAGTTCTCCCCCACTGACACCTCAGTCACCTGCCCTGCCTTATTTCCCAAGAGTAGGTCAAATTTTACTCCTTCTCTAGTAGGTACATCCACATACTGAATCAGGAAATATTCTTGTACACCCATAACAAATTCCTTTCCATCCAAGCCCTTAACACTATGGCAGTCCCAGTCTATGTTTGGAAAGTTAAAATCTCCTACCATTACTACCCTATTATTTTTACAGATAACTGAGATCTTCTTTCAAATTTGTTTCTCAATTTCCTGCTAACTACCTGGGGGAGGTGGGGAGGGGGATGGAGCTGTGTGGGATCTATGATACAATCCCAGTAAGGTGATCATCCCTTTCTTAATTCTCAGTTTCACCCAAATAATTACTCTGGGTGTTCTCCCAGGAATATCCTCTATAAGTACAGCCGTAATGTTATCGCTAATCACTCGCCTTCCTCCCTTGCCCCACTTTCTATACTTCTTATAGAATCTACACCCTGGAACATTAAGATGCCAGTCCTATCAATCCCTGAGCAACGTTTTTGTAATTGCTACGATATTCCAGTACCATGTTCCCAACCATGCCCTGAATTCATCTGCCTAATTTGTCAGGCCTCTCACTTTGAAATAATTGCAGTTTAATTTATCAGTCCTACCTCGTTCTCTGCTTTGTTCCTGCCAGCCCTGACTGTTTGACTCACTCATTTTCCTGACTGCATCTTTTTTCTCACAATCTGCCTGGTTATCCCCTTACTAATTTAAATCCTCTCGAGCAGCTCTAGCAAATCTGCCTGCCAGTCCCATTTCATTTCAGGTGCAAGCCATCCTTCTTATACAGGTCACCTCTACCACAGAAGAGATTCCAATGATCCAAAAATATGAATCCTTCTTCCCTACACCAACTCCTCAGTCTTTCATCCCCAGGATCATTCTTGTAAACCTCCTCTGGACTCTCTCCAACGCTAGCACATCGTTCCTTAGACATGGGCCCAAAACTGATGACAATATTCTAAATGTGGTCTGACTAGTGCCTTACATTGCCACAGCAGTACATCTCTGCTCTTATATTCCAGTTCCCTTGAAATGAATGCTAACATTGTCTTTGCCTTCCTAAATACCAACTGAACCTGCATGTTAACATTAAGGGAATCCTGGACTAGGGCTCCCAATTCCCTTTGTGCTTCAGATTTCTGAAGCCTTTGCCCATTTAGAAAATATTCTATGCCTCTATTCTTCCTAGCAAATGCCTAACCTCACACTTTCCCACATTGTAGTCCATCTGCTACTTCTTTGCCCACTCTCCTAGATTGTCCTACTCCTTCTACGCCTACCTGCTTCCTCATCGCTACCTGTCTCTCCACCTATCTTTGTGTCATCTGCAAACTTAGCAACAATGCCCTCAGTTCCTTCATCCAGACCATTAAAAAAGATATGAATATTTGTGGATCCAACACTAACCCTTGCAAAACTCCAGTGGTCACAAGCTGCCAGCCTGAAAAAGACCCCTTTATCCTTCCACCTTCTGTTAGGTGAAGGGGAGGTGATGGCCTAGTGGTATTATCGCTAGAATGTTGACCCAGATAATGTTCTGGGGACCTGGGTATGAATCCCGCCATGGCAGATGGTGGAATTTGAATTTTATTAAAAAAAATCTGGAAGTAAGGGTCAAATGATGAGCATGAATCCATTGTCGATTGTTGGAAAAACCCATCCAGTTCACTAATGTCCTTTAGGGAAGGCAACTTCCACCCTTACTGGTCTGGCCTACATGTGACTCCAGACCTACAGCCATGTGGGTGACTCTGAACTGCCGTCTGGGCAATTAGGGATAGGCAATAAATGCTGCCCAGACAGCGATGCCCTCATCCCGTGAATGAATAAAGAAAAAAAAGTTAGTCAATTCTCTATCCATGCCAAAACCTTGACTCTAACACCATGGGAACTTATCTAATTTAGCAGCATCTTGTCAAAGGCCTTCCAGAAATCCAAATAGATCATGTCTACTGACTACCCTTTGTCTAACTTGCTTGTTAACTCCTTGACAAATTCTAACACATTTGTAAAAATATGGCCTCCCCTTGATGAAGCCATGCTGACTCAATCCTATTTTATGATGCACTTCCAAGTAATCCACAATTTAATCCTTAATAATGGATTGTAAAATCTTACGAAGAACCAAGGCCTATAATTTCCTGTGTTGTGCTCTCTCCCTTCTCATACACATTTACATTAGCAATTTTCCAGTTTTTTTGGGCCCTACCTGACTCCAGTGATTCCTGAAAGGTATCTACAATCTCCTCAGCTATCTCCTTCAGAACTCTGGGATGTAGCCTACAGTAATTTTCTTTCCAGGTGTTCAAGATATAGGAATATGAAGTGTTGTGCAGGTAGTTTCCCATCCCAGCAGGCACAGATATTACGATGTCGTCTGAGAAGGACATTTAACACAAGTAAGATATGTATTGTTTCAAACTGGCCCACACACAGGGTCACTTATCTACATTGTTAAAGTGGAATTATAAAATATAATGCAGTCATGAGAACAAGAGAATAATGCAATGAACCAAAAATCACAATGCTCATTAGGGAAACCCAGGTCTCAGCCAAAATAGGTTGATAACTCGTAATGGCTTGGAGATATTGTGGTACTTCACTAATCCTCAAATCTGGTAGTGATAATGTCATGGGTCTGTTTGTCATATTAAACTGAGGCCTGGCATTTGTTGCTGCATCCAAAGGATTCATTCCTTTATCAGCAGCATTTTCTTACTCTTCCACCTTCTCAGAGGAGATATCTGGTTCCTCTACCTCCTTCCCTGCAAATTCCTCACCCCAATGCTAAGCAAGGTTATGCAGTACACAACGGATCACAATGAATCTGGACATTAGTTTTGGCGAGTACTGAAATGCTCCATTTGAGATTTCCAGGCAACAGAACCTCATCTTGAGCAGTTCCCTAGTATACTGTATTGTTGCTGTTATTAAGGTATGGGCAGTGCTGTAGCTGTCCTCAACTGCACTTTGCACGTTGTGTACTGTGTTGGGTCTCTGTGCATATCACCTGTCACCCAAGAAACCAACTTTGTAGCTGATGAGGTGGAGCAAACACTTGCAGCACCTATGATTTGGTAAGGATGTATGCATTGTGAAAGCTCCCTGCAGCGTTACCTGTCCCCTGCCAGTTTGCTTCTGCCACTCCAGGTCATATGTTAACTTGCCATATTATAGGTGTGATAGTGAAGGTTGTGTGATATGCTTATGTGATGTGGTGATCATGGTTCAAAAGCTGCCAGTGTGTGCAAGCTATTAAACATGGGTTTAAGGCTTCTACCAATGCTAAGTGCATGAAGGTGAGGTAAAGCTATGTTTGATAAGAATTGTGATTAATAGAGATTGTCAGTTGGTGAGTGATGGAAATGTGCTTTGATTGGTGTGAGAGATTAGCAGTTGACAGGATGAGGCATTTGAAGGTATATTAACTGGCCTTGACCATCATACAAAATCGTTGAACATTTTGCAACATTGCATCTAAGTCCTCAGGGCTAGACTCCTAGCATTGACCATCATAACTGCCTGGTCAAATTGCTTTTGCAAAGCTTGGTTGGAGGGTCTGGTGACCATCTATGGCTATGTTTACATCTTTTCTTCTCTGTATCCAGTGCAGTATTGGAAAATCTTGGCACCTGCTCATTGTCACAATGAGCCTTTCATTTGATATTCCCATGTCAAAATCAGTTTACGAACAACTTCCAGAACATGCTCCAGAGACACATTGCACCTCCCCTTTGAAAGATACAGATTGGCTTTAAGTAGCGCAGGCTGGCTTTAATTTTTAGCCTGTTATGATTTGCACAAGTTGAACCCTGGCTGCAAACTACCATCATTTAAATTAGCAGGCAGTAAGAAGTCTGTGTATTGTGTACATCAGAAGCTCGATCGCATTATAATCTGTTCCTGTATTCTAGCTTGTGCAATTTCATGACAATATGGAAGACAGTGGAAGATAAAACCTATAGAGATGTGTTTTCTGTGACATGAGAATTAACAGGACAGCTGAGAAAAGGTGAGGCATACCAGAAGAATTTTACGGTTATCTCTAAAAAGCTACACCAATTCCTTGGACATGTACTTAGGAGATGAAAAACTAGAACATGAGGCTGGCAAAACAATAGGGAGGGAAAAAAGAAGAAATATACCAACAGCTTAAGAAACAGAACATATAAATATTTTAGAACATTACTAAGATATTGACTGTTATTAAAGACTGTGAAAGCTGGAGATCTATGATCACTGATGTTCTACAATTTGACACCTGGAGAAGAAGGAGGTGCGTGCAGAAGCTTTGTCCACCAATTTTATGGAATTGATATATAATTCAAAGGATTATGAAGTTGTCATATTTTAAACATAAGGAAGATGCTGCTTTTAAATGAACTCATAGGGTTACTTTTGAATGCTGTTTGGAAAGTGATCTGACATTAGAGTTAACAATTTCAAAATGTTTTTTGGGTAAATTTATACTGGTAGAATAATTGCTGCTGAAAAGTAAGTGCTTTTAATAGTGGCTTAAATAATTACATTAGATGAAGTAATTTTAATTGGTGAACCATTACGACTTTTATATGATGCTTCAATGACCTAACATGTTGAAGTGAAGAGATCAGAGTTTTATTGTCCAGTAGTCTTTCACCTTTGGTGGACAGGCTTTAGAGAGTGCAGTGACGAGCCACTCACTTCAGGATTACTAGAATTTAATATGTACTTGTATCCACACTATTGGAAAAAGTTTTAAGTTGTTAAATCTTTCATTGGTTTCTTTATGTTCATGCTTTTTGCTCTAACTGGGTTAGCTGCAGCATTCAAAAGACCTTGCAATCACTGTCTAATGACACAATACTACTTTAAAACAGAGTGCAAGCTATTTAAAATGAATACTCAAGGATGAAATTAATGTGCATTTGCTAAGGCATATACCCAAGTATCCACTGCTGAAACAGGTTGGTAACTTTGAAAAAAAGTCCTACCATTTGCTGCATGCTTTGGGAAATAGTGAATATTTCAGTTCTTTGGGAACTTATGCAGCAGATGGCTACCTTTCGTTTCATCACCGTGTGAAGTATGTGCAAATTTATGATTACATTTTGCTTCAGATTGATAGTTGTTCTTTACTTTCCCAAGTGTAATGCATGATCCCTGTCATAGTTTAAGCTCTCATTTAATGAAGCTAAGGAACCAGCTGTGTTTTGGCTCTTTCGAAAAGATATTTCTGCACTGCTGTAGATATTAGTTGTATAAAGATGGAATATCATAGAGTACATATTGAGTATGAGCATATCTGACATGCAATTAGACAGAGACATCAACCTGAAATTTTGGCTGAGATTTTTATCAGCCCTGGAGACTCTGGTGAAATGGCATTGGAAGCTATTGGTGGGAAGATTCCTTCTGCAGTTGCTATCCCATTACTAATGAATACTCCCAAGAAGGCAATGGCCATTTTCCAAGTGACAGAATGCACCATAATCCAAACATGGGAAACTGCCAGGTAAGTTGAGACAGCATCCTGGTGGCATCTCAAGTATGGCAGACTTCCAGAGGCTCCATGGTTCATAGAGACTCCTCCGTAGTGATGCTCTCTCTTGTGCTGCTAAGGCTGAACTGGAGAGTTGACATCCCTGATTGCTGGGCCTGCCAACCTAACCTGGGGTATTTTAACAACCTCTTTGTCAGTCTTCACAGGCTGCTAGACCTGGAGGTGGCTTCTGTTTCTCTCTGCAGTCTCAGCAGCATCCTCCAATACCAGTGATAACACCGAGACTGTTGAGCTACCTCTGCCTTTGTTTGGACTGGCAGCTCTGACAGGAGGGCTGTTGTCCCCAATTAGCTAGTGGTCCCTGCAGTTGCCTGTTAACTGCTTAGTAGAGGTTAAAAAAAAACCTGCCACAATCCCATTGTTCACATCTGTGGGCTCAGGACCCACATTTGGTCCCAGCTGTGGATCCATGGCATATCAGGAAAGTTCCAACCACTAGGACTATTTCTTTTCCCACAGGTGGTGCCCCACCTGCTAAGAATTTCCAGCATTTTCTGTTGTTATTTCAGAATTCTAGTATCTATAATATTTTGCTTCAGCTTAGTGATCAATCATTTAATCTGACTGCACCACTTTAAACTCAACCTAGCTTTAATTTCCTGTGGTAAATCTGCTCTCTAAACAGGAATAAACAAGTTAAATTTGAACAAGAGATAATATAGTTTGGAGCTGGAGGAACACAGCAGATCAGGCAGCATCAGAGGAGCAGGAAAGTTGATATTTCGGGTTGGGACCCTTCTTCAGAAATGGGCTTGATCAATATGCCCCTCCCATCCTCCTGTCTAGCAAACAAGGAAAACTCAAATTTCTATGTTCCCAAGATAGCGAACTTCAATTCAGATACCACTTCTTCCCCTTGTTTCTTTTAAGCAAAAATTCAAATCTTCCCACCTCTCTCTCATCTCTCTTTGACTTTATTCTTTCAATCAGCACAACTACTTACCTCCCGTGATAATAAGTACTGCAGATGCTGGAGAATCCGAGATAACAAGGTGTGGAGCTGGATGAACACAGCAGGCCAAGCAGCATCATAGGAGCAGGAAAGCTTGATGTTTCGGGCCTAGACCCTTCATCAGAAATGGGGGAGGGGAAGAGGGTTCTGAAATAAATAGGGAGAGAGGGGGAGGCATCTTCCTCTCCTCTATCCATCTTCTATCCGCCTCCCCCTCTCTCCCTATTTATTTCAGAACCCTCTTCCCCTCCCCCATTTCTGATGAAGGGTCTAGGCCCAAAACATCAAGCTTTCCTGCTCCTATGATGCTGCTTGGCCTGCTGTGTTCATCCAGCTCCACACCTTGTTATCTCTACTTACCTCCCGTGTTGGCTAATGTTATAAAAGGTCTATTAAAATAAAATACTGAAGGTGCTGGAGATCTGAAAATAAAATAATACTGGATAAACTCAGCAGGTGTAGCATAACTGTGGAGAGAGACACAATAGGATTCCTCTTTGAAACTTTTTGTCCTGAAGAAGTCATATCAGACTTGAATCATTAACACTGTTTCTGACTCCACAGATGCTGCTAGACCTGCTGAGTTTCTCAAACAGTTGGTTTTTATTGTACATAGTTCCCTGTTCTTAGGCTGTTTGGCTGTCTTGTTCAAAATGAAAAAAAAAATTAGTTACTTACTGTGTAAATACAATCCTGTTAAACACAAGATTAAAAATCTGTTGTTATTCCAGCTCCTAGTCCTCATTAGAAGCATTTAACCATCTTTTAGAAAATGGATTATTCCAGCGCATGTGTTCTTTCAGCCTCGGTTTAAGCCTGTTTTAATGAACTTTGTACTTCAAGTGCTCTGGACGAACTGGTTTGTTTTTCATTTACATACAAGTTGGCATCTAGCCTGATACAAGAAATGTTATTATTATTAAGAAAGTGCTTTGTGGGTCATTCTCCAATGTGTACATATTGAGAAATGCAACGTCTATTGTTCAGTAGAAACCTATGTGTCTGTATGACTCTGCAGTTTGTAACTGGGACAATTAAATTCAGTTTTAGTAGTTATGCCGCAATTGTTTTTCATTACTTTATTATTCAAACTTTACTATCACTTTTATTTCAAATTTTCATGTATGTTTAAGATTCAGTTCCCAAATAGGACTTGATATTAAATTCAATAAACGACAGTAAATGCTAGCTTAGAATACACTTTAAAATAGAAAGCGGGTTGGGGGAGGGGGTGGTGGGGGGAAGGGAAGGGTAAAACATCCCCCCAGAAGGGAACAAAGCAACAGGCTAACATCTGTAGGGTTAGATACATTGTGTGGAAAAATATGAAAAAATGAAGGGAAAGGAGAATGCAGGAGAGGTTATTAAAGTCTCCAGCACAGAGACAAATAGGACAGAGTGTTTTGAAAGGGTTAGGAATCAAACTTCAAGCACACCGGATAAATGAGCGACAATGTGAAGAGGGATGGTTAATACAGGACTGAAGGTGCTATATCTGAATGCACATAATATAAGAAAGAAGGTAAATGAGCTTGTGGCACAGATTGAAGTTGGCAGATATGACACGGGGGCATCATGGAGACATGGCTGCAAGGGAATTAGGATTGGGAGCTGAATATCCAAGGATATACCTCCTATCAAAAAGATAAGCAGGTGGGCAGAGAGGGTGGTGTTGCCTTATTAGGAAGAAATGAAATTAAATAAATAGTAAGAAACGAAGTAGGCTCATATGGTGTAGAATCTGTGTGGGTAGACTTGAGGAACAGTAGAGGTAAAAAAAAACCAAAGGTGGAATTATGTACAGGCCTCCAAACAGTGATCAGGAGCTGGGGTGCAAGATACATAAGGAGGTAGAAAAGGTATGTAAGAAAGGCAAAATTACAGTCAACATGAGGGATTTCAATATGCAGGTGGACTGGGAAAATTAGGTTGGTAGGGGATTGTGAGAAAAGGAATTTGTGGAATGTCTACGAGATGGCTTTTTGGAGCAGTTTGTGGTGCAGCCCGCAAGAGAACAGGCAATACTGGATTTAGTGTTGTGCAATGAGGCTGACTTGATAAGGGAGCTTATGATGAAGGACCCCTTAGGAGGCAGTGATCATAATATGATTGAATTTACTCTGCAATTTAAGAGGGAGAAAATAGAATCAGAGGTAAAAGTATTACAGCCGAATAAAGGCAACTACAGAGGCACCAGGGAGGAGCTGGGCAAATTTGACTGGAAGAGGAGCCTAGCAGGCAAGACAATGGAACAGCAATGGCAGGAGTTTCTAGGAGTAATTCAGGAGACACAGCAGAAATTCAACCCTAGGAAAAAGAAGCATGATACAGAGATGATTAGGCAACCATGGCTGACTAGGGAAGTCAGGGATAGCATTAAAGCAAAAGAGAAAGCATATAATGTGGCGAAGGGCAGTGGGAAACCAGAGGATTGGGAAGCTTACAAAGACCAACAGAGGGCAACAAAAAAAATAAATAAGGAGGGAGAAGATTAAATATGAGGGTAAGGTAGCCAGTAATATAAAGGAGGACTGTAAGAGTTTCTTTAGATAAATAAAGGGCAAAAGAGAGGCAAACGTGGCCATTGGATTGCTGAAAAATGACCCTGGAGAGATAATAGTGGGGAACAAGGAAATAGCTGAGGAACTGAATAATTACTTTGCATCAGTCTTCACAGCGGAAGACATGAGTAATATTCCAAAAATTTGAGCGAATCAGGGGGCAGAGCTGAGTATGGTGGCCATCATGAAGGAGAAGATGCTAGAAAAACTGTATGGCCTGAAGGTGGAAAAGTCACCAGGGTCAGATGGACCACACCCCAGAGTTCTTAAGGAGATAGCTGAGAGATAGTGAAGTCGTTAGTGGTGATCTTTCAGGAATCGCTAGAGTCAGGAAGGGTCCGAGAGACTGGAAAATCGCTAACGTGACACCCCTGCTTAAAAACGGAGTAAGACAAAAGACTGAAAATTACAGGCCGATTAGCCTAACCTTGGTCATCGGTAAGATTTTAGAGTCCATTGTGAAGGAAGAGATTTCTGAATACTTGGGAAGTGCATGGTTAAATAGGGCAAAGTCAGCATGGCTTCATCTAGGGGAGGCCATGCATGACAAATCTGTTAGAATTCTTTGAGGAAGTAACAAGCAGGTTAGACCAAGGAGAGCCAATAGATGTTGCCTACCTGGACTCCAAGAAGGCCGATGACAAGGTGTCACACAGGAGGTTGCTGAGTACTATCTTATCCCATGGTGTTAGAGGCAAGGTGCTAGCATGGATAGAAGTTGGCTCTCCAACAGAAAGCAGAGAGTGGGGTTAAAAGGGTCCCTCTCAGGGTGACAGCCGGTGACTAGTGGTGTTCCACAGTGGCCGATGTTGTGACCACAACTTTTAACTTTATATGTTAATGATCTAGATGAAGGAATTGAGGGCATTCTGGCTAAGTTTGCAGATGATACAAAGATAGGTAGAGGGACAAGTAGTATTGAGGAGGTAGGGAGGCTGCAGAAGGATTTGGACAGGTTAGGAGAGTGGGCAAAGAAGTGACAGATAGGGTACAACGTGGGAAAGTCTGAGGTCATGCACTTTGATAAGAAGAATAGAAACATGGGCTATTTTCTAAATGGGGAGAAAATTCAGAAGTCTGAAGTGCAAAGAGACTTGGGAGTTTAGTCCAGGATTTTCTCAAGGTAAACTTGCAGGTTGAGTCAGTAGGTAGGAAGACAAATACAATTTTGAAATTTATTTTGAGAGGACTTGAATATAAAAGCAGGGATGTACTTCTGAGGCTCTATAAAGCTCTGGCCAGGCCATATTTGGAGTATTGTGTGCAGTTTTGGGCCCCATATCTCAGGAAAGATGGACTGGCCCGGGAGTAGGGTTCAGAGGAGGTTACACGAGTATGGTCCCAGGAATGAAAAGCTTAACATATGAGGAATGTTTGAGGACTCTGGGTCCATACTTGATGGAATTTAGAAGGATGAGGGGTGGATCTAATTGAAATTTACAGAATACTGAACGGCCTGGACAGAATGGATGTTGGGAAGATGTTTCCATTGGTTGGAGAGACAGAGACCTGAGGCCACAGCCTTAGAGTAAAGGGAAGACCTTTTTGAACAGAGATAAGGAGAAACTTCTTCAGCCAGAGAGTGGTGGATGTATGGAATTCATTGTCACAGAAGGCTGTGGAGGCCAGGTCATTGAGTATATTTAAGGTAGAAATAGATAGATTCTTGATTGTCAAGGGGATCAATGGTTACAGGGAGAAAGTGGGAGAATGGGGTTGAGAAACTTATCAGCCATGATTGAATGGCGGAGCAGACTCGATGGGCTGAATGGCCTAATTTCTGCTCCTATGTGTTATGGACTACAACACAATATACAGTTCATGGGGGTCGATTAGCTCAGTGGGCTGGTGCAGAGTGACCCCAACAATGCAGATTCAATACTTGTACCATGATGGTTCTGCTTTCTCAGCCTTAACTCTCGCCTGAGGTGTGGTGGCCCATAGGTTAAACCTCCACCAGAATTACCACTAATGAGGGAACAGTCCAGCCTTTGGACGATTGGAATTTTACCTGACATGGGAAGCCTAGGTAAATATGCCTACATTAATGAGAGCTATTACTAAAAGGATATTGCCTTCATAAAGAAAACTTCACTAGAACATCTTAAAATTTTGAAACTGAGGAAAAACTGTTCTAACTTCGTGCTCAACAATTTTTTAAAGCAGAATCACTTGCGCAAAACTGAATGCCAAAATATTTTCTATAGAGACAAGATTCCTTTAAAAGTATCCAGTGTTGCAACATATTTCTACAAAAGTGTGCTCTTAATTCTCATCATTTACCTTAAACATCCTAGTCGAAGCAATATGTGCAGATGATTTGCATTCCCTGTCTAGTGCTCTGACATTAAAATGTATTACGGTTAAATATTTTCCATAGGTGCCTTGGTATTCTCTTCATTCCTTCCTGTTCACTGAAAGCTGCGCTCAATCTAAACAATTCCTTTTGTTTTTGATAATCTTTAAAACATAGCAGTTGCACTTTCATTACTCTAAGCTAATAATGGTTACATTAAAGATGTGAACATTTATTTGACTTGTACTCAGTTTTTTTGCATTAGAAAACAGTTCATTCTCTCATGAACTACACTGGGTAATCTTTCTTTTGTTACTACTCTGCATGAGCTCTGGAACAATTAGTGACAGATGGAAAATGGACTGTATTGACTATTTACTGCTGCTTTTATACGTCACACCAGTTCCAGTAGATATCGATCCTAGTGCGCAGACCTTTGGGTGAGAATGGGGGCGGATGTGGGGGAGGGTGTGGCAGATTTTGAAATCTTGTAAACTCAGGTACGTTTAGATTCCAGTGTCATTTAATGTTCTCAATGCTTGTCTGTTGCTCACCAATCAAACATGATAGAAAATATGATGTGGCCATTCTGAGCTGCTCCCAGATAGAGCTTTTGAAGTCACTTTTGTTGCAGTAGTCTTTTTTTCTTGTTTGTTCTTAAAGATTGTGAAAATGCTTGCATTTGCTAAGTAACGCGCCTATGTCTCCTGCTGCTCTGCAGTGCTGCTTTTCAATGCCTCCCCCAAGAAAACGCAACTCCTTTTGAGAAATAGTTGCATGGAGTTGTTTCCAAATTCATAAGTAGGAAATAGGTACATTGACAACAAGGTGTAGGGCTGGATGAACACAGCAGGCCAAGCAGCATCAGAGGAGCAGGAAAGCTGACGTTTTGGGTCTGGACCCTTCTTGAGAAATAGGGGAGGGGAAGGGAGCTCTGAAATAAATAGAGAGAGGGGGAGGCGATGATAGAAGGTGGATAGAGGAGCAGATAGTTGGAGCGAAGATGGACAAGTCAAGGAGGCGGGGATGAAGCCGGTACAGGTGAGTATAGGTAGGGAGTTGGGGTGGGGTTTGGTCAGTGAGGAGGGAGGAGTGGGTAGGTGGGAGAAAAGATGGACCGGTCAAGTATGCAAGGACAAGATGGGCTGGTCTTGGGATGAGGTCGGTGGTGGGAAGATTTTGAAGCTTGTAAAGTTCACATTGAGACCATTGGGCTGCAGGGTTCCCAGGTGGAACATGAAGTGCTGCTCCTCCAGCCTTCGGGTCGCATCATTGTGGCGATGGAGGAGGCCCAGGATGGACATGTCGTCCAAGGAGTGGGAGAGGGAGTTGAAGTGGTTCGCGACTCATTTGTCACGAACCGAGCGTAGGTGCTCCACAAAGCGGTCTCCAAGCCTCCGCTTGGTTCCGATGTAGAGGAGGCCACTTCAGGAACAGCGGATACAATATACCACATTAGCAGATGTGTAGGTGAACATCTGTTTAATGTAGAAGGTTTTCTTGGAGCCTGGAATGGGGGTGAGGGGTAGGTGTAGGGGCAAGTGTAGCACTTCCTGCGGTTGCAGGAAAATGTGCTGGGGCTGGTGGGGCTAGTGGGGAGTGTGGAGTGGACGAGGGAGTCAGGGAGAGCAGTCTCTCCAAGGCAGATAAAGGTGAGGAGGGAAATACATCCTTGGTAGTGGGGTCAGATTGCAGGTGACAGAAGTGGCGGAGAATGATGTGTTGAATCCAGAGGTTGATGGGGTGATACGCGAGGACAAGGGGAATTCTGTCTTTGTTGTTATTTCGGGTAGGGTTGTGAGGGCTGAGGTGCAGGAAACACGAGAGATGCGGTGGAGGGTGTTTCAGATCACTGTGGAGGGGAAAATGCAGTCCTTGAAAAACGAGGACATCTGGGACATCCCGTAGTGGAAAGCCTGATCATGGGAGCAGATGCGGCGGAGCCGAAGGAATTGGGAATAGGGGATGGCATTCTTGCAGTAAGGTAGGTAAGAGGAGGTGTATTCTAGCTTTGGTGTAGCTGTGGGAGTTGGTGGGTTTGAAATAGATATCAGTTTCCAGGTGGTTACCAGAGATGGATACAGAGAGGTCCAGGAAGGAGAGAGAGGTAACAGAGATGGTCCAGGTGAACTTAAGGTGGGGGTGGAAGGTGTTAGCCTAAAAGCCCTCTGCTGCCTGGCCTGCTGTGTTCATCCAGCTCTACACCTTGTTATCTCAGACTCCAGCATCGGCAGTTCCTACTGTCTCTGAATAGGTACATTGACTCACTTTAGCAAAATATAATACACAGTACTGCAGATATGTGCACCACCAAACACATCAAGGTCAATAAATGTGGAGCTACAGAAGTACTGCTGGTCAGGCAGCATCCAAGGAGCAGGAAAGTCAACGTTTAAGGCTGAAACACTTCATCCATACTCAGTCAATGTTTAAGGCTGAAACACTTCATCAGTACTCAGAGTCCCGACGAAGGGCTCTTGCCTGAAGCATTGACTTTCCTGCTCTTTGGATGCTTTGGATGACCAGCTGTGCTTTATCAGTTCCACATTTATTGACTCGAGCTTCCAGCATCTGCTCTTCTTACAGTCTCCAAATGCGTCAAGGTGTCGGCACTCGTCTATTTCTGGCATCTGTCATGTGTTAGCGAGTTTAGAACTGGGGAAAATAGGACAGATGAATGCATGCTCAAGTGTTAGTTCAAGAAGGAGGGTTTTAGATTCCTGGATCGCTGGGACCTTTTTTAGAGTCATAGAGTCATACAGCATGGAAACAGACCCTTCAGTCCAACCAGTCCATGCCAACCATAATCCCAAACTAAACTAATCCCATCTGCCTGCACTTGGCTCATATCCCTCCAAACATTTCTTATTCATATATTTATCCAAATGTCTTTTAAAGTAGTAACTGCGTCCAGATCCATCACTTCCTTCATTTGAAAAATAAATGCATCATGGAATTGTGGACATGGTGGAGATTTAATGTTTCAGACTTGCGACTGCAAATCAGGGAGCCATCTGTTTAATTTTAGATCCAGATTTCCATCGTTGAATAAGATACTCCCCAACTTGTTAGCTCTTATCAAGGAATTGTAACCACAGCTACGTCCTCGTACTGATGTATTAAAAAAAAGCATAGCAATCAATTAAATTTAACCTTTAAATTAGAGTTAACTTTGTAACAATGTACAAGATTGTAATTGTATAATCCTTAGATTTTAACAAATCCTGAACAACATATTGTAGAAATCAGTACACTTTCTGATCTTCTGTATTAAAATAACAAAGCAACGTAAACTGTTTCCGAACATTTCACACGGCAGAGTCGGACCAGAGGAAAAAGACATTGATAAGTTAGTGAGAGATCGCAGGAACTGCAGATGCTGGAGAATCTGAGATAACAAGGCGCAGAGCTGGATGAACACAGCAGGCCAAGCAGCATCCGAGGAGCAGGAATGCTGACATTCCGGACCTAGACCCTTCTTCAGAAATGAAGGGTCTAGGCCCGAAATGTCAGCATTCCTGCTCCTCTGATGTTGCTTGGCCTGCTGTGTTCATCCACTCTGCACCTTGATAAGTTAGTGTCTGATTTAATAGGAACTTCATCCAATTAAGCAAGGATTGAGACACGAGCTCATAGATATCAAACTTTGAGCTCATCATTGCACATGCCACCCTTTTCCTTTTAACAATGAAGCAAAGCATAACTTTACCTTAGCAAAATGACAGTAACAAACTTAATGATGAGGATGGACCCATGGATTATTGACAATTTACAGAACTTGTCAGGAGATGATGGTGGTATCGATCAATGTCCATTGCCCTCAAGAGCCAGCGAGAGATTGATCCTATGTCCATTAAACCAATTAGCAATATACTTTGCTTAGTTTAGGCCATCAGAAAGTACTAATTGTAACTGATCATGCTGCAGGTCGTGGCCTGGAAGGAGTTAGTAAGCAACAACTTTCAACTGTCAAGGTGTGCAGATGAGAATGCTTGAAGTTATCTTTGTGTGTGCGTGTGTGCGTGTGTGTGTGTGTGTGTAGAGACAGAGAGAGAGAGACAGAAAAAAGCCATAGTTCACCTGTAAAGTAGCTGCCCTGCTTTAATAGGTATTAACTCCAATAATGTTTCTTGAGTTTACTACATTAGATTGTCTCCTGTTGTCTTATTGGTTAAAGTCCGAGATGAACAAGCTCATTGGGATTTGAATGTTAGATCTTACAGGATAGATAAAGAGGTTTCCTCTGGCTGGGCTGTACAGAACTAGGAGGCACCATTTAAACGTAAGGGCATACTGTAATTTAAGACTGAGATGGGGAGAATTTGTTTTACTCAGATGGTTGTGAATCTTTAATTGTCTATCCCAGTGGGCTGCGGAAGCTCAGTCTTTGAATATGTTTCAAGTAGAGGTTGATTTCTAAAAAAAAACCAATGGTGTAAAGGGTTAAGGGGATAGTGTGGGTAAAAGGCAGTTAAATGCTCAATCAACCATGTTTGTAATAAATGATAGAACATGTTCAACATGCTGAATGGCTAGCGCCTGTATCATATTCCCACCTAAATAGGAGAGCCCTTAATAAAATACTGTTTGACTTTTTAAATGCTTATGCAATTTTGTTATTAGATTACTTTTGAATTTGCTTCCAAGACCCTTTTAATGCTTCAAATAAAATCTTCTCATCTCCCCTTTTAGCTCTTTTAGTTACTTATCTTGGATTCCTGTCCTACGGTTACTGGCTCTCTGGCCACTGGAGATAACTTCTCTGTCTGCTTCCTCAAAACCTCTGAGAGTTATTAACACATCTGTCAAGTCCCCCATTAACCTTGTCTGCTCAAATGGGACAATCCAATGTTCTCCAGTCTTTTTGTATAACTCAAGACTCTTAACTCTAGAACCATTCCGGTAAATCCCCTCTGCTTTTCTATTCAGAGAAAAGATTTCACTACAGCTAATCTTGCTTAGACTGTGCTATCAGAGCTGCTGACTTTTGGATGACAGATCATACCCAGGCACAGTCCATCCTCTCAAATGCACAGGAAAGATATCATTCCAAGAGTTTGAGTAAAAGTAGATCACTTTTCCTCAGGTGTCCAGGCCAACATTGAACCTTCAAAAACCACCACTAAAGGTATTTGGTTATTGCTGTTAGTTGGGGGCCTTGCTGTGTTTCCTACATTTGCGTGCATGTGCTAGGTCCAACCATCTTTAGCTGCTTCATCAATGACCTTCCCTTTGTCATAATGTCAAAGGTTAAAGATGTTTGCAGTTGATTGCATTACATTCAGCACTATTCCCAACTCCTCAGATACTGAAGCAGCCTGTGTCCAAATGCAGTAAGATCTGGACAATATCCAGGCCTAGCATTCATGCCACACAAATTCCAAACAATGGCCATCTCAATAAGAGACAATCTGACAATTGTTCTTTGATGTTCAAAGGCATTACCATCACTGAATCCATATACCATTGAGCTTTACTCATCACAGTGACTCCAAGAGCAGGACTGCGGCTAGAAATACTGCGGTGAATAACTCAACTCCTGACTCCCACCATCTACAAGGCAGAAATCAGGGGCGGGAGGAACACACCCCAGTTGCCTGGATGGATGCAGTCCTAACAACACTCAAGAGGCTTGACACCATCCAGGACAAAGTAACCGCTAATTGACACCACATCCACATTTACTCCCTGAAAAATATTGTGACCAATATCCTTGCAGGTAGGTTTGCTCATACTGTTGGGAGGAATTTAAATGAGTCTGGTAGGGAAAGGGGACACATAATATCGATGAGACAGAACCACATCATGCTACAGCAAAGGAAGAAAGTCAGGGCAAGTTCAACTATGTTGAATGTCAAGACAGTAAGGCAAGGCTGAATGGTCTTTGCTTTAATGCAAGGAGTGCAATAGGTAAGACTGATGAGTCAATGGCTAGGATTGACAATATGGAAGTATGATATTGTTGCCGTCACAGAAACATGGTTGAGAGAAGGACTGGACTGACAACTCAACATTCCAGGGTATAGGATCTGTAGGCGAGACAGAGATGGGTGTAAAAAAGGGTGGTGTGTAGAATTATTAATTAAGGAGACAATTGCTGCAATAGCGAGAGATGATATCAATATATGGGTCTTCAAATGAGGCTTAATGGGTTGGTAACCTCATGGCCCAGTGTATCCCCCACTCAACCGTTACCATCACTGGTATCTACCCAACAATGAGGAAAATTGCCCAGGTATGTCCTGTACACAAAAAGCAGGACAAATCCAACCTGGCCAACTACCGCACCATTAGTCTACTCTCGATCATCAGTAAAGTGATGGAAGGTGTCATCAACAGTGCTATCAAGCAGCACCTGCTCAGAATTAACCTGCTCAGTGATGCCCAGTTTGATTCTGCCAGGGCCACTCACCTCCTGATCTCATTACAGCCTTGGTTCAAACATGGACGGAAGAGCTGAATTCCAGAGATAATAGGAACTGCAGATGCTGGAGAATCTGAGATAACAAGGTGTGGAGCTGGATGAACACAGCAGGCCAAGCAGCATCATAGGAGCAGGAAAGCTTGACGTTTCGGGCCTAGACCCTTCATCAGAAATGGGGGAGGGGAAGAGGGTTCTGAAATAAATAGGGAGAGAGGGGGAGGCGGATAGAAGATGGATAGAGGAGAGGATAGGCGGAGAGGAGACAGACAAGTCAAAGAGGCGGGGATGGAGCCAGTAAAGGTGAGTAAAAGTGGGGAGGTGGTGAGAGTGACAGCCATTGATATTAAGGCTGTATTCGACTGAGTGTGGCATCAAGAAGCCTGAGCAAAACTGGAATCAATGGGTATCGGGGGCAAATGCTCCAGTGGTTAGAGTCATACCTGACGCATAGGAAGCTGGTCGTGGTTGTGAGACGTCAATCATCTTAGCCCCAGGATGTCTCTGCAGGAGTTCTTCAGGGTAGTGTCCTCGGCTCAACCATCTTCAGCTGCTTCATCAATGACCTCCCCTCCAACATAAGGTCAGAAGTGGGGATGTTTGCCAATGATTGTACAATATTCAGCACCATTCATGCCTCCTCAGACACTGAAGCAGTCCATGTTCACATGCAACAAGATCTGGACAATATCCAGGCTTGGGCTGACAAGTGGCAAGTAACATTGGTGCCACACAAATACCATCACCAATAAGAGATAATCTAACCACTGTCCCTTGACATTCAATGGTGTTACCATCACTGAATCCCCCACTATCAACATCCTGGGGGTTACCATTGACCAGAAACTCAACTGGACCCACCACATTAACACAGTGTCTACTGCAGTGAGTAACTCACCTCCTGACTCCTCAAAGCCTGTCCACCATCTACAAGGCACGAGTCAGGAGTGTGATGGAATACTCCCTACTTGCCTGGATGAGTGCAGCCCCAACAACACTCAAGAAGCTTGACACTGTCCAGGAAAAAGCAGCCTGCTTGATTGGCACTACATCCACAAGCTTTCACTCCCACCATCACCGACGCTCAGTAGCAGCAGTGTGTACTATCTACAAGATGCACTGCAGAAATTCACCAAAGATCCTCAGACAGTACCTTCCAAACCCACAACCACTTCTATCTAGAAGAACAAGGGCAGCAGACATTTGGGAGCACTCCAAGTTCCCTTTCAAGTCACTCACCATCCTGACTTGGAAATATATCACCGTTCCTTCACTGTCGCTGGGTCAAAATCCTGGAATTCACTCCCTAACAGCATTGTGGGTCAAACCACAGCAGAAGGACTGCAGTGGTTCAAGAAGGCAGCTCACCACCACCTTCTCAAGGGCAACTAGGGATGGGCAAGAAATGCTAGCCAGCCAGCCCACATCCCAGAAATGTTTAGAAAAGAAAAACTTAGGAATGTGAATTGGGCAGCTACTTTGCTGGCCTATAATGCACTCACAGTAAAGAAATAGAACAACAAAAATGTAAATAGTTCGCAGAGGTGTGCAAGACTAATAATTGGGTAATTACACTAGGGGATTTCAACTTTCCCAAAATAAATTGGGGTAATCATTGTGCTAAGGCTTTAGAAGGGGTGGATTTCTTCAAATTTATCCAGGGGAGATTTTTGTAACCTCATCCATCACTTCCTCACACGAACCACTTCTTGTATTTAAAAAAAAAATTGCCCCTTATGTCTTTTTTAAATTGTTCTGGAAAAAGATGGCTTGTAAAAGGTGGCTTTGGGTTGGGGGAAGACAGATTTGATTAAAATAAAGCAGGATTTGGCTACAGTAGACTGGAATATCTCCTTGCAGTTAAGTCCACAGCAAAACAATAGGGGCATTCAAGAAGTAGCTGGGGAGAGTAGAGGTATCTTTTAGAGGGAAGTGTAGGAACAATAAGTTTGGAGAGCTCTAGATATCTAGGACAATTCAGGACTGGAAAAAGAAGAGGAGTAGGGTTTTTAGCAAGTCCAGATAGAGCAATTCAGCTGTGGCTCTAGAGGAGTACAGGAAATGCAGGAGGCAATTTAAGAAAACAATTAGAAGAGCAAAAATGAGGCATGAAAAAGGACTTGCGAATGGGACTATGGAGAATCTAAAGGTATTTTATAGATATGTTAAAGGGAAGAGGTTAAACCATGGAAAGAGGAGGGCCCATTAGGGACCAAGGGGGAAAGCTGTTTGTGAAGCTGCAGGATACTGGGAGAGTGTTGAATGAATACATCTGTTCAGTTTTCACTGTGGAAAAGAAGAATGTAGGTACGGGATTCAAGAAAAGGGTCTGTGAGTAACATGCACAATTTGACATAGGAATGGGGAAGTTTTGGAGGCTCTGCAGGGCTTAAAAACGGACAAATCCCCTTGCCTGGATGAATTGCATCCAGGCTGCAATGAGAGCCATGGCAGGAAATTTTAGGTGCTCTGACACCAATTTTTAATTCCTCTCTGGCCTCAGGGGAAGTGCCAGAGAACCAGAGAATGGCTAATGTTGTTTCACTTTTTGAGAGGGGTGGTAGAGATGAACCAGGAAATTACAGACCGGTGAATCTCGTGTCAGTGGTAGGGAAACTATTGGAGAAAATAATACCCACTTGGAAAGGCATGAGTTAGTTAAGGATAGTCAGCATGGCTTTGTCAGAGGGAGATAATGCCTAACACATTTGTTAGAATTTTTCAAAAATGTGATCAAGTATGTGGATGAAGGAAGTTCAGTTGATGTACTTTATATAGATTTTAGCAATGCTTTTGACAAGGTCCTACATGGGACACTGAGAAGGTTGAAGCATGTGGAATTCAGGGAAACTTGGCTAGATGGATCAGAAACAAGTTTAGTAATAGGCCACAAAGAGTAGTGGTTGAAGGCTGCTTGAGCCATTGGATGCTGGCGTCCAGTGGTGTACCACAAGGATCAGTACTGGGATCTTTATTGTTTATTATATATAAATGATATAGATGAAATTGTGGTGGGAATGTTAAGAAAATTTGCAGATGACACCAAGATTGGTAGTGTGTTAATTGTGAAGACGGTGGTTGTAGGTCACAGGAAGGTATAGATGGTTTGGTCAGATGGGTAGACTAGTGGCAGGTGATATTTAACGCTGACAAGTGTGAGGTGATGCATCTTGGAAGAAAAAAACAAGATGAGGGAGTATTTAATAAATGGCAGAATACTAGGTAGCTTAGAGGAATGGAGGGACCTTGGGGTAATTCACAGAATGAATTACCCAGGAATATAGAAAATGCAATATCTTTTACACCATTTTTAGTCACATAAGCATTGCATTATCCATACTCCAATTTCATTTCATAAAAACATAGAGATACTCATGCTAAATCAGACGTTAATGTCTTCACCACTCAGTCAATTAATCTTATCCTGGCCTGGTTCTGTTTTGCTCCATTGCTTATCAGTGTCTGTCATCTGCCTGACTCTAAATCTCTTCTAACTCCAAGGCCTCTCTGGAATGTTTTGTCTACAATAACGTCTGTTTTTACAAGTTTCACCCACAGATTCCAGCTAACACTAGCCTCTAGTGGTGCGCAAGATTCATATGGAGAAGTCTGTTCTTAGACCGATAATGTACAAAAGCAAAGAAAGTATGATGAATTTTTATGAAACAATGATTTTACTAGAATTGGATTATTGTGCCCATGTTGCTTTAGGAAATCATATGAAGGCATTGGAGAAGGTTGAGAACACTTACCAGAATGGTTCCAGGGATGAGAACCTTCGGTTCTGTGAATAGAGTAGATTAGTTGGGTTTTCTCCCTTCAAGAAGACCCAGTATGAGAGGGGATTTGGTGGAGGTATCAAAATTCAGATGGCTGAACAAGAGTATTTCTTTATTCGTTCTTGAGGTATGGCCAGGTCAGAATTTATTGATCATCACTAATTGTCCTTGAGAAAGTGGAGATGAGTTATCTATATTGAGAAGTTTCAGTTCTTGGGGAATAGGTACATGCATAGAATTGTCAGTGAAGGAGTTCCAGGATTTTGATCCAGCTAAAGTAAAGAATTAAACAAGATTGGCAAGGGGTGGGGAACCAGATTTGTAATTCAGATGATGATGTATTCAGCCTTCCAACAGACACAACAGGGAATGAGGTTGTTAATAAAGAAATGCAGTCGATGGAGCATAATTGTGGACACAGGGATTGTTTGAAGTGTGTATACTTCAATGCTAGAAGTGTCGGAAATAAGGCGGATGAAATTAGAGCATGGGTCAGTACTTCTTCATTCATTCTTGAGGTATGGCCAGGTCAGAATTTATTGATCATCACTAATTGTCCTTGAGAAAGTGGAGATGAGTTATCTATATTGAAAAGTTTCAGTTCTTGGGGAATAGGTACATGCATAGAATTGTCAGTGAGGGAGTTCCAGGGTTTTGATCCAGCTAAAGTAAAGAATTAAACAAGATTGGCAAGGGGTGGGGAACCAGATTTGTAATTCAGATGATGATGTATTCAGCCTTCCAACAGACACAACAGGGAATGAGGTTGTTAATAAAGAAATGCAGTCGATGGAGCATAATTGTGGACACAGGGATTGTTTGAAGTGTGTATACTTCAATGCTAGAAGTGTCGGAAATAAGGCGGATGAAATTAGAGCATGGGTCAGTACTTGGAACTACGATATTGTGGCCATTACAGAAACTTGGGTAACTCAGGGACAGGAATGGTTGTTGGAAGTTCTGGGATTCAGATGCTTTAAAAGAAATAGGGAAGGTGGTAAACGAGGCAGTGGAATGGCATTGCTAGCCGGGCTTTTACAGCAGCTACTGAAAGGCAGTTTGAGAATGATATCTCTACAGAGTCAGTTTGGGTTGAGGTCAGGAACAAGAAAGGAGCAGTCACTATTTTTGGGGATTTTATACAGACACCCTAATAGTTGTAGTGAAGTGGAGGAGCGGATTGGGAGGCAAATACTGGAAAGGTGCAGAAGTCACTGGGTTGTAGTCATGGGTGACTTCAACTTTCCAAACATTGATTGGAAACTTTTTAGTTGTAATAGTTTAGATGGAACAGATTTTGTCCAGTGCGTTCAGGAAGGATTCCTGACACAGTACGTAGATAGACCAACATGAGGAGAGGCCACTTTGGATTTGGTGCTTGGCAACGAACCGGGCCAAATGTTAGACCTGTTAGTAGGAGAGCATTTTGGAGGTAGCGCTCATAACTCTGTTACTTTTACAACAGTCATGGAAAAGGGTAGGTACATACAGCAGGGTAAGGTTTATAACTGGGGGAAGGGTAATTATAATTCAGTTAGGCAAGACGTGGGTAACATAAAATGGGAAAAAATGCTGTCAGGGAAGAGCACTATAGAAATGTGGAGGTTGTTTAAGGAATGCATACTGTGTGTGCTCGATATGTTTGTCCCTAGCAGGCAGGGAAGATGCGGTTGAGTAAGAGAGCCTTGGTTCTTAAGAGAGGTTTGTACATTAGGTGGGTTACAGGGGGATGGGTTTGGGTGGGTGCTCTGAGGGTCGGTGTGGACAGGTTGGGCCAAAGGGCCTGTTTCCACACTGTAGGAATTCTATGATTCTAATGGGGTTGACTCTTAAGTACTAGCTAGATGGATAGAGAACTGACTGGGCAACAGGAGACAGAGAGTTGTAGTGGAAGGGAGTTTATCAAAATGGAGAACTATGACCATTGGTGTTCCACAGGGATCCGTGTTGGGACCACTGTTGTTTGTGATATACATAAATGATCTGGAGGAAGGTATAGATGGTCTGATTAGCAAGTTTGCAGGTGACACTAAGATTGGTGGAGTAGCAGATAGTGAAGGGGACTGTCGGAGAATGCAGCAGAATATAGATAGATTGGAGAGTTGGGCGGAGAAATGGCAGATGGAGTTCAACCCAGGCAAATGCGAGGTGATGCATTTTGGAAGATCCAATTCAAGCGTGAACTATACGGTAAATAGAAAAGCCCTGGGGAAAGTTGATGCACAGAGAGATCTGGGTGTTCAGGTCCATTGTACCCTGAAGGTGGCAACGCAGGTCGATAGAGTGGTCAAGAAGGCATACAGCATGCTTTCATTCATCAGACGGGGTATTGAGTACAAGAGTTGGCAGGTCATGTTACAGTTGTATAGGACTTTGGTTCGACCACATTTGGAATACTGCGTACAGTTCTGGTCGCCATTTTACCAAAAGGATGTGGATGCTTTGGAGAGGGTGCAGAGGAGGTTCACCAGGATGTTGCCTGGTATAGAGGGCACCAGCTATGAAGAGAGGTTGAGTAGATTAGGATTATTTACATTAGAAAGACGAAGGTTGAAGCGGGACCTGATTGAGGTCTACAAAATCTTGAGAGGTAGAGACAGGGTGGGTAGCAAGAAGCTTTTTTCCCAGAGTGGAGGACTCAGTTACTAGGGGTCACGATTTCAAGGTGAGAGGGGAAAAGTTTAAGGGAGATATGCATGGAAAGTTCTTTATGCAGAGGGTGGTGGATGCCTGGAACGTGTTGCTGGCAGAGGTAGTAGAGGTGGGCATGATAGCGTCATTTAAGATGTATCTGGACAGATACATGAATGGGCAGGGACCAGCGGGATACAGATCCTTGGAAAATAGGTGACTGGTTTAGATAGAGGATTTGGATCGGTGCAGGCTTGGAGGGCCAAAGGGCCTGTTCCTCTGCTGTAATTTTCTTTGTTCTTTGTTCTTTGTTCTTTGTCGAACGACTAGTTAAGAGGAAGAAAGATGCTTATATGAGGTTTAGTATCAAGGGTCAGAAAAGGCTCTAGAGGGATACAAGTTAGCCAGGATGGAGCTGAAGAAAGGGCTTAGGAGAGCTATAATGGGCATGAGAAAACCTTGGTAGATAGGATCAATGAAAACCCCAAGGCTTTTTACACATTCATGAGGAATAAGAGAATGACCAGAGAAAGGGTAGGGCCGATCAAGGATTGGAAAGGGAATTTGTGCACGGAGCCTAAAGAGATAGGAGAGGTCCTTCATGAATACTTTTCTTCAGTATTCACAACTGAGAGGGACTTAATTGTAGGGGAGGATGGTGTGAAACAGGCTCGTAGGCTAGAGGAGGTGGATGTTAGTAAGGAAGATGTACGAGGAATTTTGAGGGACTTGAAGATAGATACAACCCCTGGGCCTGATAGGATTTGTCCAAGGATTCTATGAGAAGCGAGGGAACAGATCACAGGGCCTTTGGCGAAGATCTTTTCGTCCTCACTGTCCACGGGTATAGTGCCCAATAGAAGAGTGGAGAGTGGAAAACGTCATTCCCTTGTTCAAGAAAGGGAATAGGGATAACCCCGGAACTTACAGATCAGTGTTGGGCAAATTATTGGAAAGGGCTCAGAGAGATAGGATTTATGATCACTTGGATAGGCACAGTTTGATTCATGATAGTCAGCATGGATTTGTGAGGGATAGATCATGCCTCACAAACCTTAATGAATTCTTTGAAGAGGTGACCAAACGCGTGGATTAAGGTAGAGCAGTGGATGTGGTATACATGATTTAAGTAAGGCGTTTGATAAGGTTCCTCGCGGTAGGCTCATGCAGAGAGTAAGGAGGCATGGGATAGGGGGAAATGTGGCAGATTGGATTCAGAATTGGCTGACCCTTAGAAGACAAAGGGTGGTAGTGGACGGAAAATATTCAACATGGTGCTCAGTTACAAGTGGTATACCACAAGGATCAGTTTTGGACCCTCTTCTATTTGTGATTTTTGTAAATGATTTGGATGAAGGAGTGGAAGGGTGGATTAGTAAGCTCGCAGAAGGTACAATGGTGTGTTGAGTTGTGGATAGTGCAGAGGGCTGTTCGAGGTTACAAAGGAAAGGGACATTGATAGGATGCAGAACTGTGCAGAGAAGTGGCAGATGGAATTTAACCCTGAAAAGTGTGAGGTGATTCATTTTGGAAGGACAAATTTGAAAGCAGAATACAGGATTAATGGAAAGGTTCTTGGCAGTGTGGAGGAGCAGAGGGATCTTGGGGTTCGTGTCCACAGTTCCTTGGAAGCTGCCACCCAGGTGGATAGAGTTGTTAAGAAGGTGTACGGTGTGTTAGCTTTCATTAATAGAGGGATTGAGTTCAAGAGCCGTGAAGTTATGCTCCAGCTATACAAAACCCTGGTTTGGCCATATCCGGAGTTGCCCAGTTCTGGTCACTTCATTACAGGAAAGATGTGGAAATGTTGGAAAAGGTGCAGAGGAGATTTACCAGGATGTTGCCTGGAATAGAGAGAAAGGTCTTACGAGGAAAGGTTGAGAGAGCTAGGGCTTTTCTCTTCAGAACAATGAAGGATGAGAATTGACTTGATAGAGGTGTACAAAATGACCAGAGGTATAGATAGAGTGGACAGCCAGAGACTTGTTCCTAGGGTGGGGGTAGCTATTATGAGGGGGCATAGTTTTAAAGTGAGTGGAGGTGGATATAGGGGAAATATCAGAGGTAGGTTCTTTACACAGATAGTGGTAGGGGCGTGGAATGCATTGCTGGAGAGGGTAGTGGAGTCGGCCTTATTATGGGCATTTAAGCGGCTATTAGATAGGCATATGAATGATAGCATAAGGTAGGGGTGGAGGTTAGATAGACCTTAGGTTTAGGGTAAACGTTCGGCAAAACATCGTGGGCCGAAGGGCCTGTACTGTGCTGTACTGTTCTATGTTCTATGTTCTATGGTGATTATAGTTCCAAGTCAGCATGGTTTGGTAGGAAACTTGGCAGATAAATTTGTTTCCATGCTTCTGCTGCCCTATTCTTACTGTGCGGTAGAGGTCCTGAGTTTGGAATGTGTTGTCAAAGAAGGCTCAGTTAGTTGCTGCAGTACATTTTGTAGATGGTACACAATTCTGCCACTGTGCACCAGTGATGGATGGAATCATATTTAAGATGGTGAACGAGTTGCCAATCAAATAAGCCACTTTGTTCTTGCTGTCAAACTTCTGCGCCATACAAGTAAGGGACAAGTATTCCATCATGTTCCTTTTGGGCCTTGTTAGTGTTGGACAGGCTTTGGGGAAATGGTGGGTTAGATACTCATTGTGGAATTCCCGCCTTTTATCTGCTCTTGGAGTCAAAATAATTATATACTGGTCCAGTTCAGTCCTGGTTAATGGTGACCCCAAATGTTCTCTCCAGCTAAGATAATTGGCTTCAATCAATCACAATCACCTTCCTTTTGTGCTGGCATGATTCAATTTTGCTCGGGCTCCTTGATACCACAACTATTCAAATAGATATTACAGCTAGTAATTTTCATGTGTCTCTGGAATGCAAGTTCATTTTGCACATGTTTAGTCCAAGATTGTAATGATGCCTCAGCTGAATGACTTTGGTACAACCAAAATTCCATATTGCTAAGCAGGTTGTTGCTAAGCAAGTACTGAATAAATGGAAAGTCAGCCTTGATCTTATTGAATGACTGTGAGCTCATGAGGATAAGCGGCCTGCACCTGCTCCAGTTTCTTGGGTCTTACATATTGATTAGTGACAATGTCAATGACACCATGATTTTAAAGATAAACTACTCCAATGTTACAGAAGTTGTATGAATAGGAATTTTCCTGCATTTTTGTAGACATATTTGGGCAAGTTTTTACATCCTTACTTCTGAACCAGGAGGCTGGGATTCAGGTCTCACCTCCAGTCATAGCATATGGCTAGTCTAGTTCATGGAAATAAAGGGCTCTTGTGTCCATAACTCTGAACCAGAAGGCGTGACACAGGCATGTTATAGCACATCTGAACAGGTGGATAAAAAAATTTCCATAAGATCCTGAGAGGCCTTGGCAGGTTGGACATGCAAAGGATATTTCTTGTTATGGGAGAATCACAACCTAGGGATAACCCATTTTAAAATATAAGGTGAATTTTTTTCTTAGAGGGATGTGAATCTTTGAAAACCTGTTCCTGTAAATTTGGTGGATGCAGAGTTCTTAAACATTTTTTTAAGCAGAGGTAGATTCTTGTTAAGCAAATGGTGAGAGGTTATCATGATTAGGCAGAATTGTGGATTTGAGGTCATAATCAGGTCAGCCATGATTTTGTTCTTGGCAATGCAGGCTCAAGAGGTAAATGGCTCACAAGCATTTCCTCCACTGACTTATTCAGGACGGAGGCAGGACGGTGGTGAGATTTTCACCCTGTACCCATTCAAAGAGATAGATAATTTTTTTTGGATTTTAAAGGCATTTAAGGGTTTGAGGAGAAAGTGGGTTTATGGAATTGAGATGGAGGATCAATCATGCGCATATTGAATGATGTACCAAGCTTGAAGGGCCAAATGACCTACTCCTGCTCCTATTTTCCATGTTTGCTCGACTTGAAATATTCCCTTTTCACCAGCCCGTGGGTGAAAACATTAAATATTTTATTGATTTGTAAAATACCGTTATTAGATTGCATCAATTGAACGAAGTGAATCTGATCTAAAGTCTACATGATTAAGAGCTATTAAATGAACTCACTCATTGAATGAATTAGCTAAATGATTTTAATTTCAGCATGTACTTTCCTGACCCACCTTCATGGAGATTAAAGCACTCATGAGAAAGACTTGAATAGCCCCAGCAGATCACAAGGGGGAGCTTTTGTCTTATCCCTCAGTTCACGATCGTACAATCAATATTACGTGATGGGTCAACACCTAAGAAAAAAGTTTCCAGCCACTCCCTGAAATGACAACTATTATTGACCCTTGGAGGGTACCTTGAGAGAACCTGAATTCTTAACACCATCTTTGTCTGTCTTCTTGCATTAAGACTCCTTCAAAATAAGTATTTTTAGCATACTCTGTCATTATCTTGTTTAATTTTTCCTCGTAGTCGCATGCAATGATTTTCTCTTAGTAAAAGGTGGGGCATTACATAGCGATACAATAATAATAAACTTTCATTTGTGGGGAAGCAACTGGATATTAGTGAATCATAGAGTTGTTATGGTGTAGATGGAGGCCTTTCAACCAATCATATGTGTACAACTCTTCAAATGAGCAATATTACCTTAGCACCAAGCTTGCGCTTTTCCTCATATATTTGCACACTATATTTATATCCAAATAATCATACAACACCCTCTTCAAGGCATCAATTGCTGGAACCTATTTCTTGGGTGTTGACTATTCAGATAATATCGATTCTGCAATTGTGAACTAAGGGATATAACAAAAGCTACCCCTTGTGATCTGGTTGGGCTTTTCAAGTCTTTCTCCTGCCTGCTTTAATCTCTGTGAAGGTCGGTCAGGAAAATACATGCTGAATTAGTTGTTCATTTTAGTCCAGGCCCTCATTTCCTTCTTGTTGATCTTGATAGATTGTCACATGTTTAGTGGGAAATTGGAAAAATGGCATGAATTATTGAAATCATTACTCCATCATTCGTTCAAGGTCTCTTGTTTTTTTGTCAGACAGTGAGGCAGGAAATGGAAGATCCCAGAGAATCTTTCCCCCTAAGTCTACACAATGGTTTAAATTTTCCTCCACAATTGGTTGTTTTGGTTGCAAAACAACATGTGAGATTGTCAGTAGCCCAACTCCTACCAGCACTGCTATCAATTCTTTTCCCCTCTTTCTCAGCAGTGAAGGTGCCTAATTGACTCTCATGTAAATGACCGTGAGGGTGTCGGACTATGATTTTGCCGATTTCTCTTGTCCTTGGCAACTGCTGTCAATGCCAGGGACTGCTGGGAGGGGATACAGTATTAAACCTGGGGTAGCTGTGGGCACACCTTGCCTGGGGAGACGGTGTCCAATGATTGTCATCTTTCCTGCCATAATGATTTCAAACCTACAATACCGGACGCAGTATTTGGAAACCTTTCACTCTTCAGGATAGATCTTCCCTTAACTCTATGTTACTGCAGTGGAGCATGACTTAATTTCCTGGGTGACAATTTTGCGAAAGCTCTTTTATTCCATCTGCAGATGTCACATTAAACTGTCTCTTGCCTGAAGTCCCGATCCCTCTCTGACTCTGACCTCTTTCTGTCTTTAGCTTACCGCACTCCAACAAAGTTTATTGTCTGCTGCACACTCTGCAGTGTTTCTTACTGATGGGCCAGGTTTTTTGAGAAGTGGCAATCACACGTAGGTTGCCACTCTGCCCTTTTTTTATTCAATGATTCTGATCAGCTGCTTCAGAAATGCAGAGCAGTACTTTCATTCTTACAGGTTCCTTGTTGGGTGGGTCAATCAGGGAAATGCACACCATGCTCCCTTTTTCAGTTCTGTAATTGAAAGCTCCAATATCACAGCCAGCCACTTTGACAGCTCCTGTGAAAGGTAACTACGTAGGCTAAGTGGGAGGTTAGGGTGCTAGGTTAGTGAATGGATTGTTTAACTAGATTGGAATAGGCAAGAGATTTGAGGGCGAAGTGTGTCGGGTCCAGTGGTTGGGTGGGGGATCAGTTCAGTGTCTGGGGCAGGTGAACTTGAGTGGTAGTCATTAGTTAATTTATCACTCAGCTGTTAAAGTAAGTATTTAATAGTCAAACTCTCTTCCTGGGTTATTACTTACTTACCTGCAGCAGGATTTTCCCTTTTTTCAATGGTTATTTTTTGAAGGGTTCCAGGCATTCAGGAATTGTCCTTGAAACTTCCTTTGGACACTGCTATACTGGGGATTCTGCAAGAACCCTATCTGTAACTTCCATTCACGCTGTAAGTAAGACATTTGGAAAATCAATGCATCTGTGTTGCTGTTTTCTCTCAGCTGACAGCTGAATCAGTAGAGAGAACATATCTATTTTTTGTTTTTTATTGTGAAATGTAATGGGAAAGTAATGATTTTAAAAACCAAGTGGCATTGTATCAGCATTTTCAGTTACAGCTGAGAAAAAAAGATTAGTGGTCAGGATACTGATCATCATCAGAATACCACGTTCGCAGGGTGGTCCGTATCCTGGGTGTTAATGTGTTTTCTCATTCTAGCAGACTCCTAAATTAATGGATCCTGCTTGACTTTAAATTATGTCAGCATTAACCAGCCTAGTATTCCTTATTGTATCAGAGATAAAAGGTACTGCAGATGCTGGAGAATCCGAGATAACAAGCATGGGGCTGGATGAACACAGCAGGTCAAGCAGCATCATAGGAGCAGGAAAACTTGACGTTTCGGGCCTAAACCCTTCATCAGAAATGGGGGAGGGGAAGAGGGTTCTGAAATAAATAGGGAGAG
>JAHRHZ010000264.1:1669321-1733730 GCA_024137785.1 Ginglymostoma cirratum | reverse complement strand
CCTTGACCTGTCCGTCCTCCCTGGACTGACCTATCTCCTCCCTACCCCCCTACCTACACTCACCTTTACTGGCTCCATCCCCGCCTCTTCGACTTGTCTGCCTCCTCTCCACCTATCCTCTCCTCTATCCATCCTCTATCCGCCTCCCCCTCTCTCCCTATTTATTTCAGAACCCTCTTCCCCTCCCCCATTTCTGATGAAGGGTTTAGGCCCGAAACGTCAAGTTTTCCTGCTCCTATGATGCTGCTTGACCTGCTGTGTTCATCCAGCCCCATGCTTGTTATCTAGTATTCCTTATTGTTATGCCTGACTGGGGTAGAATGCTGGAAATCAAGCCCGGCTATTCCCAGAGTCGTCATAAAAGAGAGCGATTATTTTTTGTTTAAATTTTATTTTTAAATTTATTTTTCATTTCTTTAAAAAAAAAGTTTGCAGAATTTCTCAATTTATTTCTTTTTTGACCCAGGTTAACAGAAAGAGTAGACAAGGTTTCTGCACTTAACATGGATTCCTACTTATTACGTATAAGTAGATTTTAGCTACAGATAAACAAACAGTTGTGAGCCATCGATATAGCACTCTACTAGTTGAAGCTCTAACCCACTTACAAAATTTCCCCTCTACGCAGATGAAAAGAACATGGTTGTTGTGGATGAAGAAAAGAGGTTGGAAGGCATTTCAGTGATCCCATCCACAGGGTTTGCTGAGATGATCCTTCTGCTGATCAGAACACTTTTTTGATCCTCCTTCTGCAGATGCTTTCACTTGTTTGCAGGAGGAACAGAGTGACTAGAACACATAGAATCCCTACAGTATGGAACTAGGCCCTTTGGCCCAATAAGTCCACACCAACCCTTGGAGCATCCCACCCCAACCCATACCCTTATAACCCACCTAAGCTACACATCCCTGAACACTATGGGCAAACCAGCATGGCCAATCCACCTAACATGCACATCTTTGTACTGTGGGAGGAAACCCATGCAGACATGGGGACAATGCGCACACACCCCACAGACAGTCACCTGAGGATGGAATTGAACCCAGGTCCCTGGTGCTGTAAGGCAGCAGTGCTAACCACTGAGCCACAGTGCTGACTAGTTCCCATTTGTAAGCATCTCTGACTTATCAATTTAAAGTTACAGCTTACAGCAAAGGGAAAGGGGAAGTAAGCTGGCTTCTTAAGGCTTGCAATGTTTTTTACTGAAGAGCAGAAATGGTTTCTCCTTCTCCAGAGGGTCAATGGTTTCTGCCATACATCCACACCCACAAGCTGTTCAGCTACCTGGGAGCCAGTCTCACAGGGCATGAGGCCTTTTCCATTGTTAACTGGTCAATAGTCCACAGATCAATCAGCTCCATTCATACATACCTACATACTTCTTGGCTCCAGCTCATCTGCAACCTAGACTTTCACTAATGCTTGAACCAGCAACTATGTAAATAGTACTTGCAACAAGAGTCAGGTTACTTGCTTTCAAAAAGTGCAGCAATTCTTCAACTTTCCTTGGTTTTTAAAATTGTTACTTTCTAATTACATTCCACAATCCAAATACAGCAAAATAAAATGGTATGTTTTTTACACTTTTGAGTACAGAAGATTAGGACGTGATATAACTGAAGCCTTAAAGATAATTGACAGATTTGATAGGACAGATAGACACAAACAATTTCCACGAGTGGACAAGTCCAGAACAAGGGAACATTGCTTTGGGTTGCATCGTCCTTCATTTTGGTGTCGGCGGCAGTTTGAAGCGGGAAGAGCGGCAGCGAGCACCAGAGGTCTGACGGGAAGGTAAGGCAGTTTAAAAACTTACCTCGAGCGGCGAGCGGTTTTTTCCTCACCGGGAGCGGTGGGAGACGGAGCGGAGGTGACGTTGGAGACCAGGAGGTTGTGAGGAAGGTAAGGAATTAGTATATATTTGGGCAGCAGCTCTTGTTTGACCGCATGATGGCTCTGGATTTGCAGGTGGACTCACTGTGGAGCATCCGCGATGCTGAGAAGGTCATGGATAGCACGTTTAGTGAATTGGTCACATCGCAGATTAGGATTCCTGAATGGGAGACAGTGAATGGGTGACCAAAGGACAGAGAAAGAGCAGGAAGGCAGTGCAGGTGTCCCCTGCGGTCATCTCCCTCCAAAACAGGTATACTGTTTTGGATACTGTTGGGGGAGATGGCTCACCAGGGGAGGGCAGCAGTTGCCCGGATCATGGCACCATGGCGGGCACTGCTGTTCAGAAGGGCGGGAAAAAGACTCATAGGGCCATAGTCATAGGGGATTTTATTGTAAGGGCAGTAGATAGGTGGTTCTGTGGCCGAAAATGGGACTCCCGGATGGTATGTTGCCTCCCAGGTGCTCGGGTCAGGGATGTCACCGATCGGCTACAGAGAATTCTGAAAAGGGAGGGTGAACAGCCAGTTGTTGTGGTGCATATAGGCACCAATGATATAGGTAAAAAAACGAGATGAGGTCCTGAAAGCAGAATTCAGGGAGCTAGGAGAGAAGTTAAAGAGGAGGACCTCAAAGGTAGTGATCTCAGGGATGCTACCAGTGCCGCGTGCTAGCCAGGGTAGAAATGAAAGAATAGGCAGGATGAACACGTGGCTTGAGGGATGGTGTAGGAGGGAGGGGTTCAGATTTGTGGGACACTGGGACCGGTTCTGGGGAAGGTGGGACTATTACAAATTGGATGGTCTACACCTGAACCAGACTGGAACTAGTGTCCTAGGGGGAGTTTTTGCTAGGGCTGTTGGGGAGGGTTTAAACTAATGTGGCAGGGGTCTGGGAACCAGAGGAGAAGACTAGTAGACAGTGAGGTGGAAACTAGAGACTGTAAGGATCATGAAGTTAGCATTACCAAGGGGAAGTGTAGGCAGAGAGCAGATGAACGCAAAGGAACTGGTGGTCTGAAGTGCATATACTTTAATGCAAGGAGTATAGTGGGTAAGGCAGATGAACTTAGGTCTTGGATTAGTGCCTGGGAGTATGACGTTATTGCGATCACAGAGACTTGGTTGAAGGAAGGGGATGATTGGTAACTAAATGTCCCAGGATATAGATGCTTCAGACAGGACAGGGAGGGAAGTAAAAGGGGGGGGAGGAGTTGCATTGCTGGTCAGGGATGATATCACGGCTGTGCTAAAGGAGGGCACGATGGAGGGCTTGAGCAGTGAGGCATTATGGGTAGAGCTGAGAAATAAGAAGGGTGCAGTTACATTGTTGGCGCTGTACTACAGGCCTCCCAACAGTGAGCGTGAGGTAGAAGAACAAATAGGTCGACAGATTATGGAAAGATGTAGAGGTAACAGGGTGGTGGTGATGGGAGATTTTAATTTTCCCAACATTGACTGGGATACACTTAGTATCAGAGGTCTGGATGGGGCAGAATTTGTAAGGAGCATCCAGGAAAGTTTTCTAGAGCAGTATGTCAATAGTCCAACTAGGGAAGGGGCCATATTGGACCTAGTGTTGGGGAATGAGCCAGGCCAGGTGGTAGAAGTTGCAGTGGGGGATTTCTTTGGGAATAGTGACCACCATTCTGTAAGTTTTAGAATACTCGTAGACAAAGATGAGAGTGGTCCTAAGGGAAGAATACTAAACTGGGCCAAGGCCAATTATATCAAAATTCGGCAGGAGCTGGGAAATGTGGATTGGGGACAGCTATTTGAAGGGAAGTCCACTTTTGATATGTGGGAGGCTTTCAAAGATAGGTTGAAGATAGTGCAGGATAGGCATGTCCCTTTGAAAACAAGGGATAGGAAAGGAAAGATTCGTGAACCGTGGATGACAGGAGAAATCGTGCGACTAGCCAGGAGGAAAAGGGAAGCGTACATAAGGTCCAGGCAGCTAAGAACAGAACAGTCCTTGGAGGAATATCGGGTGAGTAGGACCAATCTTAAACAAGGAATCAAGCGGGCTAAAAGGGGTCATGAAATAACTTTAGCAAACAGAATTAAGGAGAATCCCAAGGCCTTTTATTCATATATAAGCAGGAGGGTAACTAGAGAAAGGGTTGGTCCACTAAAGGATAAGGAAGGAAGGTTTTGTGTCGAACCTGAGAAAATGGATGAGATTCTCAATGATTACTTTGCATCAGTGTTCACTGAGGAGAGGGACATGATGAATGTTGAGATTAGAGATAGAAGTTTGTTTACTCTGGATCACGTTGACATAAGGAGGGAAGATGTGTTGGGTAGGCTAAAGGATATTAAGGTGAACAAATCCCCAGGACCGGATGGGATCTATCCCAGGATGCTGAGGGAGGCGAGAGAGGAAATAGCTGGGGCCCTGACAGATATCTTTGTAGCATCCTTAAACACAGGTGAAGTGCCGGAGGACTGGAGAGTTGCTAATGTTGTACCCCTGTACAAGAAGGGTAGTAGGGATATTCCAGGTAACTACAAACCAGTAAGCCTGATGTCAGTGGTGGGAAAGTTGCTGGAGAAGGTACTGAGGGATAGAATCTATTTATATTTGGAAAAGAATGGGCTTATCAGTGATAGGCAACATGGTTTTGTGCAGGGGAGATCATGCCTTACTAACTTAATAGAGTTCTTTGAGGAAGTGACCAAGTTGATAGATGAAGGAAGGGCTGTAGATGTCATCTACATGGACTTTAGTAAGGCGTTTGATAAGGTTCCCCATCGTAAACTAATGGAGAAAGTGAAGTCACATGGTGTGCAGGGTGTTCTAGCTAGGTGGATAAAGAACTGGTTGAGCAACAGGAGACAGAGAATAGTAGTTGAAGGGAGTTTCTCAATGGAGAAAGGTGACCAGTGGTGTTCCACAGGGATCAGTGCTGGGGCCACTGTTGTTTGTGATATACATAAATGATCTGGAAGAGGGCATAAGTGGTCTGATCAGTAAGTTTGCAGATGACACGAAGATTGGGGGAGTAGCAGAAAGCATAGGGGATTGTCAAAGAATACAGGAGAATATAGATAGACTGGAGAGTTGGGCGGAGAAGTGGCAGATGGAGTTCAATCCGGGCAAGTGTGAGGTGATGCATTTTGGGAGGTCTAATTCTACAGCGAACTATACTGTAAACGGAAGAGCCTTGGGAAAAGTTGATGAGCAGAGAGATCTGGGAGTTCAGGTCCATTGTACCCTGAAGGTGGCTGCACAGGTGGATAGAGTGGTCAAGAAGGCATATGGTATGCTTGCCTTCATCGCACGGGGTATTGAGTAGAAGAGCTGGCAGGTCATGTTAAAATTGTACAAGACTTTGGTTCGGCCACATTTAGAATACTGCGTACAATTCTGGTCGCTACATTACCGAAAGGATGTGGAAGCTTTGGAGAGGGTACAGAGAAGGTTTACGAGGATGTTGCCTGGTATGGAAGGTGCTAGCTATGAAGAGAGGTTGAGTAGGTTAGGATTGTTTTCATTAGAAAAAAGGAGATTGAGGGGGGACCTGATTGAGGTCTTCAAAATCATGAAGGGTATAGACAGGGTTGATAGAGATAAGCTTTTTCCCAGGGTGAGGGATTCAGTAACGAGGGGTCACGCGTTCAAAGTGAGAGGAGTAAAGTTTAAGGGGGATACACGCGGAAAGTACTTTACACAGAGGGTGGTAGGTGCCTGGAACGCGTTGCCAGCAGAAGTAGTAGAGGCAGGCACGGTAGATTCATTTAAGGTGCGTCTGGACAGATGCATGAGTAGGTGGGGAGCAGAGGGATACAGATCCTTAGGAATTGGGCGATAGGTTTGGACAGTGGATTTGGATTGGCACAGGCTTGGAGGGCCAAAGGGCCTGTTCCTGGGCTGTAAGTTTTCTTTGTTCTTTGTCCGATTTTCCTCTGGATGAGGGAGGTAGAATGGGAAGTGTAGTCTGCACACTCCAACTTCCACATTTTCAGCATGTCAAATCAAAAATTGCCTGGCTAATTAATAGCTAGCTGGTGGGAATAGGGCCATTTGGCATAAAAGTGTCTTCCCAATTATTTGATATCTAGGGCAGGACTTGTGGCAGGAGAGGGATTACAGGTACACCAGAAATCTGTTCTGGTCCACTTGAGTCAAGGAGGCATACAGCATGGAAACAGAACCTTCAGTCCAACCAGTCCATGCCAACCATGTTCCCAATCTAAACTAATCCCACTTGGCTGCACTTCGCTCATATCCCTCCAAACCTTTCTTATTCATCAACTTATCCAAATAGCTTTTAAATGCTATACTTGTATCTGCATCTACCACTTTTTCTGGTGATTCATACCACACATGAACCAATCTCATTTTCCCTCATGTTCTTTTTAAATCTTTCTCCTCTCATCTTAAAATATGTCCCCTACTTTTGAACTCCCCCACCCTTGGAAAAAGACCCTTCTCATGAAATACTTAGCTTTCGTTTCAAAGGGAATGGATTGGAAAAAGTAGGGAGGATTTGATAAAACAACACAAATCTCTAGTCAGACCACAGCACACTGTACAATTTTGGGTCTTTAATCTAGAGAAAGATATACTGGCATTGGAGGCACAAAAGTTCACTAGGCTGATCCTGGGTTTGCAGGAATGTTCTTATGAGAAAAGGTTGAGTTGGTTGCGACTGCACTCATTGGAATTTAGAAGAATGACACTCAACAATCTTGAAACACGTAAGATGCTTAGGGATTTTACAGAGAAAATGTTAGAGGTTGTTTCTCCTAATGGGAGAGTTAGGGACCAGAGGGCATGAGCAAGGATTCACCCAATTTGACAAAGATGCAGAGGAATTTCTTCTCAGAGGGCAGTGAATCTGTGGAATTCTTTACCGCAGGGGGTTATTGAGGCTGGGTTGACAAAACATATTTAGGGTTGAGATTGACAGATTTTTAATCAGGAAGGGAATCAAGCGTTTTAGGGGAAAAGCAGGAAAGTAAAGCTGCTGATTGTCAGATCTGCCATGCTTTCACTGGATTGAAGAACAGACTCAATTGGCTCATTGGCCTACTTCTGTGCCCAAGTATTATGGATACTTAGGCTATGGATGCTTATAATATTCTGGCAATAATATTAAAGATCTGTGCTCCAGGGCCAGCCATGCCCCTTCTTGCCTTTTTGCTCTTTAATTACTGCATGTAGCCATGGTCCTATTCATAGACCTTTCCTGCTGCCTTGCATCTGGCTTTACTCAATCGAAATATTTCCCTGCATGACAAAAGTGTTAAATGAGATTAAAAATGTGAAATTCTGGCCAAGTGGCTTTTTAAATCAGTAATTTAGTATAGCTGTGGCTTCTGATTTCAGTGCCCCTCATTCTCTACGTTATTGGAGATTAGTGGGATGACATTGGATTGCTGACCAGGACTTTAGTGGCTTCAGGATGTAAAACACAACTCCTTTTAATGTTAGAACAGGATCTTTTCGAGGTGATGTCAGGCAACACTAATTCATGGAAAGGTAATAAAAACCTGAACTTCTTCCTTCATGTTTGCTGAGGCTAAGCAAATCAGAAATTTCAAAATTCAGATTGCCTAATAAAAATCTATCAAAGATATTAAAGCTTGTACAACTAAAGGTACGAGGTAGAGTTAAGATACTGAAGAGCCATGACCTAAATGAAAGACAACAGGTTGAGAGGCTAAACAACCAAATCTTAACTCTTACGTTTTGTTGGCTTTTAGCTCCTCTCAAACTGGGGGTAGAATTTAATGCCAAACTTTTCATGAGAAGGGCAAAGGCCATTTAATTAGGCAGGCAAGAGGCATGTAGTGGCCCCACTGCCTTCCTCCCTGTAACTTGATTAGGTCTGGCTGGTGGACGGACATCTGGACTAAAGTCACCAATTAATGCTTGCTTACGGGCTGCATTCCATTGCTACTGGTATATTCACCCAGCATTAAGTGAAGAGCACACCATGCAAGAAACCTATAAAACAAACTCTGTTGGATCTGATTATGGGCTTCCACGGATGTATGCTTCCGTCATTCAAAAACATTCACTATCTGCTCAAGGGACCAACACTCAGGAAAGGGTAATTGCTATACGCTACCTCACCCTGCAATTGCTGCCTCCCTTATGACTTGTAATACCTAATTTTCCCTGCTGCTATCACTCATTTGTGACCTGGGTTCATCTCTGATCTTGGGCCTCAGTTGGGTGCATTACTGGAACCAGTCAAAGCCTCCCTGGTGACTTTGCCAACAATAAAGAGCTGGTGATGGCCTTTGATTAGAGGGAAAAGACTTCCTGTCTTGGAGTCCTTGATCCCAGGGAAGGTGTGCCACTGTCCAGTTATGTGCCTGATTAGTACGTCATTGTCAAGAATCTTCCTGAAAATAAGCACTTTGGAACTCTCACTGGCTCCAGGTGAGATCTTCCTCACCTATGTTTGAGTGATTCCCATAGTAATTTAGAGAAGATTATTCTCAAGGTGCTGCTTTTCAATTTGGACTTGAACTCAATGCCCCTCAGTGGAACCTCATCCTCATTCTAACTACTTTGTTGATTTCCATATGAACCCCTACAAATGGATTTTCCTCCTCCTGCTCCAATTTCCTTTGCATCTGAGTGGAGATGTTTTCAACCTGGGCACAAGGCAGGGAACACAACTTTCAGAATTCCTGGTTACAAATGCTGAGGAAAATATCTATCCATGTAACTGTACTGATCCCTATTACTACCAAATACCTTTTAATATCTTTCCTACAACAGTTTTTTGACCTTGCTACTATTCACACAGGACTCACGTACTACTTACACGTTGGACAAGGTCAAAGGCTGAGACTCCTCCATCACCATTTATGACAGGTTCAAATAAATGGGAATCCCACTTGGAAGATCAATAAATGGGGGAGGGGATTTATGCTGCAATTGGATGGTTGAGTTGGGGTGAGATCAGGTAGTTGCTTTTGTGTCCAGAGTGTTTCCAGACTCTGCAGTGGCCATGGTGCTTCTTTATTATGGGGCTAAACAAACTGAAAGTTGTTTTAATAATTACCAGCATCTTGTACCTCACGCTGCTGACATTTTTATGCAGATCTTCTACTTCCAGCTTACCTGTGTGTTTCATTAGATCTAGTGTATAACATTTTCACAAGGTAGTTCAACATGAATTTTGTATGTTTAAAATATAATGTTAATTTCAGTATTTTAGACATGAATGTTATCCTGTTGTGATGTTTTGGTGTCCCCCCAACCTGCACTCAACTTATTTTACATACCAAACTGTCATTCTGTTGTTATGCAGACTTTGGCATTAAAATAGAACTGTACGAAGAAAAGGTTTGTGAAGCCCTGCTGTGTAACCTAGTTTTAATTATTTACTTGATTAATCTAAGTATAAAATCAATTTGAATCTGAATTCTTGGTCTTTTAACAGATTTATTGATCTAGTATAACTTACAGATAAATTAAATGAATTATAGACTGTTGCATTATGTTTCACAATCTATAAGCATTTAAGAGACACACTCATGATATCATCATAGTACCATTGCATGTGGTCGGAGCATCTAAATGTCTCAGACTCTGTCTTAATTCAGGTCACTTGAAGCATGACAAGCTACCTGAAGCATTCTCTTCTGCTGTAACCAAATAATTTAATATTAGTTCAGGTACTTGAGCGTCTGTGAATGTACACTACAATATATAGTACACAGCTGTAATTAATATCTGTATCTTTCAATGTCACATTTTCCACACATAGGAAGCTATGTTTTGAGAGAAAATGTAAACATTGCTGTATCAGGTAAAGGAGCCTTGCTAGAGGTAAAGCCCCGACTATATACACATAATAAAGTCAATTCAAATAAATAGAGATGAGAAACCTCCTCGTTGATCTGCACCAAATTTGCACTTTCACCATATCCCCATTCTATTTCATAGTTTATAGTGTGGTGACCATTCTGTCAGTGAAAGTTGCTGTTACTGTGCAATCTGCGCTTAAAAAAAGAATCAGACACAAACATGTCACATTTCCAATCCCGACATAAAGACTGAATTTTAACCTACTGGTGTCAGCACATAATTGTCACTGTGAATGGGTAATGAAGCAAATATGCCATCGTGCCAGGAAATTAGTAGGAACATACTGGGTTCTCCAGTTTAACTTGAACACATCTATTGGTGTACAAAAAACAGCTATGGGACAGACGGTCTGCAGTTATCATGCTGAAATGAACTGGGCTGCATCTTTTACCTTGGATTCTGGCTTTAACTGATAATGCATGGTTGGATGAAATGATAGGACTGCAGGGATTGATGGAGCTAAACAATTGACAGGCAGGCTACGACTGAATACTGAGATATAACTGCCTCTTTGCCTAGGTGAAAACTTTTTGCTTGCAGGATTTGTAATGATAGTGAGAGCACATTGCTTTAGAGTTGATATCCAAAATTATGGAGGTCACCTATGCTACACTGGAATTTGTGGATTTGTATAAACACTTCAGCGATCCTTGTTATTAGACAATATGAGAGGTGCTCTGTCTTGAAAACATATAATGACTTCCTTAACTTCAATAGCAACCATCCCACCATACACAAACACAGCTGCATCAGGACACTATTTAAATGAGCCGCATCACACTGCAACATCCCAGGACTCTGAAGAATGGAAGAGGAATATCTACACAAAGTTTTCACCGCCAATGGATACCCAAGAAGTTTCATCCACAGATGTCTACAAAACATACGACCATCAGAGGACACAGTACAACAGAAGACACTAGCAAAGTTACCCTACATCAAAAATACATCAGATATGATTAGCAGATTCCTAAAACTACATAAGATCATGATTGCACACAAACCTACTGCAACACTGTGCCAAATGTTATTAAAGACTGAAGACCCCATACCGACAGTAAACAAGACCAACATGATATACAAAATACCATGCAGTGAGAGCAATAAGCATTACATTGGACAAACAGGGAGAAAACTGACGACCAGGATACATGAACACCAGCTGGCAGTAAAAAGACATGAGCAATATTCACTTGTCTCAATATGCACAGACAATGAGGGCCATCAGTTTGACTGGAACAAAGTGACCATACTGGGACAAGCAAACACCAGACATGCAAGGGAACTTCTGAAAGCCTGGTTCTCAACATGGGACTCCATTAACAAACACACAGAAATAGACCCCGTATACAGATCGCTGCTAAAACAACAGAACCGGAAGCAACAAGACCATCACACCAGCGGATCATATAAACCTGGAAGTAAGCAGAACACCAGTGCTTTGATTAGAGGTCACACTGATGATGTTGCCTAGAAGAGTAAAGAAAAGTCTGCACACCACAGAACAACCAGCTCAGTGAGCTAATGAACAACTGCATGTAATGACTAACAATACGAGCAGCATTAGCAACAATGCCAGACAAAGTAGGACCGGCAGTTGCACTCTGTCATTGCCATTCAATAGAAAGAGTTGAAGTCCTGAAGTTATTTGATTCCAACTCCACAACCTGCAATGCCCAAAATTCATTTCCCAGGTATGTTTGCCAGGGTTACCAATTATGTCCATTTTTGTATTGATGAGGGTATACTCAAGGGCACAGGGCATCACCTCAACATTGAAGCTAAAGTGGGTACCTGGTGAATACAGCTGGCTCCTTGCTCCAAAGGACCTCCCATGTTGGACTCTAAGTGTTTTTTTAAGACGTCAAGTGGGTTTTCTTTTTGCTATATCTTACTAATCATGCCTCATTAACAACTTTCCCTGATTTCCCTCGTGTTTAATTGTAATCTCATCATACCTTTGCAATTTTGGAACAACTCGCCACTCACCAGGTATTTGGCAAATGACCAGTAGTCCCTGTACCTGCACTATCTTTCAAAGGGTGTTGTGTGGCAGACAAAGTATTTTGCAATTAATGCTGCCCCTCAACGGCTGCATAATAGGACAGCAGCCACAAAGCCACTTTGTTCAGGGTGAATAGACTGACACTTCCTGAAACACACACTTCATCCTCTCACCCTAGTTGCTGTTTAAGCTCCAGGCAGCAGTTTTCCTGTCTTGGCTACATCCCATCTAAGCATCCTCACTTTATGTAACTATTAATTTACCAAATTCCCACCGGACACCCACATCATGTCATTTCTTGCCCATATGTGATCTTCCTCTTCTGGATAATTGGATGACTATAAACATGAGCTCCTAGTTACGGCTACATAACGTGAACACAAACAAAAGGAACAGTTGTTCAGTTTGCCCTCACACAACTGGCCAAATGCTGGCATTGTGGCCAATGACTAATGAAGATTCTGTGATGGTTGGCTGCGCCCAACTCTCACATATGTAGTGGACAGAAATTGCTGGACAAAATCAACAGGTCTGGCAGCATCTATGAAGAGAAAGCAGACTTAACATTTTCAAGTCCAGTCACAGAAGCGGCATCCATAGTTTTTTGGCATTCAGTTCCAGTACATATCGGTCTTGTCTGGCTTTTAGGGTCTAACACAGCTGATTTCTGTCATGCACGAGGGACATTATCCTCCTCCCTAGTGTCATCCTTAGAAAACCTGTCCTGTTCTCCCAGTTCCTCAATTTCCAGCACATCATCTTGTTGCCTGGTCTAACTCTATAGAGTGTAACATGTGAGGATAATATGGCATACTCCTTCTGGACTATACTGTAGGGCATCTCACATCCCCATCCTCTTTCTCACTCAACACCAGCCCAAGAACTGCAGTTTTACCAGCCTTATTGTCTTCTCTACCACTCACCAAAGTATGGGCAGCATTGCATGTGCGGTCTACATTGTCCAAGGAGGTGTGCAATGATGTCATCAGCCGTGGTTGTGGTGGGTGTCCCTTGTTCCCCAGCAACCAGTCTTATAACTATCTGGACATTCAAGTGCTCCATGGTAATGGGTAACATACCTCTAGGAAGTAGTAATGGTGATCACAGATCTCCTACACATTAATTGAAGAGAACCCTTTACCATTGATGAATTCTGCAAGTATTGTGATACAGCCCTCATGTGTGCAGTCAATGATGTCTTTCCCTGGGAAAAACCAGCTATGTTATAGATTAATAGAGTCATAGAGATGTACAGCACGGAAATAGACTGTTTGGTCCAACTTGTCCATGCCGACCAGATAGCCTATATGAATCTAGTGCCATTTGCCACCATTTGGCCCATCTCTCTCTAAACCTAATCATATACCCATTCAGATGCCTTTTAAATGTTGTAATTGTACCAGCCTCCACCCCTTCCTCAGGCATTCCATACACGCACCACTCTGTATGAAAATGTTGCCTCCTAGGTCCCTTTTAAATCTTTTCCTTCTCACCTTAAACCTATGCCCTCTAGTTTTGAACTCCCCTACCCCTGGAAAAAGACCTTATGTATTACCCTATCAATGCCCCTCATGATTTTATAAACCTCTTATGAGGTAACCTCTCAGCCTCTGATCTGCCAGGGAAAATAGTTCCAACTTGACAACTTCCTTGTGAATCTTTTCTGAACCCTTTCAAGTTACATGACATCCTTCTTATAGCGAGGAAAGCAGAATTGCACGCAGTATTCCAAAAGTGGCCTAACCAATGTCCTGTACAGCCACAACATGACCTCCCAACTCCTATTTGCAATGCACTGACCTATAAAGGCAAAAGTACTAACCACCTTCTTCATTATCCTATCCACCTTCAACTCCACTTGCAAGGAACTATGAACCTGCAGTCCAAGGTTTCTTTGTTCAGCAACCCTCCCCAGGACTTTACCATTAAATGTCCTGCCCTGAGTTGTCTTTCCAAAATGTTCTTGAATCCTACTGCCAGGGTAGAGCACCCATGAGCTGATTGGGAAAAAAATAACTAGTTTGTGTGATCTTGCACGGATGACATTGGTCACTTTCTTGATGTATTTGTGGGTGCACCACTGAGAATCTTTCACCCACTGTCTCTCTCTCTCCCTCTCTCACACTCACCCACTTACTCTGTCTCTCTCTCTCACACACACACAGTGTCTGTCTCACTTTCGATGTCTTGCACTCTAGCACTTTCTCACCTACTGTTTCTCGACCACACTGTCTTGCACTGTCGTGTTCGTGCACTCTCTCACGCTGTCGTGCACTCTGTCTCTCTATCTTCCTCTCACTCTCATGAGTGAGATGCTCTTGGCTGATTAATTATTCTGTTTGTGCACTGGTGAACTTGTTTGACCGTAGTAATCTGATAAAATTTAAAGAACAAACTTTAAAAACCAAATTCTTAAACTTTCCAAAATTTTGGAGTGCCAGTGAACAAATTATCTATAATTCCATATGTGATTTCAGTAGCTGATTCCCTTGGACTTCGATCAATTATATTATTGTGCATTTATAACCGATGGGTTTATTACACCTGAAAATATTATGCTGGGACTTTTGATTTATTTATCTATCACAAACACTTAAAGAAATAGAAATATTTTTACATTGAAAATGGCATTTTATAGTGGAATTTTGTGTTCAATTAGCTCATTGTTGAATGCATTGGTCAAAGTATACTGCTGTCATGTAATTATGTTGGTGCATGACAATTTTTTAAAATTCACTCTTAGAACATAGGTGTTCATGAGAGAAGCAGGGGTTCAGAATGTATTCTGGGGGACTTCAATATCCATCACCAAGTGGCTTCACAGCAGCACTACTGATCGAGCTGTTCGAGTCCTAAAGAACATAGCTGCTAGACTTGGACGTGGCAGCTGGAGACGGAACCAACATGAGGGAAAAGCAATCAACCTCAGTTCACTAATCTGCCTATCGCAAATGCATTTGTCCATGACAGTATTTGGAAGAGCGATAACATAGAACATAGAACAATACAGCGCAGAACAGGGCCTTCGGCCCTCGATGCTGCGCCGACCTGTGAACTAATCTAAGCCCATCCCCCTACACTATCCCATCATCATCCATATGCTTATCCAAGGACTGTTTAAATGCCCCTAATGTGGCTGAGTTAACTACATTGGCAGGCAGGGCATTCCACGCCCTTACCACTCTCTGAGTAAAGAACCTGCCTCTGACATCTGTCTTAAATCTATCACCCCTCAATTTGCAGCTATGTCCCCTCGTACTAGCCGACGTCATCATCCTGGGAAAAAGACTCTCACTGTCCACCCTATCTAATCCTCTGATCATCTTGTGTGTCTCTATTAAATCCCCTCTTAGCCTTCTTCTCTCCAATGAGAACAGACCCAAGTCCCTCAGCCTTTCCTCATAAGACCTTCGCTCCAGACCAGGCAACATCCTGGTAAATCTCCTCTGCACCTTTTCCAATGCTTCCACATCCTTCCTGTAATGGGGCGACCAGAACTGCAATATTCCAAGTGAGGCCGCACTAGCGTTTTGTACAGTTGCAGCATGACATCACGGCTCCGGAACTCAATCCCTCTACCAATGAAACCTAACACACCGTATGCCTTCTTAACAGCACTATCAACCTGGGTGGCAACTTTCAGGGATCTATGTACCTGGACACCAAGATCCCTCTGCACATCCACACTACCAAGAATCCTTCCATTGACCCAGTATTCTGCCTTCCTATTATTCTTCCCAAAGTGCATCACCTCACATTTAGCTGCATTGAACTCCATTTGCCACCTTTCAGCCCAATTCTACAGTTTATCCAAGGCTCCCTGCAACCTGCAACATTCTTCCACACTGTCCACCACTCCACCGACTTTAGTGTCATCTGCAAACTTACTAACCCATCCACCCATGTCTGCGTCCAAGTCATTTATAAAAATGACAAACAGCAGTGGTCCCAAAACAGATCCTTGTGGCACACCACTAGTAACCGGACTCCAGGCTGAATATTTTCCATCAACCACCACTCGTTGCCTTCTTTCAGAAAGCCAGTTTCTAATCCAAACTGCTAAATCTCTCTCAATCCCATGCTTCCGCATTTTCTCCAATAGCCTACCATGTGGAACCTTATCAAAGGCTTTAACTGTACAGTCCTTGTGGAGATGAAGCCTTGCCTTCACTTTGATAGTATTGTGTATCTTGTTGTATAACATAGTCACTGTGCTAAATAGGCCAGATTCAAAACAATCTAGCAACTCCATTGGCCATCCATAAGGCACTGTGAGCTATCAGCAGCAGGGGAATTATACTTCAACGCAATCTGCAACCTCATGGCCTGGAATATCCACCCATTGCTCTTCTCCAATGGACAGTGTAGGAGGACATAATGGAAGCAGCATCAGGCATACCTAAAAATGAGATGTCAACCTAGTGAAGCTACCAAACAGGACTATTTATGTGCCAAACAGCATAAGCAACAAGTGATAGAGCTAATAAATCCCACAACCAACAAATCAGATCTAAGTTCTACAGTCCTGCCACATCCGTTCATAAATTAAATAGCTTACTGGAAGCTGCCACGAATATCCCAGCCTCAAGGAGGAAGCAGCTAATACATCAGTGTAAAAGATAAAGTTAAAGCATTTTCAGCAATATTCTATAGACATTCTGAAAATCAAGATATACTGCTGTCATTGGTCCCATTTCCGTTTTCTACAGAGGTCCCCAGAATCACAGATGCCAGGCTGTAGCCAATTTAATTCACTTCATGTGACATCAAGAAATGGTTGAAGGCACTGGATGTTGCTGAATCTCTGAGCCCTGAAAAATATTATTGCAATAGTGCTGAAGATGTGTGCTCCAGAAATTTCTGCAACCTTAGCCAAACTGTCTCTGTACAGCTACAACATTGGCATCTATGGCAATGTGCATAAATGTCCAGGAATGTCCTGTATACACAAATCTAACCTGGCCAATTACCATTCTGAGTTCTGAGGAAGAGTGACTCGAACCGAAACATTAACTTTGGTTTCTTTCCAGAGATGCTGCCAGACCTATTGAGCTTTTCCAGCAATTTTTGTTTTTGTTTCTGGCTAATTACCGTCCCATCATTATACTACGCTTCATCAATAACGTGGTGGAAAGTGTCATCAACAGTGCTGTCAAGCTGCATTTGCTCAACAATCATCTGTTCACTGAAATCCACTTTGGATTCTGTCAGGATCATTCGGTTTCTGTATTGTTGTTTCAAACATGGATAAAAGAGGTGACAGTGACTTCCCTTAACATCAAGGCCATATTTGATGGAATGTGGCATTAAAGATCCCTGGTAAAACTGAAATCAATGGAAATAGAGGAGAAATTCTCTGCTGGTTACACTCATGCCTATCACCAAGGAGGATGATTATGGAGGGGAATTTGTCATCTCAATTCCAGGATATGTCTGCAGGAATTCCATAGTACGAGATCTGAGGCTCAAACATCTTAGCTGCTTCATCGATGCCATTCCCACCATTATAAGATGAAAAGTGGGATATTCGCTGCTGATTGCATAATGTCCAACACCGTTTACGACTCCTTATACTGAAACAGTCCATGTCCAAATGCAGCAAGATGTGGATAACATCAAGGCTTGGGCTGACATGTAACATTTGCACCAAACAAAAGCTAGGCAAAGGCCATTCCAAAAAGAGAATCTAACCTCTGTGTAGGGTGGACAGATTGGAGGCCCTCTCTCATGGGTCTGTTCATGGGCCTGGCCAATGTGGCCTACTGAGTGTTTGTTCCCTTTGGTTACACCTGAGCTTGGTGCCTACAGAGAGGGAACATTTAAAGTCCACTGACACTTAAGAGGCCTTTAGGGCCAGTGACCCATGCAAGTGGCTAGGGTGCGTCGTTACTTAGTAATGATATTTAGATGTAGTTTTAGCAAGATTATGTTAATGTGCTGTATGAGGGGCTGTCTAAACCATTGCTCACTTAAAAGGAGTAGATTCCAACATTGCCCCCTGACATTTGGCGGTATTAGCATTGACCAGAAACTGAATTGAACTAGCCATATTAATATGGGTACAGAGCCTTGGAATCCTGCAGCGATTAACTCATCTCATGTCTCCATATAGCCTGTCTACCATCTACAAGGTATAAGTCAGGATTGTGATGGAATAGTTCCCACTTGCCTGAATGAGTGCAGCTCCAACAACACTCAAGAAGCTTGACACCAGCCAGGACAAAGCAGCTTACTTAATTGGCATCACATCAACAAACATTCTCTCATTCCATCACTGTAGCAATAGATTTTGGCATTTAAAGATACACTGTAGTAACTCGCCAAAACTTCTTAGCACCTCTCAAATCTATGACCACTACTGTGTAGAAGGACAGCAGATACATGAGAACACCACCACTAGTAATTTCCTCTCCAAACCACTCACCATTCAGACTTGGAAAGATATCATTATTCCTTCAGTGTTACTGGCTCAATATTGTAAGATTTCCTCCTCAAAGCAATGTGGGACTATCAATACCAAATGAACTGCAACAGTTCAAGAAGGCAGCTCACTACGACTTTCTCAAGGGCAGTAAGGCAGAGGCAATAAATGTTGGCCCAGCCAGCAATGCCCATATCTTCTCAACACTTCTTTTCAAAGGAAAAAGTCCGTTATTGTCATGATAAATGTTATAAGCTCTGGAATTCCCTCCCTAGATTCTTTGAATCAACCTCTTTGACCATCTGTCACAATATCTCCTTATATGGTTTTGTGTTAATTTTTGTTAAATAATGCTACTTTTGCAGCTGTCACATGTGGATAGACAGTGAACACAAATGGGATTTATAGCAATCACACCAGAAATTGCCTGCAGTTTGACCAAATCTGGATCGGAGTTGATGAACTGAGTTTGATCTTCCAACAGTGTAATGCAATAGAAAAGGGGAAGGTTACATGGATATGTTTTTCAGAGGTAGTTTTGTTCCACAGGGTTAGGTTCATGTGGTCCATTGTCAGGGATCAGAGGGTTTGACTACAAGTGAGGCAGGCATGGAAATCCAAACAGTAACTATGGAGAATCCTCAGCCATTACACTTGTCAAACTGGCTCAAAGTTGATGTGGATGAAAACAGAAACTGTAGGGAGGATGAGTAAACTAACACTGTGAAGTGGGCCATTCAATTGGGAAAAGTGGAAAAGCATGTGGTTGTACTGTACAGCATAATTAATAAAGGGAAAGTATTGCTTTCTGCAGCCAAGAGTGTGAATCTTGAAGGATATGTTGCTTGCTAGTGCCAGGTTAAGGACATGTCCTTGGGACTGGAGAGACAGTGAGAGTGGGAAGTGAAGGAGTTGTCCTTGTTGCAGTTAATGTATCCAATTATCTTGATGTAAATGCATATCAACAGCATAGGTATGATCATGAAAGCATGTCTGTTGAGGGATTTTGTGTAGTCATAGGTCAAACTTAAAACACGGGATCGTAAAGGTGGTAATGTCTCAATTACTACATGCGATAAGCAAAGAGTAAATAAGCCTAGAAAGTTGAATGCGTGCATCTGAGATTGTGGCACTGACACCAGTGCTGGAGTGAGTGAGGTGAGCCATTTAGCATAGTTTTCACCTGAAAGATGTCAGATACAGCATTATGGAAAATGATATCAATAATCCTGTGAAATGGGCTTTAAATAGTGTGTGACTACAGAAGTTGAAAGTTAAAGGAAGAGCAAGGCAACAGTGCAAAGCAGTGGTGTGAGTGACTAATGGTAATCAGAGTGTAAGAGGAACGGCTGAGCATATGGGCGTAAAAACACATTTAAGATATCAAAATAAGATCAGAGTGGGAAAGCATATTTAATTTCAACGTTTTACCTTCTCTTCTTAACTGAATCATGCAAACTTCATAAGATGAATGAATTGATAACATAAATAGAATTAAATCGGTAAGATAGGAAAGTCATTGCAGAGCCATGATAACCAAGGCAGGGAGTTGAATGTTGAAGGATATTTGACATTTCGAATGGATAGTAACAAAGGAACAGAAAGTTAGGTAGCTTTCTCAGGATGTTCAGTATAGTAGTGAGAAATTATTTTGATTGCGAAGATCAACATGTGGATTCAGTTTGGGAGGAGACAAGAAATGCTAAAGAAGGAAATTATGCGTGAGAATAGTTATAAGTCCCTAACAATAGCTAGACTGAGGGATTGAATGTAATTCAATAAATAATGGAGGCTTTAAAAATGTTGCAATTTTTCTGGATTATTTTAATCATTAGCCTTTTAAGCAAAAGTAGTTAAACTCATAGTGTATTTGGGACAGTTTCTTAGAACAATCCATTCTGGAACCAATCAGGAAGATTTATTTTAGACCCAAATAATATGTAATGACACAAGATGAATTAATGACCTACAAGTAAAGGATTCTCCAAATAAATGATCTATAGCATGCTAGACATTCTAGAACAATTCTGTTAAAGTTTAAGAGCAATCGAAAAGGAATAAAGACATGCATGGCTACAATAGAATGGGAACATGGGTTAACAGAGAAGGTTGTAGTCATTTAAGGAAATATTTTATCATTCTCAACAAATATGTATTCCATTGGGAAAATATCTAATTATGCACTACACCGGATAACTAAAGAAAATTAAAGAAACAAAATGATGCTATCAGATTGAAAGGAAAGATGTACAATTCTGCAAATATTAGCAGGAGACCAGAAGTTTGGGAAGGATTTAGAAACTTGTTTAGTATAACAGTAAATTAACAAGAAGTACTAAAACAGACAGTAAGAGCTTCTATAAGTATAAAGAAAGCCAATGAAAAAATTTGGACCGTCAGAGGAAAATTAATGGAAATCAAGGGAATGAGGGAAATTTTGGAGAAGTATTTATATCTGTCTTCACTGTAGAAGGCACAAAGCATCCCAGAATAGTAAGAAATCAAGATGCGCAAGAGTGAGGGGAACTAAAACAATCATGATCACTCAAGAAGAAGTACCAGGAAAACCAATAAAGACTGATAAGTGCCCTGGACTTGACGGCTGACAAACGTAACAACTCTAATCAAGAAAAAAGGGAGAGCGTAAGTAAGAAACTATAAGGCAGTTAACCTAACATCTGTCAAAAGGAAAATCTAATTCATACTTGATGCAGTGCCAGGATATCTAGAAAATCATAACAGAGTCAAGCAATAGTAACAACGGTTTTATGAAAGGGAAATCTTGATTGACAAATTGATTGAGTTATACAGTCAAACAGCATGGAAACACCACATCAATGCTGATCAACAAACACGAAACTATTCTGATCGCATTTACCTACACATAATCCTTTACTGAGGACTGCTCACCTTTATCCCCCTCCACCCTAATATCAACAAATACCGCTCACGCTTGGATATTGAACAGTTTTTGCGCCGCCTCCGCCTCCACGCTTACTTCTTTAATCATGAGCCTAACCCTCCCTCTACTGACCCCTTCTCCTGCCTCCAACACAGCCCCTCCTCCTGGACACCACCCCAAGGCCTCCTACCCTCCCTCGACCACCGTCGAGACATCAATCACCTCAACCTCTCCACCCCTCTCACCCACTCCAACCTCTCCTCCACAAAACGTGCAGCCCTCTGCTCCCTCCACTCCAACCCTAACCTCACTATAAATCCCGCAGATAAGGAAGGCGCAGTTGTAGTATGGCGCACTGACCTCTGCATCGCCAATGCCAGGTGCCAGCTCTCTGACACCTCCTCTTACTGCCCCCTTGATCATGAGCCCACCCCCGACCACCAAAACATCATCTCCCAGACCATCCACAAGCTCATCATCTCAGGTGACCTCCCACCCACAGCCTTCAACCTCATCATTCCTCAACCCTGCACCACCCGTTTCTATCTCCTTCCCAAAATCCACAAGCCCAACTGCCCTGGTCAACCCATTGTCTCCGCCTGCTCCTGCCCCACTGAACGTATCTCCGCTTATCTAGACACCATTTTCTCCCCCTGACCCAGGCACTCCCCACCTATGTCCGTGACACCACCCATGCCCTCCACCTCCTCTAAAACCTCCGATTCCCTGGTCCCCAACACCTCATATTCACCATGGACGTCCAGTCCCAATATACTTGCATTCCTCATGCAGATGGCCTAAAGGCCCTCTGCTTCTTCCTGCCCTGCAGGTCCAGCTAGTCCCTCTCCACTGACACCCTTATCCGCTTAGCTGAACTCATCCTCACCCTCAACAAATTCTCTTTCAATTTCTCCCACTTCCTACAGACAAAGGGGGTGGCCATGCCTGCCTCTTTGTAGGGTATGTGGAACAGTCCCTCTTCTGCAGCTACACTGGCCCCATCCCCCACGTCTTCCTCCGTTATATCAATGACTGTATCGGCGCAGCCTCGTGCTCCCACGAGGAGTTCGAACAGTTCATCCACTTTACTAATACCTTTCACCCCAACCTTAAGTTCACCTGGACCATCTCTGATACCTCTCTCTCCTTCCTGGACCTTTCTGTTTCCATTTCTGGCAACCACCTGGAAACCGATATCCATTTCAAGCCTACCGACTCCCACAGCTACCTAGAATACACCTCCTCTCACCCACCTTCCTGCAAGAATGCTATCCCCTATTCCCAATCCCTTAGCCTCCACTGCACCTGCTCCCTAGATGAGGCGTTCCACTCCCGGACATCCCAGATGTCCTCGTTTCTCAAGGACTGCAACTTCCCCTCCACAGTTGTCGAAAATGCCCTCAACCGCATCTCTCGCATTTCCCGCAACTCATCCCTCACACCCCCTCCCCACAATAATAACAAAAACCGAATCCCTCTCATCCTCACGTACCACTCCACCAACATCCAGATTCAATGCATCATCCTCCGCCACTTCCGCCATCTGCAATCTGACCCCACTACCAAAGGCATTTTTCCCTCCCCACCCTTATCTGCCTTCCGGAGGAACGGCTCTCTCCATCACTCCCTTGTCTGCACCACACTCCCCACTAGCCCCACCACCCGGGCACTTTTCCCTGCAACTGCAGGAAGTGCTACACCTGCCCCTAAACCTCCCCCCTCACCCCCATCCCAGGCCCCAAGAAAACCTTCCACATTAAACAGATGTTCACCTGCACATCTGCTAATGTGGTATATTGTATCCGCTGTTCCCGATGTGGCCTCCTCTACATCAGGGTAACCAAGCGGAGGTTTGGAGACTGCTTTGTGGAACACCTATGCTCGGTTTGCAACAAACAACTGCATCTCCCAGTCGCAGACCACTTCAACTCCCCATCCCACTCCTTGGACGACATGTCCATCCTGAGCCTCCTGCAGTGCCACAACGATGCAACCTAAAGGTTGCAGGAACAGCACCTCATATTTTGCTTGGGAACCCTGCAGCCCAATGGTATCAATGTGGACTTCACAAGCTTCAAAATCTCCCCACCCCCGACCTCATTCCAAAACCAGCCCAGCTCATCCCTGCCTCCTTGACCTGTCCATCTTTTCTCCCACCTGTCCACTCCTCTCACCTCAACCCCAGCCCCACACCCATCCTACCAGCCTCATCCCAGCCTCCTTGACCCGTCCCTCTTCCATTGAATGACCAACCCCATCCTAACTCCCCACCTACACTCACCTTTACTGGCTCCATCCCCGCCTCCTTGACCTGTCCGTCTCCTCTCTACCTATCTGCTCCTTTATCCAGCCTCCACCCGCCTCCCCACATCTCTATTTTTGAATCCCCTTCCCCTCCCTCATTTCTGAAGAAGGGTCCAGACCCAAAACGTCAACTTTCCTGCTCCTCTGATGCTGCTTGGCCAGCTGCGTTCATCCAGCTCTACACCTTGTTGTCTCAGCTTCTCCACCATCGGCAGTTCCTACTATATCTTTCAGCCAATAAGTGTCTCCTCATAATTGAGATTGTCCATCCCAAGCAACATGCTGGTGAGTCTCCTCTGCACCCTCTCCAGTGCAATCATGTCCTTCCGATATTGTGCCAACCAGAGCTACATACAATATTCCATCTGTAGTCAAACCAATGTTTTATAAAGTTGTAACAAGATTTTGTTGCTCCTGTATTCTATGCCCCGGCTAATGAAGGTAACCATCCAATATTCCTTCTTCACCACCCTAATTGTGCTAACTGGTACACTCTTGTCTCTTTGTTCCTCAAGGACCCCAAGGACCTACTATTCATTGTGTATATCCTTACATTATCAAAGCTCCCAAAATACATCAGCTTGTACTTATTGGGATTCAATTCCATCTGCCAGTGTTCCACCAAGTTTACCAGCTGATCAAATTAAGACTGTAGCCTGAGACCATCCTCCTCACTACCAACAATACCCCCAATTTTTATGTCATCTGCAAACTTACTAATTAAATCTTCTGCAATGATATCAGAGTTGTTAACATACAAAACAAATAACAAGCGTCCTAGCACTGAACCCTTTAGTACATCACTGGGCATAGGCTTCCAATTGTAAAAAAGAATTATCCACTGTCACCCTTTGCCTCTTATTTGTAAGGCAATTTTGGATCCAGTTTGTCAACTTGCCTTGGATCCCATGGCTCTTACCTTTTGGACTTGTCTTCAACGTAGGACCTTGTCAAAGACCTTACTGTAGTTCATATAAACCGCGTCAACTGCATTACCTTCATCAATATATTTAGTCACCTTTTTAAAAAAAACTTTATTAAATTTGTCAGGCAGGGTCTCTCTCTAACAAATGTGTGCTCATTATCCTTGATCAATCTCTAGCTTTCCAAGTATTGATTAATCCTGTCCTTCAGATTTTTTTCCAATAATCTCCCTGTTGCTGACATTGACTAACTGGTCTGTAATTACCTTGCCTATCCCTGCTACTCTCCTTGAACAAAGAAACCACATCCAATCATCTGACACTTCCCTTGTAGCCAGTGAAGCATTAAATATATATGCCAGTGCCCCAGCAATCTCCTCCCTTGCTTCCCAAAGCAGTATTGGATACATCTGGCCCTGGATTCAAGATAGCACTGACACTGGGCGACTCTTCGTGAGCTCCCTGCAGCAGATCTTATTCTAACGTTTCTTATAACTGTTCTGCACTTTTAAACTTAAATTCCAAGTCTGTAAAAATTATTAATAATGTTTCTTTTAAATCTACTTACAGGTCTGAGGATCCTACAAATGCCCAGACCCGAGTATTATGGATGCGGGATTCGCAGGCCCAGGGCAAACCTATCGGCTTCCTGCAGGACCCACAAGGACACCCAGAATGAAGATCCGAACCCTGATCCAGCAGTCACCTGACTCCAATCTGGAATGAAACTGTCCCCAACAGCGACTTGACCCCTTAGAAGGCCCGACCAGCCCAGGACCTAGCCCCAGCACCTCAGCGACTCGATTCCAAGAAGGCCTGACCAGCCCAGGACCTAACCCTGGACCCGCAGTGATGCAAACCTAAGGAGGCCTGACCAGCCCAGGCCTGATCGTGAGTCCCAGGGCTCCTCAACCCCAGGGAGGCCCGGCCTGACCCGAACCAACTCATGTACCTTCTAGAGCAGCAGACTCACGTCATGGACACCGGGGACCATCCAGGAACAAAAATATTACTGCCGCCATCTATCCCTGAGAAGACCAGACCAGACAATCCCAGGCCTGAACTCTGACCTCGCAGCATCCCATCCCAGGGGAGGCCCAGCCCAACCGGAACTGTCTCACTTACCTTCTGGAGCAGCTGAATCGCACCATCAACTCCTCAGACAGTCCAGAAGCAGGAAACCTACAAAAAAATGGCGAAAACACACTGGCCTGCAGGTGAGACTGAAACAATGTGGTTTTAAGTGCCCTTTCCGCAGCACACTCTTAGCAAATGTCCGAGCTATCGAAAACAAAATTGATGAACTCAGATCGAAGTTTAACTTCAAGAGGGAAATGAGAGACTGCTGTATGCTCTATTTTATGGAGACATGGCTCACTCCTGCCATACCTGATTGTGTCTTGCAAGCCAAGGGGTTCTCCATTCATTGCACGGACTACACAGTGTCCTTGGGTAAGACAAAGTGCAGAATGGTATGCTTCCTAATCAACACCTCCTGGCGCTGAGATGTGGCGACCCTGCAAGCCACTGCTCCCTGAAGCTAGAAGTACACATTGAAATACCATCCCTACTATCTGCCACACAAGTTTACCTCCGCCATCCTGACAGTAGTCCACACACCACTCCATGCAGAAGTGAAGAATGCTCCAAATGAAATTTACACCGCTACAAACGCTCTGGAGATGCAATTCCCCAAGGCTTATTCATCATGGTTCGCAACTTCAACCAGGCCAAACTCAAAAGGGTGCTGCCAAAATACCACCAACACGTCTTCTACCCACCAGAGGATCAAACATCCTGGACCACTGCTACACAACCATCAAAGACTGCCCACTTCCTATTCTCTGTCCACATTTCAGAAAATCAGATCGCAATTCTGTGTTCCTCCTTCTACCTTACAAGCAGAAGCTGAAATGTGAGGATCCTTCACAATGTACAATACTGGTCTGAGGCAGCAGAACAGGTTCTCTGGGACTGCTTGGAATCAGTGGACAGGACTTTATTCAAGAACTTAGTGAATAACCTAGACGAGTCCTCCAGCATCGTCACGGGCTTCATTAGCAAGAGCATGGAAGACTGGGAGTTGAGAAATCCACTGCCTACTGAAGACCATCCTTTCAAGTTGGATGACCAAAACCTACACAGAAAATCCAGATATGACCTTCGCAAAGCCATCAGAGATGCCTAAAGGCAGTACCACACCAAGTTAGAAGCCCAAACCAACCATACAGACACCTGCTGCCTGTGGCAAGGCCTACACAACATAACAGGAAACAAAATGAAGCAGAGCAAGATAACAAACAAAAATACATCCCTCCCTGATGAGCTCAATACTTTCTATGCTTGGTTTGAGCAGAATGCCAGGAGCCCAATGACACCTGCCCTGACATACCTGGATGCACACGTTCCCTCCGTCACCATTGCAAACGTCAGATTGGTCTTCCTAAGAGTCAACCCAAGTAAAGTGATGATCCTGGATGGAGACCCCGGTTGTGTACTTCGATCCTATGTGGACCAGCTGGCGGAGGTATTTATTGACATCTTCAACCTCTCCCTCCTGCAAGCAAACATCCTCACCTGCTTCAAGAAGACCACCATCATCCCAGTACCAAAGAAAGCGCGTGAAATGTGCTTTAATGACTACTGCCCAGGGGCTCTGACCTCCACAATCATGAAGTGTTTTGAGAGGCTGGTCATAGCCCACATCTAATCTAGACTCCCAGCCTGCCTCGATCTCTTGCCATTTGCCTACTGATGAAAGAGGTCTACAGTGGACGCCATTTCACCAGCCCTATACTTATCGCTGGAACATCTGGATAGCATGGACACCTACATCAGACTCTTAACCATTGACTACAGCTCCACTTTCAACACCATAATCCCGTCCAGATTAATCTTAAAACTCTGAAATTTAGGTCTCTGCTCCGGTCTCTACAGCTGGATCGTCAGCATCCAGACCCACAGACTGCAATCAGTGAAAATAGACAGCTGCACCTCCTCCACGATAACCCTCAATGCTGGAATTCCCCCAAGGATGCGTTCTCAGACCTCTACTGTATTCCCTGTACACTCATGGCTGTGTATCCAAATTCTGAATGAATGCCATCTACAAGTTTGCTGATGGTATCATGGTGGTAGGACAGATATCAACAAAAATGAGTCAGAATACAAAGAAGAAAGAGGGCTTGGTGTCATGGTACAACAATAAAACCTCTCTCAATGTCAGCAAAACAAAGAACTGATCATTGACTTCAGGAAGAAAGGTGGAGGACACACCCCCATCTATATCAATAGTGCTGAGATGGAGATTGTTGAGAGCGTAAAGTTCCTGGGAGTGACGATAACTGACCACCTGTCCTAGAATTCTCAAGTAGATGTGACGGTCAAAAAGGCACAAAAATGCCTCTTCTTCCTCAGGAGGCTTTGGAAAGTCGGCATGTCCATAAAGACCCTCACCAACTTTTACAGATGCACCATAGAAAGCATACTGTCTGGGTGCAGAACAGTCTGGTACGGCAAATGCTCTGCCCAGGACCATAAGAAACTACAGAAGTTTGTGTGCACTGCCCAGACCATCATGGAAGCCAACCTCCCATCCGTGGATTCCATTTACACTTCTCGCTGCTGCAGAAAGGCTGCCAACATAATCAAAGACCCCTCTCACCCTGGTAATACTCTCTTCCAACCTCTTCTGTCAGGCAGGAGATACAGAAGCTTGAACACACGTATCAAAATGGTCAAGAACAGTTTCTTTCCTGCCATATTAGACTGATGAATGGACTCTTTAACTTCAAATAATGTTTATCTTGTGAATAGAACATAGAACATAGAAAATAGAACAATACAGCACAGTACAGGTCCTTCGGCCCACGATGTTGTGCCGAACTTTTACCCTAAACCTAAGGTCTATCTAACCTCCACCCCTATCTTAAGCTATCATCCATATGCCTATCTAATAGCCGCTTAAATGCCCCTAATGAGGCCGACTCCACTACCCTCTCTGGCAGTGTATACCAAGCCCCAACCACTGAGTAAAGAACCTACCTCTGATGTCTCCCTTATATCTATCTCCACTCACTTTAAAACCAAGCCCTCTCATAATAGCTACCTCCACCCTAGGAAAAAGCCTCTGGCTGTCCACTTTATCTATACCTCTGGTCGTTTTGTACACCTCTATCAAGTCACCTCTCATCCTTCGTCGTTCTAAAGAGAAAAGCCCTAGCTCTCTCAACCTTTCCTCGTAAGACTTTCCCTCTATTCCAGGCAACATCCTGGTAAATCTCCTTTGCACATTTTCCAACACTTCCACATCTTTCCTGTTAATGCTGATCTTGTTCTGTGCACCTTCTGTGCAGTTGCAACCTACATGCCTCACTCTAAGCACCCTATGATCTGTATGCCCTTGCTTGCTAATGACCTGCCTGTACTGCTCGCAAAACAAAACTTTCCACTGTACTTAGGTACATGTGACTATGATAAATGAAATGAAATCAAATCAATCTCTTCAGGCCCTGAGGATTTATGCATCTACATGTGCCCTAATAGCTAATACCTCCTCCCTATTAATCTTCAAGTGTTCTAGAACCTCACCATCTCAACTGAAATCTCCAGCTGCAATGTCTTTCTTCTCTGTGAATAATGATGAGAAGCATTCATTTAAGACTCCACACATGCCCATTGGCTCCTTGGACAGGTTGCCCTTTTGTCTCTAATAGATCCCACTCTTTCCTTGGTAATCCTCTAACCCTTAATATACTTTTATAAAAAGCCTTGGGGTTTTCCTTCATCTGATCTGCCAAAGATATGTGTCCCCTCTTTGCCCTCTTAACATACTTCTTTAAGCAAATTTCTATACACTGTACACTTCTGAAGGGCCTCCCGCATTTGTAATCCATTATAACTGACATGTATTTCATACTTTTCTTCTTAGAATCCCTACAGTGTGGAAACAGGCCCTTTGCCCCAACAAGTCCACACCGACCCTCAGAGCATTCCAATTAGGCCCATCCCCCTAAACCCACCTAATCTACACATCCCTGAACACTATGGGCAATTTAACATGGCCAATCCACCTAGCCTGCACATCTTTGGACTGTGGGAGGAAACCGGAGCACCCGGAGGAAACCCACGTAGACATGGGGAGAATGTGCAAACTCCACACAGACAGTCACCCGCGGGTGGAATTGAACCCAGGCCCCTGGTGCAGTGAGGCAGCAGTGCTAACCACTGTGCCACCATGCCGCAAACTTTATCAAACTCTTTCGCTATCCTTTCACATCCAGGGTTCCCTGGGCTTTCAGCCCTTGCTCTTCACTCATAGAGGAATATGCTGGCCCTGAAATCTCACTATATTACTTTTAAAAGACTCCTATTTTCCACATGGAGATTTATCTCCAAATAGCTGCTCTTAGTCTATGTTTGTCAGATCTTGTCTCATGATATTGAAACTGGCCTTCCCCCAAATTAGACACAACTTTTGCCATTCCGTAATACCTTGAAACTTAGAGTTACGGTCTCTGAATGCTCACTGAATGAAACTTCAACTACTTGACTAGCCTCATTTCCTAGGATTAGACGTAGCCGTATCTCTAGTAGAACTATCTGCGTACTGGCACGAAAAGCCCTCCTGGATGCACTTTGAAAATTCCACCCCATTTAATCCTTTCACAGTAAGGCAATTCCAATTAAAATTAGCAAATTTGAAGTCCCCTACAAATATAACCCTGTTTCTCCCACACCTTTCTGTGATTTGCCTATATATCTGCTCCTCTATGTAACTCTGACTGTTGGGAAGCATGTAGTGTAATTGAAGCAAGGTAATCAACACCTTTTTTAAAAATTTCTAAACTCCACCCAGATGGCCTCATTTGAAGACCCTTCTAGGATATCCTCCCTCATTACGGCAGTGGTGGTTTGCTTTATCAATAACGCAATCCTGCTCCTCCCCCTACCCCACAAATTGTCATACCTGAAACTTGCATACCCTGGAATGTTGAACTGCCAGCCCTGGCCTTCAATCTCCTGTGCTTAATCCTGTCCTACCGCCTACTGGACTGTCCTAGCAATCCTTCTAAATATGATTGGATCTTGTTCATAAAATCATAGAATCTTTAGAGTGCAAGAGAGGCCATTCAGCCCATTGAGTCTGTACTGACCCTCTGAAGACCATCTACTAGATCTAGAACTCCATCCTATCCTCGGATGAGCAAACATCCAAGCAAGGATATTGGACCCATTTAGTTCAGGTGCAACCTGTCCAGTTATTTTTTAGAATCCCTACAGTGTGGAAACAGGCCCTTAGGCCCAACAAGTCTACACCTAACACCAGAGCTTCCCACCCAGACCCATCCCCTATAATCCACCTAATCTACACATTCCTGAATACTACAGGCAATTTAGCGTGGCCAATCCAGCATGGCCAATCCACCTAGCCTTCACATCTTTGGACTATGGGAGGAAACCAGAGCACCCAGAGGAAACCCACACAGATGCAAGGAGAATGTGTAAACTCCACGCAGACAGTTGCCTGAGGGTGGAATCAAACCCAGGTCCCTGGAGCTGTGAGGCAGCAGTGCTAACCACTGTGCCACTGTTTGTACAGGTCCCACTTACCCCAGAAACTATCCCAATGATCCAAAAATCTAAAGTCCTCCCTTCCACACCATTCCTTTAGCTACATGTTCATTTGACCTATATTTCTATTCCTATACTCATGAATGCGTGGCCCTGGAAGTAATCCAGAGATTATGACTCTAGTAGTCTTCCTCTTTAATCTGTTACCCAAATCTCTAAATTCCTGTTGCAGGACCTCATTTCCTTTGTTGCCCATTTTGTCAGTAACACAACTGCTGGTTGCTCACTTTTTCCCCTTCAGAATGTCTTGCAGCTGTTCTGCAATTCTTTAAGGATATAACACCCAAAGTGGATAAAAGGGTACTTGAAGATAAATGTGTTTAGAAAATCCAAGCAAAATACAATAACGTGTAAAGTGTAAAGATTACTACACCAGGCAAGAACTCATTCTGTTTGGTAGTAGATGATTGTCTGATTAAAACAAGCATGGATAAGTGGGTAATTTTCAAGTTGGCAAACTCTAACTGGTGGAGCCCAACAATAATCCTGGAGCCCCAACTAATTATCAATTGTTAATGGCTTGGATGAAGGGCCCAACTGTTCTCAGGCCAAATTTGCTAATGATACAAAGATAGGCAGGAAAACAAATTATGTGGACAAAGTTTGCAAAGAGAAATAACCAAGTTAACTGTATAGGTTATAAAGTGGCAGAGGGAATATAATATGGAGTAAGTGTGGAGGTTTCCCACTTTGGAAGGAAGAACGGAATGTCATTTAAATGGAGAAATGCTGTAGAATACAGCATTGCAAGAGGGATCTGGATATTCTCATACATAATCATTATCGGTTTGTATACTGGTACATTCAATAGGCAAATGGAAAGTTGATGGAAAATAGGCATTGGGCACATAGGGTACTGGGTACAGCTTTGAAACCCTTGCTTGAGGAGGCATATACTTGCACTGGCAACAATTCAGAGAATGCTCATTAGGCTGCTTTCTGGGAGGAAGGTGTTGCCTTATATGGAAAGGTTGAGCAGGTTGGGCCTGTTTGTGGGGGAAGTCTAGAAGATGTGGCAGTTTAAAATTAACAAAATCACTAACTCTCACAAGTTACCTGGTTGTCACTTTCTACCTCACCAGCATCTGCATCCAAAGGATTATATGTTGCCATTTCTGCAACTTCTAGAGGGATGTCACCACGAGGCGCACAGTCCCTTCCCTTCCATTGTCAGTATTCTGCAGAGACCATTCCCTCCAGAAATTCTGGTCCACATCTCCTACACTCCCAACGTGTCCCCACACCCTGATGGCACCTTCCCATTCAATTGCTGAAGGTGTAACACCTGCCCATTTACTTCCTCCCTCTTCATTATCCAAGGCTCCAGATACACCATCCAGGTGAAGCAGTGACTTTCCTGCACTTCACTCAATCTAGTTCACTGTATTCACTGCTCACACATGGTCTCCTCTACATTGGGGAGACAAAACACAGGCTGGGCGGCTGCTTTGTGGAATGCCTATATCTATCCGCAAAAATGATCCTAAGCTTCTAGTTGTCTGCCACTTCAACACTGTGTTAACAATGTGTGGAGCTGGAGGAACACAGCAGGCCAGGCAGCATCAAAGGAGCAGGAAAGCTGACGTTTCGGGTCTGGACCCTTCTTCAGAAATGGGGGAAGGGGAGGGGGCTTTGAAATATATGGAGAGAAGGGGGCCCTGGCCTACATTTCAGTCTTGGGCTTGCTGCAGTATTCCAGCGAGACTCAGCGCAAGCTGTATAAACAGCATCTCATTTTTCATTTGGGGATCTAGCAGACTTCAGTACTCAATATCGAGTTCAATAATTTTAGGACCTGAACACCTCCTTCCATGTCCTTTACCCATTTCACACTCTAGCCTTGTCATTCACATGGGCTGCTTTCAGCACATTCAACCCATTTTCACCGACTTTCATCCTCATTACCAGTTTTTCTCCTTCCCTGACATACCATTATACATCCCTTTGCCTGCCTAACCATGTTTATCTCTTTCTGGGCCCATTTCCACCATTTCTGTCATCCCCTTAAACCCCCATCCCTCCCAGCTCCAGCAAAAATACCACCTTTTCCTAGCTACTACTAGTTCTGATGAAGGGCCACTAGACCTGAAATGTCGACTTTGCTTTTTCTGCTCAGATATTGCCAGACCTGTTAAGCTTCTCCAGCAAGTTCTGCTTTTGTTTAAAATTAAGGGGTGTCCATTTTAAAACGGAGATAAGGAATTTTCCCTAGAGGGTTGTTAAACCTTGGAATTCTCGACTACACAGGAGTAGAAACTGTGTCATTGAGTGTCTTCAAAGCTGTGATCAATTGATATTTGACCTAGAAAGGAGGTGAGGTTTATGGGATATGTAAGAAAGTGGAGTTAAGACTGCAATCAGGTCAGCCAAGATTATCTTGAACCTGCTCCACTATTCAATGAGCTGAATAACCTTTTCCTGCTCCTACTGCCTGCAAGCTAATAAACTTATAGAATCATTGAATTCCTACAGTGAGGAAGCAGGCCATTCAACCCATCAAGTCCACATTGACCCTCTGAAGAACATTCCACCCAGACCCAACCCTATGTTCGCATCCCTGCATTTACCACGGCTAATCCACTTAGCCTGCATAGCCTTGGACACTATGGCTCAATTTAGCATCGCCAATCCACCTAACCTGAATATCTTTGGACTGTGGGAGGAAACTGCAGCATCTGGAGGAAACCCACACAGACACGGGGAGAATTTGCAAACTCCACATAGACAATCACCCGAGGTCAGAATCGAATCCAGGTTACTGGCGCTGTGAGCCACCGTGCCACCAATACAAAGTACTTTAAGACCCTTTAAAGCTGCTTTGAGGTACAATTTGTATATTGATTACAGCTATAGGTGAGACCTGTTAATTTTGCAGGCTTGAATGATTGCACCCCGCCCCTCCTCACTTTATGATGTTAGCATTGCCCTTAACAGACTTTGCTTGTAAATATTCAATTGGCCAGAAGGGTGTTTTCCTGGTGGTGGAGGGAAATATAAATTAATGTTTGTACCTGGCTCTTGTGACTCATGTGATAAGAGTGGCCAGGGAGATCTGGTTTCAAGACTCACTTGTTCTGAGGTATGTCATCACGTCTCGGAACAGGTTGATTTAGTAAAATCTGAATGATGGCACTAGGACTGTAGCCGGGATGCAGATGATGCCACGTTTCTGATCAGCCCAAAGATCATGCTTTGTTTAACACATAGCATCAAATTAAGGAACTTTGATATGCAATGAAATTGAAAGGTTGATTCATAGTTGTGTGTAGTACTAGCATGTACATACTACTGAACATTGAACTTTGGCAATGTGTAATACTTAATTGGAGAGTTTTTGCTTAATCAAGCCTCTAGCAGCAATTTGATGGTTGTAGTCCAAAACTTTATCTCTAGTTTACTTAGTGTGTAAGATACTTGTACACATTTCGTATTTTAGAATTTGTGTCCCAGGATACAAGAGCAAGAGGCCATGTGTAGGAGGAATCATACAACATACACTTTCAACATTCATTCTTTAAATAGTTTCACAAATTTTCAGTACTCAGGGCTTCTACCTAAGGTGTAATTTTCTCTGATGTACGTTTTGCTAAATTAACTCTTTATTAACAGACCTTTTTTCATTTGTGCTATGAATGGTGATACATCCCAACCTTCAGTGTATGTTCTTTCCCTCAACGGAAAGCTGGCCAACAAATCACTTGTTTTTAAAATAAGGAGGTCCACGGCTGCTGTGACTGCGAGAGCTTCTTTTCCATCATATTGTGTTTCTGATTTTATCAGATAATGCTCATGATATTTAATAGACACTACTTCACTGGATTTAGAACAGAAATGTTCTTAAGCCTGTAAATGAAGCATCAGACTATAGCAGTTCCTTGGTAAAATTCACATATTGGTAAGGATGAGGCCACTTTTAAGTGCTTTATGATTGCATACTATCACTGATCATGGTCTTCAAATATTTTCCCATGTATAAATATATCATTTGTGTGACATATGACACTATGAAGAGCTTGTAAAATATCAGAATTCGTTAGTTGATCTCAAATGGCAGTCTGATCCAAAATATCCTAAATGGGGTTATGAATACAATAAGCAATCTTTATTGCTCTCCTATGGCACCTTCCAGAACACACTATTTGCATTGACTTTTTTGAAAACTTTATGTTTTGATAAGTAAGCTGAGCTCCCAACCATAGACATATGTTGGATTTCTCTCACTATTGCCTTGTTGAGTTTCGTAAAATCAACAAAATTCAGATGGGCCCATTTGGCTTGGTAACAGTCACTGTGCCTGTATATCACTCAGTTCATTTAGAAGCTAGGAAAACAATGTCCACTCTAGTCATCTCTGCAAGTTTTTTCTTCAGTTGAGGATTAATAAATGCAGGATTTTTCTGGGTACATAGTGACATAATAGTATGGCATCTTTCTTTAGTGTCGTGCTGTATTCAATTTTGATCTTCCCTAATCCTCTAAATAACTTAGAGTATTCCAGTTCAATGGAGCTCTCTAACATTTGGTATTTCACTTCTTTGACATTTTAAAGAAGATTGAGAACAAGGCACCCATTTCTGCTCCAGTGTAAGTAACTTTATTCCCCTTTATCTGGCATCCCTACAATTGGAGAATTGCTTGTAGCATAACTTTATTCTGAGTGCTATTCTTCTTGGACTACGTAACTGCACTATTGTTGGCTGTAGATGGTGTTTTTTTTAACCATGACTCATTATCAGATAATAACAGCACTTGTTCCAATGTCTAACTTAAAATTCATGACATGAGCATTGACGTAAAATTTAAGCCTGAACCACCAATTTATCCTTGGAAAATGTTAGAGTTTTCATCTATTGCAGACATCTATCTCTTTTACCTCTTTATGCGGGAAATGATTTGATTTCTTGTTTTTCTAAGATTTGTATCCTATTTTGCCATATTTTCTGAAAGGGACCTATTGTGTGACATACAAAGCACTTTAATGTTAACAGCTTAAGGTTTCTTTTCTCTGTATTATAAACAAGGACTTTGTTTGGTGTTTGTCCTGTTCACTATATTGGTTTCTCATGTCTCTTCTGTAGTATTTTTTACCTTTAAGATTTGATTGGACTCTGATGATCTCCTCTGATAAGGATGAGCTTCTCCTCGTTTGGAGTGATCTCGACATCTGTTTCACTTGCAATCTGAATGAATCTAGAATCAAATCATATGAGGATGAAGACTTGCTCGCCGTTCTGGTGTGTTTGATTGTAGACATTTCCTCATCCTGCTAGGTAAAGTCATCAGTGCACTTCTGGTGAAACGTAGGTGATCTGTCCCACTTGTTATTTATATGCCTCAGTTTTGCTGGGGTGGTTGGCATCATTTCCAGTTCTGTTTGCAGTGGTTTGTATATTGAGTCCAGTTCAATGTGTTTATTGATAGAGTTCCATTTGGAATGCCAGGCCTGCAGGAATTCCTCTGTTTGGCTTGTGCTATTATGGATGTGTTGCCCAGTCGAATTTGTGTCCTTCTTTGTCTGTGTGTATTGAGACCAGTGAGAATTTGTCGTGTCTCTTGGTGGCTAGTTGGTGTTCGTGTATCCTTACTCTCAAATTTCTACCATTTTGCTCTATGTAATATTTCTCACAGTCCTTGCATGGTACTTTGTATATTACGTTAGTTTTATTGGTTGTGGGTCTGGGATCCTTTATGTTCATCAGTAGCTGCCGCAGTGTGGTTGTTAGTTTGTGGGTTATCCTGGTACCTAGAGGTCTGAGTAGTCTTGTGGTCATCTCCAAGATATGGTAGGGTGACTAGTGTATCTGACCATGGAGGGAATAGCAGATTGTGCTTTTTGGGTATCCATCCCTTTTAAAAGCTCTGTATGAGTGTCCCTGTTGTGCTTTGCTCAATTCTAGGTTGCGGCCGTGTGTTGTGGCTCGTTTGAATAATATCCTGATAAAGCTCCATTTATGGGTATTGGAATGGTTGCTGGTGTAATTAAGTATCTGGTCTTTATAAGTGGTCTTTCTGTATACGCTGGTCTGGAGATCCCCGCTATTCATATGTTCCACCATTATGTCTAGGAAAGTTATTGTTCTCTTCTTCATTTATGAATTTTATTCTGGTGAGGATGTTGTATATGTGTCGATGGGTTTCTCCTAGTCTTGTGCGTTTGATAATCATCTACATAGTGGATCCAGAGTTTGAGTTGTATAGTGGGGAATGCGGTCTGTTCTAAACTTTGCATTACTGCTTCTGCAATCAGTCCTGACATTGGGGATCCTATTGGTGTCCTATTGATTTGTTTGAATTTACAGTCATTGAAGGTGAAGTGGGTGAACCTAAGACTACTCTACTCTTTCTGGTGCCAGGTCTCCATTTGCTTGGCCCGGGAGGAGGAGATCAAGAGAAGCTGCAATATGCTCCATGAGGATGTGGCCTACCTTGACTTCTGGATGGCAGATGGTGTGAGGTGTCACCTGTGCCAAGAGATGGGGCACATGAGGAGGAATTGACTCACCCTGAAGGCTGCACAACCTTCACCGGTGGCTGCAGGTGGTACTGCCATATCTGTTCCCCTTCCCCCAAAAGCTGGAGTACTGCAAGCGGTGCATGAGCCGGAGGTTGCCGTTCCTGCGGGGTTGAGTCCATGGTGTCTCCTGCCCCTCTGTGCCCTGGCCTGGCCAGTACGGAGCCTGGGGGTTTGCAGCAAGCCCTTCACGTTCTACAGCTCCACCAGCCTCCAGGGACAAGTGGAACCCTGCGCAGGCCATGGTGCGACAACGTTAATCTCACTAGGTGACTGGGCAGTAGTTCATTCCTCCCTCTCAGACTGTTTTCCTGGGCGCCCTGGCCCTGGGGTGGATCTTTACCCCAAGCAACTGGGCATCCCAGTGTCAGGAGAGGGCCCTGAGCTTCACTGCCTGATGACCCAGACCCAGAACAGGCCTGATGGAGTGCATCAAGGAGGTTCCTGCCAGTGACCTTGGGGTGGTGTAGCTGGCGGATGATAGCCTGCTGGCAGTGCCAGACCCGCCCCACTCTCACAGTGCGGGAGGGGCAGTGGCCAAGGATGACTGCCTGGAAGATGGCTTGGTCTCTGTGGAGGTCATGAAGTCTGTCTCCAGCAAGGTTTTGGATTCTCTAGTGCCCCCCACTGAGCTCCCCCTCAACCCCATTGAGGAACTGAACTCCAGGACTTAATAGAAGCTGCTCTCAGTCATCGTGATATGGTCCAGCTGGCTCTCGACCACTGGAAATATTTTGGGCTGGTCTTCTGATCTATCCGGGCAACTGGCTGGTCTGGAATGACTAGAGGCAGTTTAAGGCACTCCAAGATGTGCTTGTGGTGGGGAGAGGAAAATGTTTTTAGTGTTTTCCTTGGTGATGGTACATAATGCTGCTGACATGAAGACAACTATAGCCAGCCTCAACATCAACAACAGCAAGGAGTCACATTGCAGATTCCAGAACTTCTCAGTCCTCCAGGACAGGACATACATGGTGTGCTTCCTGCAAGAAATCCATACCGCCCAAGGGAGACAAATCCGCCTGGCTCCTGGAGTGGAAAGGAGGGGTCTAAATGAGTCATATCACCTGCAAATTTGGTGGGGTGGCTAACATGTTGGCCCCACAATTTCAGCCAGAGATCTTGGGAGGGCAAGGAGCCAGTGCTGGGCCATTTGCTTCACCTGATGGTGCAGCTGGGGAGTGCAGTGCTTCACTTTGTGAACGTATACGCTCCTCTGGTTGGGCCCAGGCTAACACGCTTCTATGGAGAAGTGTCTGATCATCTCACTTCCATCAATGAAGTCCAATGTAGTGAGGATAGTCAAAGAATTTTGTGGAAGGACTAGCCACAGATCAGCCCGGAGGATGCTTTAGAGGATCACTTTAGAGGAGCTGACCAGCGCCCTTCCCCAGCTCTCAAGTGGCAAGTCCCGGGGACTGGATGGGATGACTGTGGTGTTGTTCAGGTCATTCTGGGACGTCCTGGGGAGCAACTAACCACGGGTCCTGGGGGAGTGTATCTCGGCCTCTTTTGCTCTCTTTTGTTTTCGTTGGTTCTCTTAAGAACTGGCATCTGATCTTCTTCCTTAGCATGGATTACAAAATCTTCACCAAAGTGTTGGCTTCTTGCCTGGCATCTGTGCTGGACCAGATGATCCACCCTGACCAGTTGTACATGGTGCCAGGCTGGAGGATCCACGACAAAGTCTATCTGGTCCAGTACCAGTGGGGTGGCACGGTGGCTCAGTGTTTAGCACTGCTGCCTCACAGCGCCAGGGACCTGGGTTCAATTCCAACCTCAGGCATCTGTCTATGTGGAGTTTACACATTCTCCCCATGTCTGCATGGGCTTCCTCCGGGTGCTCTGGTTTCCTCCCACAGTCCAAAGATGTGCAGGTTAGGTGGATTGGCTATGCTTAAAAATTGCCTGTAGTGTTCAGGGAGGTGTAGGTTAGGTGGGTTGTTGGGGGGTTGGGCTGGGTGGGATGCTCTGAGGTTTGGTGTGGACTTGTTGGGCCAAAGGGCCTGTTTCCACACTGTAGGGATTCTATGATCTGATCCATTTTTGCCAGAGGACAGGTCTGTCTAGTGCCTTCCTGTCCCTTGACCAGGAGAAGACATTCAAAAGGGTCGATCACGAGTTTCTGCTCGGGACATTTGGATTTGGGACACAGCTTGTCACCTGAATCTGACTTTTGTACACTGCTCCTACAGCTCATTGTCATCCAAAGAATTTGCAATGAGCTGTAGAGAGGTTGTATGAATACACAAAAACTTGGCAGATGGAATTTAAAATCAGTAAATGAGAGATCATGTGCTCTGGTAGGAAGAATCAAAAGGCAGACTATTATTTAAATGGTGAAAGCCCTTGCAAATATGCAACACCGAGGGATCTGGGTGTTCCTGTGCATGGAACTCAAAATATTAGCATGCAGGTGCAGCAAGTAAGTAAGAAGGCAAATGAAAATCTGGCCTTTATTGATGGGAGGTTGGAAAGAAGCCTTGTTTTAACTTTCAGGGTATTGGTACAACTGCTGTTTTGGTCTCCATATTTATAAAAATGCTATGTTAGCATTGGAGGCAATTGAAAAGACATTCACTAGGCTGATTTCTGGGATGTTTTATCAAGAATGGCTAAACAGGCTAGCTCTAAATTCTTCAAAACGCTAACAAATAATCTTATTGATTCTGAGGGGACTTGGGGGGATAGATGTTTCCACTAATGGGAATATCATGAACTATGAGACATTGTTACAGAATAAAGGATCACACATTTTAAAATGAGATGCAAAGGAATTTCCTCTCCCAAAGTGAATGCCTGAAATTCTATACTTGAGAAAGACATGGAGGCTAGGTCATCAAAAGTATTTAAAATAGAGCTAAGTAGATTTCTGAAATATCAGGGAGTTGGTGACTATTTTGACCTGGCATGAAAAAGGACTTGAAACCTGGGGTGGATCAGCCAAGATTTTGTTAAATCATTGAAACCCTATGGTGTGGAAGCAGACCATTAAGTCCAACAAGTTCACATTGACTCTCTGAAAAGCATTGCATCCAGAGCCTCCCAACCCTATCCCTGTAACCCTGCATTTCTCAAGGTTAACTCACCTAGCCTGCACATCTCTGGACAATTTAGCATTGCTAATCCACCTAAATTGCACATTTTTGGAATGTGGGAGGAAACCAGAGCTCCTGGAGGAAACTCATGCAGACACAGGCAGAATGTACAAACTCCACACAGACCTGTGGCTGCAATTGAACCCAGATCCCTGACACTGTGAGGCAGCAGTGCTAACCACTGAGCCACCATGGTAAGGGAGGCTTGAGGGATTGAATGGCCTATTCCTACTGCTTTTTAAAAAAAAGTGATCTTGTGTTTCTTATGCTCCTACAGCTCATTGTCATCCAATGCAATATGCAATTGCCTGGGTGTGATTGGTGTTCCAGCTCCATGGAGTACCTAGCTCAAGTTCATCTCTTACCAGGTCTGCAGTACTTTTTATCATCAACTCTGAATTCTGCATAATGAATCTTGTCATGAGGTTCTTTTCTGTAGTATTGTTAAAGTTCAACTGTTCCAGCTATTTTCACAAGCAGCCTTATTAAAGATATATCTGAAGAAATCTTCAGACTTCACAGCTGGAAGAGTTGAACTTTAATAATACTACAGAAAAGAACTTCGAGATAAGATTCACTATGCAGAATTCACAGTGTTTTAGGAGGCAACTAACTGGAGTCCACACTGCTTGACTCGAGGTTATAGGATGAATCCTCACATACAGCTCATGCAACACGAGCCATTCGGTAGCGATTTTACTACCATCCCCTTTTCTGATACAGGGGCTGACTGATCCACAGTGGTACACCTGGTAGCCTAATGTAAAGAGGCTCTCATCTTAAACAAGACATAGTTTATTGCAAGTTAGTATGTATAAATTATATTATTGTGACTTTGTGACAGAGACTTTTTGAGAATAAAAAATGGTAACCTCACTACATCCAGAAGCTGTCTTCCCCCCAGCAACTACACCTTTCACCCCTGCACAGCCAAGCCTATATGACCACGTCACTGCGGGTAGTGACCAAGGCACTCTTCAGCATTTAACCATCACAGAACCTTACACAACACCTATCCTGGATTTACCACCATTTCCTTCCGACAAGATCCTGTCAGAATATCTGGCTGTATACTGGGATGAAATGGGAAGCTTCCTAATTTCCCAGAGGCCAATAAATACGTCTGACTTGGTTTGGAAATAGGTTAGCATTGGAATAAGACCTGAATTATGCAGTAGCACGTGGATTGCCAATTCACTTTACTGCTGCCTACCCAGAGTTAAAAGCATGATGCCAAACATGAATTATTCTTTCATGAGAGAGAAAAAAAGGGTCTTTTTATTTTAACTTCCTGATTAAACAGAAATTGAGAGTCCTAAAGATATGGGAAACCTAGAGGTCATGCTTCTTACCTGTGCTTTGGGTTGCCCAGGTAGGGAAGCTGGATTCAGTAGGTAGCCATCCTGGCATTCGCTTTCTTTGATCTGTCAGGCCTTGCCTGGTAATAGTTACTGGGTTTTTCCAGGTTTAAAAGGTCTGTTGACAACTGTTAAAGTTGAAAATAAGAATAACAATGAGGTCGCTTTCCCACCTAAGGTAAAGCTCAAGAGGGTGGTTTTAGAGATGAGTTTGATAATTGCAAAAGGAAAATGCTGTGATGCTATTAATTTGAAACAGAACAGAAAATGCTGGAAGCATTCAGCAGAACTGCCAGAGAAACCGACAGTGAATGTTTGGTTCAGTGACCTTATGTAGGAATTGTGCTGATAAAAGGTCACTAATCTGAATGTTAGATCCGTATCTGTTCCCACAGAAACATAATTTAACCCAGTATCGTGGAAATAAATGCATAGTTTAATGCCATTAGAATCTAACTATCTCCACATTGAAAATATTGATTGTCCCTTACGTTACCCAATGTGCAATTTTCATTACATTGTTACAATCTTTCAATCTGACTAGGGGCATAATCAGAAGGCACACAGTTGCTTTCTCAGTTATCCTAGTTTTCTTATTTCCCTCATCATGATGTCAACAGTTCAGATTATCAACTTGTAGCTATGTAGATTAAGTAATATTTTTCTCTACTGCAACCTTCCTAATTTCAAGAGAACCCAATCCTGAGTAATAGTGTTTGAAATTTGATATTTCCTTTTAATTTAATTTAATTTCATTTTATTTTGTTCCCTCTGATGGGTATCAATTTGTTGTATATTATCCTGATTTATTGATAAATTTGTATGTAATAAGTTGGAATCTTTATGGGATATGTGTTAATGTTTTAATTAAAAGAAAGAACTTGGATTTATTTAGCACATTTCATGACCGCAACACATCTCAAAACACTATGCAGCCAACACAGTCCTTTTGAGGCATAGTCAATGTTGGGATAGAGGAGAAAGAAATACCAATTTGAACTCAACAAGTTCCCACAAATGGTAATGAGTTAATAACTAGGTAAACTTATTTTAGTGATATGGATTGAGGGATAGATATTGAACAAAACACTGGTTCTTATGTGCACCTGAGATAGCAGATGATCTAATAGCTCATTTAATAGCTCATCCAATAGACATCTTCAAGTGTAAATCAGTAATGCAAAAATGTATGTTTTCATACTTCGGAACCACATTTATTATTTCATGTGGTCATGACTGCACTGAAGATGCTCAACTTCATCATGTATTTGCATACTAGTTATTACATGCATGATAGATCAATTTTGCATTCCCAAATAATACTCCGATATCCTTCATAACATTAGATACAAGCTATTCCTACATTTTAAGTTATCTTTGATTATCTCCCTCTGCATGGTCTCAATGTTTCAAATATTTGGTTGTCTATAAAATGCAAAATAGATTCTTATTCTTTGGCAGCTAAGGATCCTAGTATTTCCAAAATTTTATATATTGTTTCAGTAGAAATAAGAAAATATAAATGCAAAGAGTCTCTTATAAGATGAGATAGGAAACTTGAGTGTGCCTTTGGACACTTGAGCCTGCTATTCAGTAAGAATAGACATAAGATTTGACATTCCTCACATTCACCTTCCTGCCCTTTCCCCATAACCCTTGATTCCCTGACTGATCAAGAATCTATTTATCTCTGCCTTAAATTTGCACAAATACCCTGCCCCCAGAGTTCCAAAGAAACTCAGTCCTCTAAGAGAAAAAAAGTGCTCCTCTCCTTGGTCTTAAATCCTTGAAAATAAACTACATTGTGGGATGGAGTACAAAGGAAGACATAATGGGATCTTTTCAGAAATGTAGGGCAATAATCATAGGGGATTTTAATCTATATGTGTACAGGAAAAATCAAATGGGCAAAAGTAGCCTTGATGAGGAGTTCATAGAATGCTCTTGAGATGCGGAGAAATCTGATCAGCTATAATCTTATTGAACTGTAGAGCTGGCTCAAGACGCTGACTGGCCTTCCATGGTTTCTAATTCATATGCTTTTTCATTCATATGCTTTTGTGTACCTTTATTGATTTTGACTCTTGTTTTCAGGTGACTTTGTTTCAAATGGATGTACTTGCACATCTTTTCCTGACCCTTTGGATCTGATGATCTCAGGTTAACCAGGATCTTATGGAATATTGGTTTGAGAGGTTAATTGGTAGTGCAATTTTCCTGTTAATAATTTGGGCTCAGTTGCTTCCTTTATTGTCTGAGTTGCATGTCCCAAAAATATTACCATTTCATCCTGCTTAGGAACCCAGAATAAACTTTCAATTGGTGGATGCCATTACCTGACAAATTGTAGATTAAAGTTCTTAATTTGATCCAATATATGTGCACATTTATTAATTCCATTACATTTTTCATAATGCTCTCTTTTTTAAATATCACATATTTCAATTTGTTTTCTCCCTTTGAATATTTGTGAGGTGCTGATGAAAAGCATAGAATAGGTTATAGCTAAGTTTACTTTTGCAAGATGAAGAATCATCTGGACTTGAAATGTTAGCTTGCTCTCTCTCCGTGGACGTTGCCTGACCCGCTGTGATGTCCAGCATTTCTTGTCTTCAGTCGTAATTTTCTTCACCTTTTCACCACTCATAATATTTGATACAAAGAGAACAGAGAACAAAAAAATAGCACAGGAACAGGCCCTTCAGCCCTCCAAGCCTGCGCTGACACATTTTGCAATTCCATAATAAAACTGTCTTTACTTACAGGATCCATATCCCTCTATCGTTTTCCTATTCAAGTGTTTGTCCAGTTGTTTCTTGAATGCTGCTATTGTGTCTGCTTCCACCACCTCTTCTGGCAGTGTGTTCCAGGCACTCACCAAACTTTATATGAAAAGCTTGCCTTGCACATCTCTTTTAAACATCCCTCATCCCACCCCGGACCTTGAACCTGTGTCCCCTAATAACTGATCACTCCATCCTGGGAAAGAGCCTCATACTTTTCACTGTATCCATGCCATTCACAAAATTATAAACTTCTATCAGGTCACCTGTCAACCTCCTGCATTCCAGTGAAAACAAACCCAATCTATCCAACTTTTCTTCATAGCTAAAATCCTCCATACTAGGCAATGTCCTGGTAAACCATTTCTGTACACTCTCTTAAGCATTCAACATCCTTGTGGTAGTGTGGTGACCAGAACTGTATGCAATATTCCAAGTGTGACCTAATTAAAGGGTTCTTTAAACCTGGAGCATCACTTACCTATCCTTATACTCAATGCCCTTCTAATGAAGGCAAGCATGCCATAGGCCTTTTTTACTACCTTACCTACCTGTGCTACCACCTTCAGTGATCTCTGGACCTGCACATCCAGATCCCTCTGCATATCAATACACCTAAGGGTTTTGCCATTCATTGTATAATTTCCACTTGTACTTGACCTTCCAAAATACATCACCTCACATTGGGCTGGATTAACCTCCTTCTGTCATTTTTCTGCCCATGCCTCTAACTGATCCATATCCTGCTGCATCCTCTGACAATCCTCCTCACTATCTGCAATTCCACTTGTATCGTCTGCAAACTTGCTAATTAGGTCAGCCACATTTTCCTCCAAATCATTCATGTAGACCAATAACCTTGTTTCCAGGAGTGGAGTCGGAGGGAGGAGCATCTGGCATACAGTAATATGTATCTAACTTATCTCGGGGATTTGCAGCCTTGTTTCCAAGAGTGGAGTTGCAGGGAGGAACAGCCAAAGCATAGTAATATAAATTTAACTTACCTCAGGGATTCGCGGTCTTGTTTCCAAGAGTGGAGTTGGAGGGAAGAGCTGCTGGAGTAAAAAACCTAACTGGAAAGGTAACGCCACAGGAGAGCTGTGGTCTGATTGGCTGATAAGAAATTTGCCCTAAACTTAGAAAGAACACTCCAGAACTAATAAATAAATTAACTAACTGACATTAACTAACTTATAACTTAATTAACCAAGTAGAGATGGCTGGACAGGTGAAGTCCTGTAGCACTTGTGATGTGGAAGTTAACTGAACGCATTGTGAGCTGAAGTGACCACATCTGTAGCAAGTGTAGGTGGCTCGAGGAACTTCGGCTCAAAGTTGATGAGCTGGAATCTGAGCTTCTAACACTGCGGTACATCTGGGAGGGGGAGAAGTATCTGGATGCTTTGTTTCAGGAGGCAGTCACATCTGATTGAATTTGAGGTACTTAAATCTGTCAGTGATCAGGAACGGCAGGGTGTGATTGCACGTGAGGCAAATAGGGGGATCCTGATTTCAGGAATGGAGGAGCCTCAGCTCTTGATCTTATCCAACATGTATGAGGTACTTGCTCACTGAGGGGATGCAGAAAAGGGCTGTACGGAGGATGAGCCAGCTGACTATTGCACCATGGCACAGGATGCCATTCAAGAGAGGGCAGCGAAAAGACAAGAGGTAGTTGTAGGGGATTCTATAATTAGGGGAATTGACAGCATCCTTTGCAAGCCGTATCGAGAGTCCTGCATGGCATATTGCCTGCTCAGTGCCAGGGTGAGGGACATCTCTGACTGGCTTGAAAGGATGTTGGAGTGGGAGGGTGAAGATCCAGTTGTTGTGATCCATGTTGGGACAAACAACATAGGCAAGGCTAGGAAGGAGGACTTGTTTGGGGATTATCAAGCATTAGGAATGAAATTAAGGAACTGGTCCTCAAGGATTCTCGAGGAGTAATCTCTGGATTACTCCCCAAGCCACATGCAAATTGGCATAGGGATAACAAAATTAAGGAAGTAAACAAGTGGCTAAAGGAGTGGTATGGGAAGGAAGGGTTCCATTTCATGGGGCATTGGCATCAGTTTTGGAACAGGAGGGATCTGTACTATTGAGACAGTTTCCACTCCAACTGATCTAGAACCAGTGTTCTAGAGAAAAGGACAAATAGGGTGGTCACTGGGAGTTTAAACTAGTGAAATAGGCAGACGGGAAGTGGAAAATGACAGGTAGTATAATGGTAAGTAGAAAAGGAAACAGCAGATTAACTTTTATGCAGGAGGGTTTAACTACATTGAGGATTTTGAAGGAAGTTAAGAGGAAGGAAAACTTAGGAGATATTATTAATGGAGATGTTAGAATTCAAGAAGAAGGTATAAAAACTAGCATAAAGACACTTTATCTAAATGTTTGTAGCATTCAAAACAAGGTAGATGAGTTAATGGCACAAATTATTGCAAATGAGTATGATTTAATAGCCTTTACGGAGACATAGTTGCAGGATAGTCATGACTGGGAATTAAATATCCAGGGGTATGAGAATATTTGGAAGGACAGACAGGAAGGTAAGGGAGGTGGTGTGGCTCTGATATTTAAGGACAACGTTAGGGCGGTAGTAAGAGATGATATAGGTTCTACAGAGAATAAAGTTGAATCCATTTGGGAGGAAGTCAGAAATTCTAAGACGAAAATGTCACTGATAGATGTAGTCTATAGGCCACAAAATAATAACATCACATTGGAATGGGCAATAAACAAAGAAATAACTAACGCCTGTAAAAATGGTACAGCATTTATCGTGGGGGATTTTAATCTACATTTCGATTGGTCGAACCAGGTCAGTCAAGGCAACCTTGAGGAGGAGTTCATTGAATGTATCCAGGGTAGCTTTCTTGAACAGTATGTAATGGAACTGATGAGGGAGGAAACTATCCTAGCTCTGGTCCTGAGTAATGAGATAGGGATAATTAATGATCTCATAGTTAGGAATCCTCTTGGAAGGAACAATCACAGTATGGGTTGAATTTAGAATACGGATGGAAAATGAGAAGATAAAATCCAATACCAGGGTCCTGTGCTTAAACAAAGGAGATTACAATACGATGAGGGAGGAGTTGGCAAAAGTAGATGGAAAAAAAGACTGTAAGGTGGGATAGTTGAGGAACAGTGGAGAACTTTAAAAGCAATGTTTCAAAGTACTCAGCAAAAGTATATACCAATGAAAAGGAAAGACTGTAGGGAAAGGGGTAATCAGCCATGAATGTCTCAGGAAATGAGGAAGGCTATCAAATTCAAAGATAAGGCATACAAAGTGGCAAAGACCAGTGGGAAACTAGAAGATTGGGAAAACTTTAAAGGTCAACAAAAAGCCACAAAAAAGGGTCTAAACAAAAGTAAGGATATACTACGAGACTAAACTAGCTCAGAATATAAAGACAGATAACAAAAGCTTTTATAAATACATAAGACGAGAAAGAGTAGTTAATGTAAACTTTGGTCCTTTGGAAGATGAGAAAGGGGGATTTAATGTCAGGAAATGAGGAAATTGCTGAGGCATTGAGCAGGTATTTTGTGTCAGTCTTCACAGTGGAGGACACAAATTACTTACCTGTAATTGATGACAAAGCGACTAAGGTTGGTGAGTGCCTAGACACAATCATTATTGCAAAAGAGGTAGTGTTGGGCAAGCTAATGGAAGTAAAGGTACACAAGTCTCCTGGCCCTGATGGAATGCATCCCGGGTACTAAAAGAGATGGCGGGAGTAATATCAAATGCACTCATGGTAATTTTCCAAAATTCACTGGACTTTGGGGCAGTTCCAGCAGATTGGAAAACAGCCAATGTAACGTCACTGTTCAAAAAAAGAGGTAGACAAAAGATAGTGAATTATAGGCCGGTTTGCTTAACTTCTGTGGTAGGGAAAATGTTTGAATCTATCCTCAAGAAAGAAATAGCCAAAATATCTAGATAGAAATTATCCCATTGGACGGATGCAGCATGGTTTCATGAAAGGCAGGTCATGCTTGAGTAATTTGCTGGAATTTTATGAAGACATTACAAGCACAGTGGACAATGGGGGCCCAGTAGATGTGGAGTATCTGGATTTCCAAAAGGCTTTCGAGAAGATGCCACACAAAAGGCTATGCATATGATAAAGGTGCACAGACTTACAGGAAATGTATTAGCATGGGTTGAGGATTGGTTAACTATCAGGAAGCAAAGAGTGGAGATAAATGAGTGTTTTTCTGATTGGCAAACAGTGACTAGTGGCATGCCTCAGGGATCAGTGTTGGGACTGCAATTGATAACAATTTACATAGATGATTTGGACTTGGAGACCACATGTAGTGTGTCAAAGTTTGCGGATGACACTAAGATGAATGGTAGAGTAAAGTGTGCAGAGGACTCTGAAAGTTTGCAGACGGATATAGATAGTTTAAGTGAGTGGGCAAAGGTCTGGCAGATGGAATTCAATGCTGATAAATCTGAAGTCATCCATTTTGGTAGGAATAACAGCAAAAGGCACGATTACTTGAATGGTAAAAAATTTGCAGTATGCTGCTATGCAGAGGGATCCAGATGTCCTTGTGCATGAATCGCAGAAGGTTGGTTCGCAGATACAACGGGTAGTTAAGAAAGCAAATGGAATTTTGTCCGTCATTGCTAGAGGGATCAAGTTTAAAAACAGGGAGGTTATGTTGCAGTTATGTAGGGTGCTGGTGAGGCCACACCTGGAGTACTGAGTGCAGTTTTGGTGTCCTTACTTGAGAAAGGATGTACTGGCCCTGTAGGGAGTGCGGAGGATATTCACTACATTGATTCCAGAGTTGAGAGGGTTGGCTTATGAGGAAAGGCTGAATAGACTGGGATTATATTCATTGCAATTTAGAAGAATGGGGGAAGATCCTTTTGACACATATAAAATTATAAAGGGAATAGACAAGATAGAAGCAGGGAGGTTGTTTCCACTGGCAGGTGAAACTAGAAAAAGAGGGCATAGCCGCAAAATTAGAGGGACCAGATTTAGGACTGAATTGAGGAGGAACTTCTTCACCAAAAGGGTTGTGAATCTGTGGAATTCCCTGCCCAGTGAAGTAGTTTAGGCTTCCTCATTGAATATTTTTAAAGCTAAGATAGATAATTTTTTGAATAGTAAAGGAATTAAGGGTTATGGTGAGAGGTGGGCAAGTGGAACTGAGGTCATGAAAAGATCAACCATGAACTTATTGAATGGCAGAACAGGCTCAAAGGGCCAGATGGCCTATTCCTGCTCCTGGTTCTGATGAACAACAGAGGTCCTGGTACTGATCTCTGTGAAACACCACTAGTCACAACACTCTATTCTGAAAAGCATTTTCCAACACTACTCTCTGTCTCCAATAACTAAGCCAGTTCTGTATCCATCTTGCCAGCTCACCCTTTATATCACGTGACTTCACTTTTTGTACTGGTCTGCCATGACGGACCCTGTCAAAGGCTTTTTGAAGTCCATGTAGACAACATCAACTATTTTTCGCTCATCACTCATATTCATCACCTCCTCAAAAAACCTGATCAAGTTAGTGAGGCATGACCTCCACCGCACAAAACCATGCTGTCAATCACTAATAAGTCCATTTTGCTTCTAAGTGTGTACAGATCTTGTCGCTGAGAATCTTTTCCAATAATTTCCCTATTACTGATCTGAGGCTCGCAGGCCTTTAATTTCCTTGGTAATCCCTGCTATCCTTCTTAAACAATGGGACAACACTGGCTATTCTCCAGTCCTCTGGAACATCACCTGTGGCCAAACAGGATACAAAAATATCTGTCAATGCTTCAGCAATTTGTTCTCTTATCTCCCTCAGTATTCTGGGATGGATCCCATCAGGACCATGGACTTATCTATCTTAATACTTTTTAAGATGCACAACACTTCTTCCTTTTCACTAGCAATTTGGCTTAGAAATTCGACATTCCCTTCCCTGAGATAATCCCCTACCAATTCCTTCTCTCTGGTGAATACCAACTCAAAGTATTCATTCAGGACCTCACCAGCTCTTCTGGCTCCACATATAAATTCCCTCCATTGTCCTTGAGTTGACCAACCCTTTTTCTGGCTACCTTCTTGTGTTTTATATATATGCAAAAAGCGTTGGGATTCTCCTTAATCCTGTCTGCTGAAGACTTTTCATGAACCTTTTAGCCCTTTTAATTCCTTGTTTAAGCTCTTTTCTACTTTCCTTGTATACTTCAAGGGCTTCATCAGTTCCATTCCTCCAAGGCCTTATGTATGCTTCCTTTTCCTTTTTGACCAAGGTCATAACATCCCTGGTCATTGAAAGACCACGTAACTTGCTATACCTATTCTTCATTTTCGCAAGAATGTGCCACTCCTGAACTCTCATCAACTGCCTTTTGAAGTACTCCCATATGTCCGATATGGATTCACCCTCAAACAGTTGCCTCCAATTCAAATTTTCCAGTTCCTGCCTAATAGTGTTATAGTTTGCCTTGCCTCAATTTAACACCCTCACCCAAGGGCTGTTATCCCTAGCCATGAGTATCTTAAAACTGATGTCATTATGGTCACTATTCCTGAAATGCTCACCCACTGAAACTTCACTCACCTGGCTGGGCTCATTTTCCAAAGCTGGGTCCAGTATAACCCCTTCCCTGATTGGACTGTTTACAAGCTGTGTCAGAAATGTTCCTGAATGGTCTGTACAAATCCTGTCACATCCAAGCCTTTAGCACGAAGTGAGTTCCAGTCAATATAGGGGAAGCTAAAATCACCCACCAAAACAACTCTGCTGTTTTTACATATTTCCAAAATCTGTCTACATGTTCTACCCTCTTTGTTCTGCTGGCTATTGGGAGGACTGTAGTATATCCCCAGCACTGTGATTTCACCTTTCCTATTCCTGAGTTCAACACATATTACCTTCCTGCATGAGTCCTCTGATGTATCCTCCCTCAGTACAGCTATGAAATAGTCCTCGATCAATAATGTGACGCCTCCACCCATTTTACATCCTCTTCTATCACACCTGAAACATCCTAATCCTGAGACATTCAGCTGGCAGTCCTGTTCCTCTTTCAGCCATCTCCATAATTGCAATAACATCATAGTTCCAAGCACTAACCAAACCTCTAAGTTCATCTACCCTGCGTATTATATTCCTCGCATTGAAACACATGCATTTCAGACCCCCACCCCTGCTCTTTTCAGCAGCATTTTCCTGCTTGTTCTAGTTCTTAGTCACGTTTGCCTTGGGGGTTTCTACCTCTCCCTCAATTTCATCATTTTTTGCCCCATACTTCTAGTTCCCAGCCCCCTGCCACACTAGTTTAAACCCTTCCTAACCATTCTACCAAGTACTTCCCAAAGTACACCAGGCCCAGTCCTTCCCAGGTGTAACTCATCCAGTCTGATTTTATTGGGAAACTGTAAAGGAATAAATAGATTGCATAAAACAAAACTTAGAACACTCAATAGAAGAGCAGTGGTAATAACTTACTAATTTGCTCACTAATTGTCAGGGGTAGATCCTAATAGAAATGGCAATCTGTCCCACATCATTGAATGAAATCAAGGTACATCCCTGAGCTATAAACTCAGGGTAATCAGCTTTGATTGCTTTAATTAAGTACATATCCAAACAGAAAGGGACTCAGTATCTCAATATAATACACTCATAGACAAGAATAGCGTAGCACATGCTTACAAATAATCAATAGATTACAACGTGACATTGTCTTCCTCTTTTCCTTTAGAATGCTTGGATTCGTAGGGGTGAATTTTAATTCCCTAAATGGAAATGTTTGGTCAGTTACGAAATTACCACCTCCTAGATTACACACCAAGTGGGTAGACAATTTTGAATATTAGAATGGTTAGTAGCCAAGTCTGTCAATCAGGCTGATTTCTGAGTGGAGATCTAGCCATGAAAGTAAAATATAAATGCTCCAAAGTCAAACCTCTACAGCATGGGTTAAAATGGGCCTTATGGCTTTCACAATCAAATTTATAGATAAAATAGCTATTTTCTGTTCAAACTTAACGGATAAGTAACAAGAACAGAAATTGGTCTAGAAATTCAACAGGACCGGCAACATTCATGGAAATAAAGCAAAGTTAGCATTTCAGGTTTAGTGATCTGTCTTCAGAGCCTTCTTCTGAAAAAGGATCACTGGATTGCAACATTGACTCCGCTTACTCTCTACACATGCTGCCAGATGAGCTGAGTTTCTCCAGCATTTTCAGTTTTTGTTTCAGATTTCTGGGATCCGCAGTTCTTTGTTTATTGTTTAAAAGACAAGCACATCTTCACAGTTCTGGTATCACTCCGTAAATCTTGTTTGCATTTTCTCCCCTTTCTCTGAAGGATTGCGTGGTTCTGGATAATAAAGATTCTATATAATTTAACATAATTTCTTACTTTGTAAATTGGTTTCTGCAGTCTTTCTCTCTCATTCTCTGATTTACTTGCTTAAATACTCTGAGGAATTTTTTTTAATAGGTAGGGATGCAATGGTTTAGAGTAAGCAAAGAGTGTATTGTGAAGCCCATTCAAGAGTCCCAGTCCCTTTCTTAGTCTGCTTTCCAGCACAGCTATGATTATCTCTCTCATTGGTGGCCTCGGCCTCTACTCCCCACTATACAATGGATGAGTGTAAAATTGTATTTCTCTTATTTTTTTCCAGCTGTTCCTTTCCAAAACTCTCACCTTTTGCCCTGAAACCCCATTCCCACAATTTTGAAAGAGCTCCTTTCTACAAATTCGTTTGAAAGAAATCCTACCCTCTGGGATTTCCCACAGATGCTGCCAGACTTAGAACATATAACATGGAACAGAGAACAGAGAACAGTACAGCACAGTATAAGCTCTTCGGCCCACGATGTTGTGCCGAACTTTTACCCTAATCCTAAGGTCTATCTAACCTCCACCCCTACCTTATACCTACTTGCTGAATTTCTGTTTTAGTTTTTGCTCTTGTTACTTATTCATTAAGGTTGAACAAAAAATGGCTAATTTGTCTAGAAACTTGATCATGGAAGCCATAATGCTGGTGGGCAGAGAGGCGAGGGCTGGTAGAAGTGCGGAGGGAGACACGCTACCCAATATATTCTTGTTTGAATTTCTTCCATGGCAGAATTGAATGAACATAGCAAAGGGCAAGTTAAACAATTCAAAAGTTATAGGTATTAGCAATTTTACTTAAAGCTCATAAGGGAAATTAAAAGAATTAAATATCCATAAAAAATGGTTAAAGATGGAAGCTCAAATTGGTGGTGAAAAGTCAATTTAAATAATCAGGATCACTTGATATTGACTGTTTGGACATTTTTCTGGTGATGAAGTAATCATTGCCAGGTGGGAAGGCAATCTCCCTGTGACCATCTGGGTCAGGGCTTTTTGAATATGAGGGTCCTTGACCCAAGGATGGGTCCTTGGGTAGAGAAAGCACCTATGGTATCCCAGTAAACCATCCTGTTGGACCTGGTCCCCTGGAACCTCTGAGTTTTAATTTTTCATTTAACTCTCTACTTTGAGGCACCCTCTGATTCTTTGGACTGCCTCAGGATGATCCACCTCTCTCTGAGACTGTGAAACTGCTGACTCTGAGATTGTATTGGAAACATTAAGAGCCCACTATTCATTGACTGGTGAGTCTTGAGGTGACTGAGTAGAAGGCTGCCTCAGTTAAAATTGCTGAACTGGTCCTACTTCTGGTTTAATCTGACAGCTGGTGGTGGAATTCTGTCCATTAACTAGAAATTCAGAGCAGAGTACTCCTGTTCTTGTACACAGACTCATTTTAGTTTTCCCAAATTTAATGCTCCTGCTGTTGTTTAAGCTCTTCATAGCATTTATCTAAGCAGTTCTTTAACTCTGCTATCATTCTTTCCATCATTAATTACTTTTGTACTGATTTCTCATTCTTTTACTACTCTTTATGAGCTTCAACCAAAACTGCTAATACCTGTTGTTTCTTGAAGCTCTTAAATCGTTCGTTCCTCTTTGGGCATGTGAATGATAGCTTCTACCTTGGCTACGAAGAAAGGTTTAAAAAGCGAGGATTGTTTTCACTGGAAAAATGGTGGCTGACCTGATAGATGTCTACAAATTATGAGAGGCAGAGATAAGGTGGATAGTCAGAGGCTTTTTCCCAGGGTTGAAGTCTCAATTACGAGGGAGCAGAGGTTCAAGGTGAGAAAACAAAAGTTTAAGGGAGATGTGCAAGGAAAATTTTTCACGCAGAGAGTGGTAGGAGCCTGGAATGCACTGCCAGAAGAGATGGTGGAAGCAGGATCACTGGCGACATTTAAGAGGCATCTGGATGGTTACATGAATAGGCAGGGAATAGAGGGATATGGACCAAATAAGGGCAGAAGGTTTGCTTTTTTAGTTTAGCAGGGCATGATGATCAGCGCAGGCTTGGTGGGCCAAAGGTCCTGTTCCTGTGCCTTACTTCTCTTCTGTTTTGTTCTGTTTAAACCAAGACTGCAACTCAATCTCTAAGGTACACAAACCAGCTGTTCAATTGTTGTACATTACAACTAAATTGAAAGCTTTGGCTAACCACCAAAATCAGATATATTAGAATGCAATTGCCCAAGCTACTGATACCTGAAACTTAGTCTATTCACATATCTAGTGCCCTGGGCCAGACCAGACCACCTCCCCAAAGTGTTATAAGGAGATAGCCTAGACATTAATTTTTATATTTACTTAAAGGCAGATGTCATTTGATTGGTGCACAATTAGGCTTTAATTAAAACATACTTTACCCTTACAATATAGTTACGATAAAAAGAAAAAGAATGGCACTAAGATCTATTGGCACTCAAATGAATCACTGTATCAGGCTGAAACTGGAATCCCATTGGGACTCTCATATACAGATATGGAACCCAAGTTTCTTTATCTTTCAAACAGTATCTTGGTGGTGCTCTGTTGAGCTATGCAAAGTCATAATGCCACATTGTGGAGCACCCAGCACACTTGAATCATTTTTCAAGACAATGGGTTGACAATCCACCAAAAAAATCCATGAAGTCACATTATTATCTTTAAAAAGTATCAGTACAATTCTTTCAGAAATACCTAGACTATACTCCCCACATATACATAGACACACACATACAACCACCCAACACATCATTGTAAACACAGGAAGGATAGGTGAGAGGATCATCCTCAATCTGCTTCTTAAGAAATAAGATTAGCTTGTACAAGTTAGTTAACACCTGATTAAAAGCAGGGAGTGAAAGTCAGGACTGATGATGTAAATCCAAAGAGGTTAGTCCTAGGATTTCTTGGTATTATTCCCCAAAAGTTCCATAGTTCACATGGATATTTTCATTTGTGCTGGCTGTCTTAAAGTAGATGCTGGGGATTGTCGGATGGGAAATGTGGTGTGGTGAAATGATAAGGAGACATTGTAGCCTAGCAGGAATGTGGCAGTATCAGGAAGGATACTCCTGTAAGAAGCTAAGATTAGAAAAAATATTTGTTAGTGGCTGTTTTTAGCTGAAGTATTTTCTGTAAGTTCCGAGATGAGGCCTAGAAAAGTCTTAAACTGGTGTTAGATACTTTTTACACAAATTGTTGCTCTTTATTTTCTCAAATTAGGTCTCTCAAGGATCTAAATTTGGTCCCCCTCCTAATTCCAGCCACTTACTACCTCTTGCTGTCATTAATCTGCAAACACAGCATAATTTTTCTCATGTATACAGTAAAATCCAGCTCTATTTCCCCATCACCTTTCTTGACCACTCCAGAATCTAAAATTTTCAGGTTGTTTGTCCAGCGTCTGGCACTGGATGAGCGCTACTTTTTCTCAATTAAATATTGGTAACACTAAAGGATTGTGCTTCATTCTGTCTCAAACTTTGTTCCCTCACTACCCACTCTACCCTTCTCACTGGTAATTGTCTTGGGCTGAATCAACTTTGTTGTCACATTTGACCCCAATCTGAACTATCAACCAATCTTCTGTAACACCACCTAGACTGCTCCATAACTAACTGCATAATATCCCCTAATTTTGTCCCTGTTTTAGTCCACTTGCTACTGAACTTTATTTCATGCCTTGCTTACCTTCAGATTTGATTCCAATGCTCTCCCACATTCCTTAAACTTAAGGTCATCCAAAATTCTGTTTTCCAGGTCTTAACTTGCATAAAGTCCTACTGAGCCACTTCATTTTTTGTTTGCTGACCTACACTGAAGGTTTACTCAAACGGAACTTAACGTTAAAAATCTCATACTCCCTCCACGGTATAACCCTTTCCTATTTCTAAATTCCCACACCCTCCAATATACCTGGTGTCTTAGAAATTCCTGATTTTTAATTGCTCCACGAGTGTTGGTCATGTCTTTAGCTACTTAGCATTCTGTTGTTAAACTTCTCTTTCCTCCTTCATGATATTCCCTAAAGCCTATGTCTTTGCAGTCTTTGGTCATCTGCCCAAATACCTCTAGCTGTAGCATTGTATCAGTTTTTTTTTGTTGTAACACTCCTGTGAAGTACTTTGGGGATTTTCATCAACTTACATAAATACAGGGTTTTTTTTGACAACTTTGCCTGGAATGCCTGAGCATGATCAGAAGTCTATCTGGGCATGGCCCTTGAAATAGGCCCTTTTTGTCTCCAGTTTTCTATTTCAAAAGCAGATGCAACAAGGTTTAACAAATGCATTGAGTATGCCATATATTTTTACATGAATCTTGGAAATGAAATAAAGACACCAGATATAATTCCAAGTTTTGGACTTCGAGTCCCATAGACTCCAGACTTTTCAAACAGGTTTTCCGAGGCCCCAGTTCATTGGACAGTAGGGTGGCAATCAATGTCCAGTACTGTGATCGGCTTTTGGCCCAGATGATCACTTCTGGGTTTGGTGTTCACAGATGGGGCATTTCTCAGCTTTGCAACCCTGACCCAGGAAGAAGTGTCCAGGAAGGTCATATTTTCTTGCTGGGTGGTAGGATTCCTGGAGAGTGGTACCAGGTGACTCCAGAATGAGACCAGAGGTTACTTGATGCAGGCTGGGTACAAACCCTGCTTCTGTACTTTCCTAAAAATTTCATGAATCTAAAGGAAACCCTCCTAGTCCTCACTCCTTACACCCTTTTGGCACTCCCAAAGCTCCATCTATGTCAACTGCATCCCACCTAACACCTTGCATCCCACTTCATACCCTCATGCCCCACCCATCGCAACAGCCTGCTATACCATTATATAACCCTATGTTCCTGTGTCCATATCTATGACCTCTTCATGCAGCTAATGCACTTTATGCCTTTTACTCCCCTTCTATAGCTGTTCACATCCCCTACCCCCCTCATTTCTGGCCCCTCATAAATTCTGCCACTCTATGCAAATCTACATATCCCATCATACCTTGTATGCAACTCTACTAACCCCTCATGTTCCCTTCTAGCTCCTATGCCAACCAATGTCTCCAATGTCTCTTTATATTCCCTATGCCAATTTACACTTACACATGGCCCTCATCATCCTTTTCCTTTCCATGCCAATTCACCCAGTATCCACCATGGGCAAATCTGACCTAAAATAAAATCAAAGGGCACCATACCTCCATCAAAGGGCAGCTTACTTCTTCCAAATGTGGCCCAGAATGAGATCCACAGTGCTACATTAATTCTCCAAAATGTGCCTTAGCTATTTAAATGAATCCAGAATGTTCAGAACTTTTGTTAACTGATACATTCAGACATTTACCTCACCTTATCAAAATGATGCAGGAATGACTTAAATGACTAGCTGTCTTTTGAAACCGCAAAAGCATGAATCAAGCACCAGCTCTATTCCACAGGTCTTCCTACCCAGAACAATTCCAGTGGAACCAAAAAAGCAACAGGGTTTGAGTAAGCCTCAAACTAATTAAGTGCCCTCCCAGCCTCCAAGATTGCCACCTCTAGAAGCCAAAGACAATGCCCTGTGGCTGGGACGCTGAGATCCAGAAATACAATAGTCAGACCTTCATATATTATTTATCTCTTATTCAGGTCTAATGTCATGGGGCCCCTTGAGAAGTAAATATCGTCTATTTATAGATGCATGTGAGTGGGTTGGTGGGAGAATATAGAACATACCTGGTGCTGTCTGCTTTATCTGACATTCCTCCTTGTAAAAAGCTCAAATAGAGCAATTCCTGCTGAGAAATCTGTCGATTTGACAAGAGAGGAAACATTCTGAAGTGACAGTTTAAAACAAATAAGGGGTGGGATCAGTACTGTCCAATGAATTTTTTTACACATTTTCTTAAATAAACTTGGGGATCATTTTGATTTTTGTATCGATGAATCCAGTCTAAACCTGTTCCAATTGTTACTTAATGAAGTCAGAATTAGTTCCACATGTTTATAACTGATGCTTCGATGACTCGAATTTTTATGGGTTAGAAGATCAGTGCTCAGCTTAATTCATGAACGTTCTGAAATAGTATGCGAGACAAACAGAAGTTAACACCCTCTAATTCCCAAAGTAGTACAGATCTCCATCCAAATTTCTTATCAGAAGATCAATGAGCCAGTATTTGTACATGTCTAGAGATTTTTGGCACAAAAACCTCTGTCTCTGAAATAACAATTTAAAAAAATCATATCTCAGCATAAAGTAGCTGTGATTATTGTGAGTATATGAAAAGAATGGTGAATTTCTTCAGCTTCTATCTTTTCATCATAATTTCAGTGGAAGATCATCTGAAATCCTGTTTCCACACAATGGGTGATTGATTCCATCACACTTTCACAGAAGTGGCAGAGAGAAGCACAATATAAATTCTCAATAGTTTTATTGAAAATAGTAATTTGAGGAACTTATGGACATTAAAATAGTAATTGTGACATGTGGTTCTTGTCAGACTCCAGTTCATGATTGTTGCAATCTTGTAACATAATCTGCTCCTCCGGCGTTGCTGGCAATTCCTGAATTTTATCATTAATTTTGAAAACATCGTATCTTACAGGTAGAAGCTTTCTCTTAAATACAAATGAGGCCAGATACGAGAACATGACAGTTGAAATTAAGGATAGCAACATTGTGAGAGTTTTAAATGGAAAGAGTTGCTGATAAGTGCCATTCTCAAAGGAAATGCCTGGATATTGAATTAGAGGCGGGATTTGAAGGAATGGTTCTCCAGCTAATAGTCTCAAGGTTAATCCAACAAAATATCCTGCAGCTGATCCATATGTATTTGTGTTTGGAATGAAGAGGACACAGACAAACTGTGGAAACAATATGGCGTACACTAATTCTGAACTCAGGAACCACAGACCATAAATTAAGTTTGTCAGAAGTGCCAATGCTGTAGCTGCAGCTCCAAATAGAACTACTGTTGTTCGCATAACACATATCACCTCCTTCTCAGCAGCCTGTAAATAAAATAATATGTTTGATTAATAAACTATGACAACATTTTGCTCTTGTCATTTAACTCTAGTATGCTGGGTATGATTCATGGCAGTTAGTCTCTATTTCTCAGCCATTGTCAATAGGCACTAATCAGAATGCTTCCCTGCACGGAGGGTAAATCAGATGGGGCCATTAATCTAAATCTCCCCATGGCCAATACAAGCATTGTAACAACAGCTTCCTGTTTTTTCAGTTGAAGAACATTTGTGTTGTGAATGGTCAACTTCTGGGAATAAAAGAAGAGGAGCTCACATAGATGTAACGCAATTAGAATAATCATACAACATGTTAGGTGGTTTTGAGTGAGATCTTTCTACTACATGATGTTATATTTACTCTTAGAATATAGACTGCGCCAGAAAAGCAACGTTTATTACTGCACATTCCAAATTAACTTTGAAAAAGGGGAGCCAATAGCCTAATGGTATTATCACTAGACTATTAATCCAGACATCCCAGTGATGTTCTGGAGACCTGGGGTCAATTCCCACTGTGGCAGATGGTGGAATTTGAATTCAAGAAAATTCTGGAATTAAGGCTGTAACGATGATCGTGAACAGAGGGTACTGCTAAGAAGCAACTGAGGAAGATTCTAGGAGGAGTTGGCTCAGTCACCAGTGACTGCCCTTGAACAAATAAAAGGAGACAAGCTATAGTGGAGCGAGCATTTTGAGAAGGGCTACTTCGTGGTTGAAGTGCTGCTAGAGGTTTAAGTGTGGGCATTGGTGAAAGTTGGACTTCTGTGAGCAGGGCAATCATCAAGGAGGTAAGGTAAGATTCCGTTCTTTGTCTTGGTGTAAAGCGGTAGAGATGGCAGTTGGGATAGTGGTGTGCTCCTTCTGCCAGATGTGGGAAATCATGGAGCAGAGTAGTGTCCCCGAAGATTATGTCTGCAGGAAGTGTGACCAGCTGCAGCTCCTCACAGACCACATTGTTTGGTTAGAGAGGTAGCTGAGGAACATACAGGGGTCAGAAAGTGTGATAGATTCTAGTTACAGTTATGTGGTCACATCGCAGGCTTAATCAGATAGATAGGCAACCGCCAGGAGTGGTAGGCAGGTAGTGCAGGAGTCTCCTGTGGCTTTTCCTCTTTCTGACAGGTATACTGTTTTGGATACTGTTGGTGGGGATTGCCTCTCAGGGGAGTACAACAGCAGCAGCCAGGCCTGTGGCACGGTACTGGCTCCGATGAAGAGCAAGGTCAGGCTAAGTCCAGGCAAGTGCTAGTAGTAGAGGACTTGTTAATCAGGAGCACAGAAAGGCATTTTTGTGGCCATATTTGAGACTCCAGGATGGTCTGTTGCCTCCCTGGTGCCAGGGTCAAGGACGCCTCTGCGTGGTTGCATGAAATTCTGAAGGCGGAGGGTGAGCAGTCAGACGTCATAGTATATTGATATAATGACATTGGAAAGAAAAGGGATGAGGTCCTGAAGAACGATTATAGGGAATTAGGCAGAAGGTTAAAATGCAGGATCTCAAGGGTATTAATTTCTAGACCACTTCCGGTGCTATGTGTTAACAAGAGTAGGAATAGGAGCATTTGGCGGATGAATGCATAGCTTAAGAGCTGGTGCAGGGAGCAGGGAATCAGATGCTTAGATCACTGGGATCTCTTCTGGGGTAGAGGTGACCTGTACAAGAGGGACAGGCCACACCTGAACTAGAAGGGGACCGATAACCTGGTGGGGAGATTTGCTAGAGCCCCTTGGGAGCTGTTAACCTAGTCTGGGGGGGTGAGATCCAAAGCAATAGGAGACAAAAGAGAAATTGGAGGACAGTACAGAGGTTAATGAGAGCAAGTTAAATAGTAAAGGCTGTGTTGGTAATCCTGGTGATAGGCTGGGCAGGTAAGGGCACGACAGGAATCAAGGGAGGTCTGGGTTAAACTGCATTTATTTCAATGTAAGACCCCTGACAGATAAGGCAAATGAACTCGGAGCATGGATGGATACATGGGACTGGGATATTATAACTATTACAGAAACTCGGTTGAGGGAGGGACAGGACTGGCAGTTCAATGTTCCAAGGGTACACATGCTATAGGAAGGATAGAAGGGGAGGCAAGAGAGGAGGGTGAGTTGTGTTTTTGATTAGGGAGAACATCACAGCAGTACTGAAAGGAGATATTCTTGATGGTTCATTCACTGAGTCTATATGGATAGAACTGAGAAATAAAAAGGGGAAGATTACTCTGATAGCATTGTACTATAAGCCCCCCCAGTAGTCAACAGGAGATTGAGGAGCAGATATGCAAGTCAATCACAGGCAGCTTTAGGGTTGTAATAATAGGGGATTTTAACTTTCCTAACATCGATTGGAACTGTCATACTGTTAATGGTTTGGATGGAAAGTAAGTTATCAAATGTATTCAGGAAGAATTTCTCATGCAGTATGTAGATGGTCCTACTAGAGAAGGGGCAAAACTTGATCTCCTCTTGGGAAATAAGGCAGGGCAAGTGATGGGAGTGTTAGTAGGGGGTTCACTTTGGAACCAGTAACCATAATTCCATTAGTTTTAAAGTAGCTGTTGAAATGGATATATCTGGTCCACAACTTAAAGTTTTAAATTGGGACATGGCCAGTTTTGATGGTCATTGACAGGAGCTTTCAAAAGTCGATTGGGGGAGGCTGTTTGCAGGCAAAGGGATTTCTGGTAAGTGGGAGGGCTTCACAAGTGAGCTAATGAGGGTTCAGGGCCAGCATGTTCCTGTTAGGGTGAAGGGTAAGGCTGGGCAGGAGTAGGGAACCCTGGATGAAGCGAGTTATTAAGGCCTTGGTCTTGAAAATGAAGGAGGCATATGACATGTATAGGCAGCTGAGATCAAGAGAACTCCTTGAGGAGCAGAGAGGGTGTCGAAGTAAACTTAAGAGAGAAATCAAGGGGGATAAAAGGGGACATGAGGTGGCATTAGCAGACAAGGTAAAGGAGTCCAAAGACATTCTATAAGTCCATGGAAGGCAAAAGAATAACTTGAGAGAGAATAGGGCTTCTTAAAGATCACCAAGGTCATCTACATACGGAGCCACAAAAGATGGGTGAGATTCTAAATGAATATTTCTCATCAGTATTTACCATCAAGAAAAATAAGGATGTTAGGGAACTTGGGGAAATAAATAGTGATGTCCTGAATAGTGTCCACAGAAGAGGAGGTCCTGGAGGTCTTAAAACACATTAAGATGGATAAAACCCCAGGACCTGATGCGGAGTGTATCCCAGGATTTCATGAGAGTCTAGAGAGGAAATTGCGGGACTCCTAGCAGAGATATTTGTATTATCAAGAGCCACAGGTGAAGTGCCCAAAGATTGGAGAGTGACTAATGTTGTGCCATTATTTACGAAAGGCTGGAGGGAAATTTCTGGGAACTACACACCAGTGAGCATTAAGTCTATGGTGTATAAGTTGTGAGAAGGTATTTTGCGGGACAGGATCTATAGGCATTTGGAGAGGCAAGAATTCATTTGTGATAGTCAGCATAGCTTTGTGTTTGGCAAATCGTGTCTCACGAATTTGATTGAGATTTTTCAAGGGGTGACCATGAAAATGCGGTAGATATTGTTTATGTGGACTTTAGCAAGGCTTTTAACAAGGTACCGCATGGTAGGTTGTTGAGTGACATTAAATCTCACCTAGGGATCTAGGGAGAGTTAACCAATTGGATACAAAATTGGCTTGATGGTAGGAAACAGCAGGTGGTGGTACAGGGTTCTTTCTCAGACTGGAGGCTCATGACCAGTGGTGTGCCACAGTGATTGGTGCTGGGTCCGCTGTTATTCATCATTTATATAAATGATTTGGATGAGAATTTAGGAGGAATGGTTAGTAAGTTTACAGATTGGTGGTATAGTGGACAGTGAAAGAAGGTTATTTGGGATTGTAGCGAGATCTTGATCAACTGGCCCGGTGGGCTGAGGAATGAAAGATGGAGTTTAATTTAGATAAATGCAATGTTTTGCATTTTGGTGGGTCAAACCAGGGCAGGACTTACTCAGTCAATGGCAGGGCCTTAGACAGATCTAGGGGTACAGATTCATAGCTCCTTGAAAATGGAGTCACAGATAGACACGCTGGTGAAGAAGGCTTTTCGCGTGCTAATTTCCATCAGTCATGGCATTGAGTATAGGAAATGGGATGTCTTGTTGCAGCTCTAAATGACGTTTGTAAGGGCACATTTGGAGTACTGTGATAACAAGGCGTAGAGCTGGATGAACACAGCAGGCCAAGCAGCATCAGACGAGCAGGAGGAGGAGGAGGCCAGCTAACCTGCACATCTTTGAGCTGTGGGAGGAAACCAGAGCACCCGGAGGAAACCCACGCAGACATG
>JAHRHZ010000264.1:1649904-1668921 GCA_024137785.1 Ginglymostoma cirratum | reverse complement strand
TAGTAGGAACTGCAGATGCTGGAGAATCTGAGATAACAAGGTATAGAGCTGGATGAACACGGCAGGCCAAGCAGCATCAGAGGAGCAGGAAAGCTGATGTTTCGGGCCTAAGCCCTTCTTCAGAAAAAGAGTTTCTTTCTGAAGAAGGGTCTAGGCCCGAAACGTCAGCTTTCCTGTTCCTCTGATGCTGCTTGGCCTGCTGTGTTCATTCAGCTCTACAACTTGTTATCTCTTTACTAGGATGCTACCTGGACTGGAAGGTTTGAGTTATAAAGAGGTTGGATAAGCTGGAACTCTCTTCTCTGAAGCATGGGAGACTGGGGGTGACCTTATAGAGGTGTATAAAATCATGAGAGGCATAAATAAGGTAGATAGCAGACAGCTTTTTCCCATGGTTGAGGAGTCTAAAACTAGAGGCAGAGGTTTAAGATGAGAAGGGAGAGATACAAAAGGGTCCAGAAGGGAGATGTTTTCTAACAGAAGGTGGTGAGTGTCTGGAATGGGCTGCCAAAGGTAGTGGTGAAAGTGAGTACAATTTCATCATTTAAGAAACATTTAGACAGGTGCATGGATGGGTTAGGTATGATGGGATTTGGACCAAATGCAGGCAAATGGGACTAGTTTAAATTGTGAAAACTGTGTGGCATGGGCAAGTTGGGTCGAAGGGCCTGTTTTCATGCTGTTGACCTCTATGACTCTAAGCCATTGTCAATTGTTGGAAAAAACTAATGTTCTTTAGGGAAAGAAACTGCTGTCCTACTTTGGTCTGGCCTGCGTATGACTCCAAACACACAGCAATGAGGTTCACATTATATAAGCAATAAATGCTGACCCAGCCAGTGACACCTACATCCTGTGAATGGATAAAAAGAACGTGGGGGATAAGCCCCTTAGAAACACAACTATACTTCTGGAGGGGCAGCACGGTGGCTCAGTGGTTAGCACTGCAGCCTCACAGCACCAGGGACCTGGGTTTGATTCCACCCTCGGGCAACTGTCTGTGTGCAGTTTGCACATTCTCCCTGTGTCTGTGTGGGTTTTCTCCAGGTGGTCCAGTTTCCTCCCACCATCCAAAAATGTGCAGGCTAGGTGGATTGGCCATGCTAAATTCCCCATAGTGTTCAGGGATGTGTAGATTAGGTGGGTTAGAGGGGTCTGGGTCTGGGTGGGATGCTCCAAGGGTCAGTGTGGACTTGTTGGGCCAACAGGCCTGTTTCCACACTGTAGTGATTCTATAATTCTGAGGAAACTTTGCTCCATAATATGAACCAAATGGTTTTATTACCAGGCACTGGTCCTCCACTAAATTGATACTCAGTTTATTATGCACAATAATTCTGCAGATTTTCATTGAAGGAACAAAGACTTAGATTTATATTGTTCAGGATTCTCCAAAATGTTTCCAGTCAATGAAGAGTTTCAGACAAGGATAGAGACAAAAAAACTGCAGATGCTGGAATCTAAGGTAGACAAACAGGAGGCTTCAGAACACAGCAAGCCTGGCAGTTTCAACCTTTTTAAGTCTTGTAGTCATTGCTGGCAAGGCTAGCATTTATTGCCCATCTCTAATTTCCCTTGAATTGAATCGGTTGTTTGGCTATTTATGCAGACAGTTAAGAATCAACCACATCGTTGCGGGTCCGGAGTCATAGGTTGACAGGTAAGGACAGTCGTTTCCTTCCCTAAGGACATTAGTAAATCAGATGAACTTTTATAACAATTGATAATGGTTGCATGGCGCAAATGTAATCACTGTGTCTAAGGTTTTGGAGTAGATTTGTAGCTCGGGTTGTGGGTGTTGAGGTTGGTTGGCTCGCCGAGTAGTGGAGGCCCTATATACACTCCACTATGAAGGAAAACTGGAAGTGAGGCAATCCAGCTCAACAGACTCTAGAGTTTAAAAATCAGGCGGGAAAACACACTGATGCTTCATTGGAGGCTGCACTGATGATGCTACCCAGCATGCTAAAGAAACATCTGCGGAACAACAAACCAGCTCGGTGAGCCAACCAACCTCAATCACTGTGTATTGTAAGAAATGCCTTAGCTAACTTGTACACACAGTCCCCAGCTATTGAAGCAACTGATTACACTGCAGAATTTCATCATCCAATCTTTATTCACTATAAGAAGCAACTAAAAGGAAATTTGAAGTTCGGTTATATTGAATAAAAAAGTAACAATTTATTATGTACTGCAATTTCTGCGTACAAACAAAATTCCTGTTATAAAAATGTTGTAAAAATGTTGAAAAGAGCAAGAACTACACTGTATGCAATATAAAAACAGACTCAAAACAACTAGAACTTCCTTTGAGTGAACCAAGCATCACATCTTTTTAGTCTGGTGCTACCAGTTGGTTTACTTGTGAGACCATAAACAGCTTGTCTCAGATGCCAGTTTCAGAGCTCTTTGTGACCACGTAGGACAATTAGAAGTATCAGTGTCACAAAACACTTTTGCCCTGCATTGCCTTTTGATGCTTGTAAAGAATTTTCTGATTTTAAACAAATAATATGTAGTTGCATAAAGCAGCAAGTTCCAAACAAGTACAGGGCAATGGGGTGCAGCTCAAGCATTTCAACTGTATGATGGGTTTGCAACTTCACGTACACTTATGGGTTCATAGATTCATACAGTGCAGAAAAAGGACCTTCGGCCTATTGAGTCTGCGCTGATATAACTACCACAAATGGTAATCAAATCCTAATTTCCTTGCAATATCTCATATCCTTAAATGCTTAAGATATTTGAAGAAGTGGTGGATGTGGGTACAATTACAGTGTTTAAAAGATATTTGGATAAGCACGTGACTAAGAAAGGTTGGGAGGGATATGGGCCAGGAAAGGCAGCTGGGACTAATTAAGTTTGAGATTATGTTCAGCATGAACTGGTTGGACTGAAGGGTCTGTTTCAGTGCTGTATAACTCTTTGACTCTATGACTTTATAAGTGCTCATCCAAATATTTTTTAAAGCTTCTAAGGTTTCCACTACCTTTTCATTCCAGATTCCCATCACGTGCTGAGTGTACAAGTTATTTTTCCAAATCCACTCTGAATCCCCTGCCCCTTACTCTAAAATTATGCACTCTTGTGATTGGACCCCTAACCAAAGGGAACTTTGCTCTATATTCACCCTGTCCATATCACTCATAACCTAGATCATGTCCTCCCCTAGTTGTCTATGCTCCAAGGATAACAGTCCAAGCCTGTCTAGTCTGTCCTTATATCTCAATTTCTCTGTCCCAGGCAACATCCTGGTTAACTTCTGCCATACCCTGCCACAGTACTATCACATCCTTCCTGTGATGTGACCAGACTGCATACAGTACTCCAGCTGTGGCCTAACCAATGCACTGTACAACTCCAACATTACCTTCTTACTCTTATACTCTATACCATGACTGATGAAAACAAGTGTCCCATACGCCTTCTTAACTATCCTATTCATGTGGCTCTGCTAACTTTAGTGATCTGTGAATAATTACCCCAAGTCCCTCTGTTCCTCTAAACTACCTAGCGACCTGCCATTCATTAAATATCCCTTCATCTTGTTTTTTCTTCTTCCAAAGTGTATCACCTTTGCTATAACCAGGGTTAAGAACCATCTGCCACTTGTCTGCCCATCTGACTAACCCATGTATATCTTCCTGTAACCTACACCCATCTTCTTCACTACTAATCACTCGACCAATCTTGGTGTCTTCTTCAAATTTGCTTAAGACTCCCCCCCCACAATTTCATCTCTATCTTGAATGTATATAACAAACAATAAGGTCCCAGTACTGATCCTTGTGGTACATCACTGGACACTGGCCTTGAATCACTCAAACAGCCTTCTACTGCTATTCTTTGTGTCCTTTTACTAAGCCAGTTTCTGATCCGTTTTGCCAAAGCTCCCTCAATTCCATGTACTTTAACCTCTTCAACCAGTCTCTCCTGTGGGATCTTATCAAAAGTTTTGTTAAAATCCATATAAATGACATCGTCTGAACTTCCCTCATCCACACACTTAAATCACATTTTCAAAAAATTCTAACAAATTTGTTAGGCATGACCTCCCCTGACAAAGTCATGCTAACAATCCCTAATTAACTCATGCCTTTCCATGGGGGAAATTAATTCGCTCCTTCAGAATTTACTTCAATACTTCCCCTAACACTGACATCAGGCTCACCGGTCTGTAATTTCCTGGTTCATCTCTAACACCTTCCCTTAAAAGTGGAACCACTATAGCTGTCCTCCAGTCCTCTACCATATCCCACGTAGCTAGAGAAGAAATAAAACATTTGTGTCAGAACATCTACAATCTACTGCCTTGCCTCCCACAGCAGACTACGATGCAATTCATTCAGGCCATGGAATTAGTCTGTTTTTAAGCCTAACAGACTCTCCAATACCTTCCTATTTCCTGTGTCAAACTGTGCAAGTTCCTCACAGTCCTTTTTTCTGAATTCCATACCTACATTCTCCTTTTCCAGAGTGAAGACTAAAGAGAAGTATTCATTCAACACTCTTCCAATATCCTGCGGCTTCACACACAAGCATTCAGTCCCTCCATCACTGATGCTCAGTAACAGCAGTGTATACTATCTACAAGATACACTGCAGAAATTCACCTCAGACAGCACCTTCCAAACTTATGACCACTTCCATCCAGAAAGACAATAGCAGTAGATACATTGGAACACTTCTACCTTCAAGTTCCCCTCCAAGCCACTCACTATCCTGGCTTGGAAATAAATCACTGTCCTTCACTGTTGCTTGATCAAAATCCTTGGAAATCCCTCTGCAGTGGGCATTTTGGGTCTACCCATAGAAAGTGGACTGCAGTGGTTCAAGAAGGCAGCTCACCACCATCTTCTCAAGGGCAATAAGGGATGAGCAATATACGCTGGACAGCTAGCAACACCCACTTCCCACAAATGAATAAAAAAAATTCCCACTGCCTTCCCTAATGGACGCTACTCTTTCCGTGGTTACTCTTTTCCCTTTACGGTATTTATAAAGTATCATAGGATTCTCTCTAATCCTGTTCTCAAGTCCTTTTTCATGCCTACTTTTTGCCCTTCTAATTGCTTTCTTAATTTCCTTCCTGCACTTCCTGTTTTCCTCTTGGGCAGCAGCTGAATTGCTCTCTTTGGACTTGCTAAAAGCCTTACTCTTCTTCCTCATCCAATCCTGAATTGTACTAAATGTACAGTGTTCTATGAACTTATTGCTCCTTCATTTCCCTCTAAAGGGTGTATTTTGGACCTGTACTCTCCCCAGTTCCTTCATGAATGTCCCCCCATCCATTTCTCCAGTGTAGATGTACCTGCCAGAGTTGTTCCCAGGCGACTGTAGTCATATCCTGCTTTATTTGAATAAAATCTGCCTCCCTCAATTCAAAGCACCTTTTGCAGGCCATCTTTTCCATTGTCCAGAACAATTTTGAACTGTACCGTGTTGTGGTCGCTATCGCTAATTAAAGTACTTGAATATTTAAGTGCTTCAGTTAAAGTATTCGAATCCAGATGAAAATTTGTAAAGTTCTCCAGACTCTTTGTATGCAATGCTACATTGGAGCACAGTTAGTACCTGATGATGCTCTGGGATCCAGGTTAATATATCAAGCACTCAGCGTCATATTTTCAGTCAGACTGAGTAATTAGTACTTAGTCTCCAGAAAAACAATGCTGTCAGGTTCTATGACAATTGCTCTCAGTTTCATTTGATTTCATTTAATAGTACACTTGAGCCATGAAGGCTGTAAGTTCAAGTCGCACTCCAAAGAGATTAAATTCTAGGCTGGAAGACCAATATTACTCATGCAACACTCCCACAGTACAAATGAAGTCCTGCCTTTTTAGATTGGATGTTAAAATCTGCTCTGTCAGGTGAATTTGAATAATCCAATGACACTCCCTCAAAGAGGAGTTGGGGAAAGGGATTATCCCATTAGCTTGACTGGTATATGTTCTACACGTAGAATTGATTCTTTGGTCATCATTTTTTTGCTACTTATGCAGTGTGTTGCACATAAATTGGCTGCCACGTAACAACAGTGACTCCACTTCAAAAGATTTTCATTGGCAATAAAATGTTGGGACAGTCCGTGGTTGTGAAAAGCACGATATAAATGCAAATCTTTCCTTTTTCTCTCATTGCATGTATCACACCAACCCCGAATAGAGCAAAAAAAAGTCTTCAGATTTTGCTAGGATTCACTTCAATGACTCAATATGATAGGTTAATCAGTGTGGGGGCAAAGGGTGTACCTAATAGGTGTCATGGAACAATTACCCTTCTTTTCTACAACTTATATTGAAGTATAACATTATGATTATGTAAGTTATGCGCATATCTTCTTAATAATTGTCCATTTGCTTGTTATGAAGATGCAGAATTCTTAAAATGTACACTTGCCGCCCCTTCCAGACAAATTCCTTTACGCATGAGGTAGTTAACAAAAGTGGTTTTCGAAAATCGCTGGTGCAAGACACAATTGCATTTTTCTTAGAACTATATACATGAGGTGATGATAACAAAATCAGAATGTAGGGGTCAGCAGCTTGAATCCAAAGTTGTCCTGCTATTTCTGGTGCTGACATTAATATACTCTACTTTTCTACTTGTATAAATTATGCATATTTTCGGGTGAGTGAAGCAGGAATCTTACCTTTTGATTTTCATAACAATGGTTAATTATGCAATGGAATGCCAAGTAGCACTTGTATGGAACCTGGGCCTGCTGTATCAGATTTTCTGTTCATTATATTGCCAGCCCATGATGTTCCAACCAATGCTCCTTATGAATGTTGCTGCAATAAGAAGTCTCTATTGTCAATTCAGATTCTAAGTAGTTCAAACTGATGCTCACCTTTTTCCTAATAATAGTCTTGTAGATATTGCGTGCAAACATTGAACTTGCTGATAAAAGTGATGAATCTGCTGATGACATAACTGCTGCTGAAATGGCACCAATTCCCAATATGGAAATGTAAACAGGGCATAGATATTGAAGGACAATTGGTAATATCATGCTAGCTTCTTGTCTTTCAAGTGGAGTTGGCAAACTGTAGCTTGTATGATTCCAATCTGGAAGAAATGGCATATTTTACATTTAGAACAGTTTTTATCAGTAACTTCATGTGATAGCGTGAGACCTGAAAACAATGAATTTGACTTCGCCTGTAAAAAAGACACCAGTGCACTATGTTCTAAAGGTTGAAGCAAGATTTTGTTCAGAATGTCACACGTTATAGAACAGTAAATAGCAAGGGCCTGCCAAATTCAAGCTCCACTATGTAATTGGGCAGATATAGGCCTTGCCCAGGAATATGAACTTTGGGTTTTCAAGTTCCATCTGTTCAGCTGCTGGCCAATCTGACAGCAGCAGTTTTAATTGCTTGGTGGCTTCACTGGGGGAGACATTGTCTACTGCCAGTACCGCGTGGAACAAGGCCCACGTGAATGATGATGGGAAGGGGTTCCTAAGTGTGGCCACCAGGGGAGGGAATGGTTGGCATCAAGGTCAGAAAGATGGCTTTCACCAGGGCCCAACTCCTTCATTATCCCTGTTTTTTTGATGAGACACAAGGGATCACTTCTGGAAGCCAACAAGCAAACCTGACAGAGTTTATTTCTCTAGCATTCTATCTGGTGAGCCTCCTGCAGCCACTGGATGAATGCCAACAACATCAAGATCATACACTTAAGTGGGCTTCAATTGTCAGCAGGGAAGTTACTTTCTACTTTGGTTGTAACTGGGCAATAAGAGAAATGGGTCAGGGTCTCCACCTGCCATTGTCCCACATTATCAAATGTCCCCTTTCTGTTAAAATTACCAAAAATAGTTTCCAGCCTTAAATCATGGATCTGGATCAGAGATAACACAGTAATGGTTGGTGCTGGTGAGAGAGTGTGACAGAGCTGTATGTTGGTATGTTCTTTGTCAAAATGATCATTTACAAGCTCGAACATTCTCCTGGAGTTCACGATATATTCAATCATATTTTGAAAAATTACAAGATTTGAATATATATATACACTTAAAAATTAAGGCTTTAAAAGCTAAAACATTAAAACTTTGAAATGAATCATCTGGCAGTTTTTGATGCACAGGAACATTAAGACCAGATGTAAGCCTTTCAGCTGGTTGAGCCTGCTGATGGCAAGACATTGCTAATTGTCTACCTCAATCTATCTGTTTATATCCATATCTGTTAACATTATGAGTCTCTAGATTGCTATCGATTTCTATCTTCCACATACTTAGTGGTAAGGCAATGGAGGCATAGTGGTATAGAGAACTCCAAAGATTCACTACCTTGAGTGAAGAAACCCCTTCTCATCTCAGTCTTAAATGGCCTACACGTATCCCCTATCTAGACTCACCAACCAGAGAAATCTTCCATTCTACATCCAACCCATCATGCCCTGTAAGCATTTTGAAAGATTCAAATGGGACTACTTCTCATTCTTCAAAATTCTAACAGAATATAGACCTAGATTTCTCAGTCTCTCCTCTTAAGACAAGTGCTCCATCCAGTAATTAGTCTGGTAAACATTTGTGATGAACACCATTATACCATTTGTCTACCTTATTGATTGTTGCTTCTATCTGCTACCTTTTATTGACTCATGAATAAGGACACCCCAATCTCTTCAGATTTAAAAATAAATGCAACTTTTGAATGAACATTTACATGCTTCTTACGAATGTTGTGAAATATTGTAAATTCACTAGAGATGGATTGGCAGTCTTCCTCTCCAGTTTTTTGCCTATTTCAATTACAGTTTGGGTGGTGGGCCAAACATCTATTGTTTCAGCAACAAAGCTATTAAACTGGCTGGGAATAAGGAGATGAAATCACACATTTGAATTCCTGTGATTTCCTTGCCCACTGCACTTAGCTTAACCTGAGGCATTGTGACTTGAGATAACAAGGTGTAGAGCTGGTTGAACACAGCAGGCCAAGCAGCATCAGAGGAGCAGGAAGGCTGACATTTTGGGCCTAGACCCTTCTTCAGAAAAGAAAAGTGATCCTGGCACAACTGTTATGGTTGTTTAAGGGAGAATACTGCTACTTTTGGCTAAATCACAGATTTGACCATATATTTTGGTCACTTCAATTCGTTTCTGTAATATGGCAAGGAAAATTTAAACAGTGACAGTTTGAAGGGTCTTATGGTCACCTGCGAATTTATGAACCCTAATCATAACAAAGGATGTTATTGGATAGCATCGGCTTTAGCACAAAGATTTCATTTCCGGTAATGATGACGGAGGATGAAGTGAACAGAGGGGAATAACTGAAGACCATGTCAAAAGTAAAGGATGAGAACAATTCACAACCATCCCCTATCCCAGGCAATTCTTATTTGGGTATGAGTGAAGGTTTCAGGATTTCTTTCATACTACACAAAGAGAACTACAATGACCACATACCAGTCTCTATACACAGATGTATAGTTTAGACCAGTTGGCCAAATAATCCCATTAAAGCTATTTTATGAAATTGGACAAAACTTAATTTGGGTGTTACAAAGGCTCATCATTTGCTCCTCCAAATCCAGTAGGCCAGAAGGGAGGAAGAAGAACAAATGCTGATGATTACCTATAATGATGGTCTTCAAGGAACTTGCCTTTGACTCGTCGGTCATTATGGAAAAAATTGACTTTTATTTATTCTGATAGTCTCAGCTATGCGCCGTCATAAATAGTAACTTGTGTAGAGTGAATCACGCCAGTATTTATATAACCTTATAATATAATGGGTTATGTTCCATACCTGTAGAAACTGCAACTGCACCAATAATGATGGAAGGGAAAGATAAGGTGAAGCAGAGAACACCAGCAACATAAGATGTTTTTTGTGCTTGAGAAACTGATGAAGCAGCAAGAACTCGCTGAAAATACACTTGCCAGGGAATGCCTCCCAGACTCTGAAAGAAATTGATGACAAGCTCACACGTTAGAATAAATTAAAGGCAATGAGGAAATCAATTATTTTGCAATTGTTATGTCTCAAATATAAGACAATTACAGATGAGCAAATTTAACTTTCAGATGAGCCTGACAAATTTAACTATGCCATCTATTCTCTGTCAACGTCTCTTCTAAATGCTTTATACCTCTGAATGTTACACACAAATATATAAATTAGGAGCAGGAATGGGTCATTTGGCACCTTGAGCCTGCTCTATACTTCAGTGAGATCATGAATAGTCTGAATATGGCCCCAACACTTTGTTTACCATTGCAACACATTTTAGCACAAAAGTTTGAACATTTTCAATTATGGAATATTTGATTTGTAAGGAGTTCTTACCATATAAAGCAGATCATCAATCCATCGGCCGATCTGGTTCACTTCTATTTTACCAATCCATGGGCTCTGGAAAACGTTATTTACCATGGTATATTTGATGTCTACAACTGCTGGATTTTTTATGGCAAATGGCACACAAAGCCACTAGTTAAGGAAAACAAGATAAAAAAATTAAGTTAATCCTTATTGCAGGGTACACATGATCAAAAGTTGCCATTAAGACATGTTTCAGTATATTACTCTATAACCAAACAGCCATACGATTTTTCACTGGAGCATGGCAGGTTGAGGGGTGAACCTCTAGAGGTTTATAAAATTATGAGGATGTAGATAAGGTGAATAGCAAAGGTCTTTTCCCTAGGGTGGGGAAGTTCAAAATTAAAGAGCATGTTTTTAAGGTGAGAGGAGAAAGATTTAAAAGGGGCCTGGTGGGCAACATTTACACACAGGGTGGTTCATTTGCAGATTGAATTGCCAGAAGAAATGATAGATGCAGGTACAGTTACAACATTTAAAATAAAATTGGATAGGTACATGAATAGGAAAGGTTTAGAGGGATATGAGCCAAACATAGGCAAGTGGGACTAGTTGTGTTGGTGTGGAAGTGCCGGTGTTGGACTGGGGTGGACAAAGTCAAAAGTCACACAACACCAGGTTATAGACCAACAGATTTTTTTTGAAATCACAAGCTTTCAGAGCACTGCTCCCTCGTCAGGTGAAGTCAGTGAAGGAATGGCGATATATTTCCAAATCAGAATGATGAGTGGCTTGGAGGGGAACTTGGAGTTGGTGGTGTTCCGTATGTCCGCTGTCCTTGTCCTTCTAGATAGAAGTGATCGTGGGTTTGGAAGGTGCTGTTTGAGGATCTTTGGTGAATTTCTGAAGTACATCTTGTAGATAGTACACACGGCTGCTACTGAGTGTCAGTGGTGGAGGGAGTGGATGCTTCTGGATGTAGTGCCAATCAACCGGGCTGCTTTGTCCTGGATGGAGTCAAGCTTCTTGAGTGTTGTTGGGGCTGCACTCACCAGGCAAGTGAGAAGTATTTCATCACATTCCTGACTTGTGCCTTGTAGATGGTGGACAGGCTTTGAAGAGTCAGAAGGTGAGTTACTCGCTGCCGTATTCCTAGCTTCTGGCCTGCTCTTGTAGCCATTGTGTTTACATGGTGAGTTCAGCTGAGTTTCTGGTCAATGATAACTGCAAGGATGTTGATAGTGGGGGATTTAATGATGGTAACACCATTGAATGTCAAGGGGTAGTGGTTAGATTGTCTCTTATTGATGGTGGTCATAACCCGGCATTTGTGTGGCGCGAACGTCACATGCCACTTGTCAGCCCAAACCTAGATATTATCCAGATCTTGTTGCATTTGAAAACAGTCTGCTTCAGTATCTGAGGAGTCATGAATGGTGCTGAACATTGTGCAATAATCAGCAAACATCCCCACTTCTGACCTTATGATGGAAGGAATGTTGTTGATGAAGCAGCTGAAGATGGTTGGGCCGAGGACACTATCTGGAGGAAATCCTGCAGAGATGTCCTCGAGCTGAGTTGATTGGCCTCCAACAACTACGACCATCTTCCTATGTGTCAGGTATGAGTCCAACCACAGAGAGTTTGCCCCTGAAATCCATTGATTCCAGTTTTGCTGGGGATGAGGTCAGTTGAGATTCTGGTCAATGGTAACCCCGAGGATGTTGATAGTACAGGTTTCAGTGATGGTAACACCACTGATCGTCAAGGGGCAGTGGTTAGATTGTCTCTTATTGGAGATGGTCATTACTTGTGGTCATTTGTAAGGTGTAAATGTTTCTTGCCACTTGTTAGCCCAAGCCTGGATATTGTCCAGAACTTGTTGCATTTAAATATAGAGATAATAGGAACTGCAGCTGCTGGAGAATCCGAGATAACAAGGTGTGGAGCTGGACGAACACAGCAGGCCAAGCAGCATCATAGGAGCAGGAAAGCTTTTTTCTGATGAAGGGTCTAGGCCCGAAACGTCAAGCTTTCCTGCTCCTATGATGCTGCTTGCCCTGCATTTAAATATAGACTGCTTCAATATCTGAGGAGTCGAGAATAGTGCTGAACATTGTTCACCAATAATTGCACATCGCTAATTCTGAACTTATGATGGAGGGAAGACCACTGATAAAGCAGCCGAAGTTGGTTAGGCCTAGGATACTGACGAACTTCTGTAGCGATGACCTACAAAAACCATAGCAGTGTGCCAAGCATGACTCCAACCAGCAGAGAGTTTGCCTCCTAATTCTCATTGATTCCAGTTTTGCTAGGGCTCCTTGATGCCACATTTGGTCGAATACAGCTTTGATATCATGGGGTGGCATTCTCATCTCACCACTGGAATTTAGATCTTTGGTCTATATTGAGCCAAGGCTATAATGAAGTCAAGAGCTGGATGGCCTCGACAAAACTCAAACCTGAACTGGGCATCACTGAGCCGGTTATTGCTGAGGAGGTGCTGCTTGATAGCATTGTTGATGACATCTTCCATCACTTTAATGATGATTGAAAGTAGACTGAAAGGGTGGTAATTGGCCAGGTTGGATTTGTCCTGCTTTTTGTGTGCAGGAAATTCCTTGGTAATTTTCCATATTGTTGGGTTGATGGCAGTGCTGTAATTGTACTGGAAGAGCTTGTTTAGGGGAGTGGCAAATTCTGGAGCACAAGTCTTCAGCATTATTCCCAGAATGTTGTCAGGGGCCATAGCTTTTTAACTATCCAGTGCTTCCAACTGCACCTTGATGTCTTGTGAGGTGAATTTAATTGGCTGAAGACTGGTATCTGTAATGTTCCACTAGAGGAAGCTGATTTGGATCATAAACTCAATGCTTCTGGCTGATATTGCTTCAAATGCTTCAGCCTTAACTTTTGCACTGATTTATTGGGCTCATCCATCATGGAGGATGGGAATAATTGTGCAGCGAGTTGTTTAATTGTCTGCGACCAGTCATGACAGAATGTGGCAGGACTGCAGAGCTTAGATCTGATTTGTTGGTAGTTGAATGCTTAGCTCTGCCTCTCACTTGCTGCTTATGCTGTTTGGAATGCAAGTAGTCCTGTTTGGTAGCTTCACCATATTGACACCTCATTTTTGGTATGCCTGATGCTGCTCCTGGCATGCCCTCCTGAACTCTTCATTGAACAAGGGTGAAGCCCCTGGCATGATGGTTATGGCTGAGTTGGAGATCTGTGAGCCCGTGAGGTTCCCAATTGTACTGGAGTACTATTCTGCCACTGTTGAATGCTCGCAGCACTTCATGAATGCCCAGTCTTGAGTTGCTAGATCTGTTTGAAGTCTGTCCCATTTAGCACAGTGACAGTACCACACAACATGATGGAGGGTATTCTTAATGTGAAGGCAAGACTTTGTCTCCACAAGGATTTTGTTATGGTCACCCTTACCAATACCTTGATGGGCAGATGCATCTGCAGCTGGCTGATTGGTAAGGATGAGAATAAATATATTTTTCCCACTTGTTGGCTTCCTCACCAGCTGCCACAGATCCAGTTTAGCAGCTATGTCCTTTAGGGCTCAACCAGCTCCATCAGTAGTACTGCTGCTGAGCCACTCTGGGCAATGGACACTGAAATTCCCCACTCAGAGTACATTTTGTACCATTGCCACTCTCAGTGCTTCCTCCAAGAGTTGTTCAATATGGAGGAGTACTGATTCATCAGTCATGGGAAGACAGTATCCAGCAGGAGGTTTAACCTGAAGGCAAGAGACCTCATGGGGTCCAGAGCCAATGTTGAGGACTACCAGAGTAACACCCTCTCAACTGTATACCACTGTGCTGCCATGTTTGCTGGGTCTGTCCTGCCAGTGGGACAGGACATATCCAGAAATGGCTGGTGGTGTCTAGCATATTATCTATAAGGTATGATTTTATGAGTAGGACTATGTCAGGCTATGCTTGACTAGTCTGTGAGACAGCTCTCGTAATTTTGGCAGTAGCCCCCAGGTGTTAGTAAGGAGGATTTGCAGGTTGTCAGGGCTGTTTCTGCCATTTATTTTCCCAGTGCTTAGGTCAATGCAAGTTGGTCCATCCAGTTTCATTTCTTTGTTGAGACTTTTCAGTGATTGAAACAACTAAGTGGCTTGCTAGGTCATTTACAGAGGACAATTGAGAGTCAACAGTCTGGAGATGCATATGGGCCAGAACAAGTGAGGGTTTCCTTCCCTGAATGACATTAGTATATCACTTATGGTAATGAATCTATGTAACTGTAAAGCCTGTTTCAGAGTAGGAACTGCAGATGCTGGACAATCTGAGATAACAAGGTGTAGAGCTGGATGAACACAGCAGGCCAAGCAGCATCAGAGGAGCAGGAAAGCTGATGTTTCGGGCCTAGACCCATCTTCAGAAAATCTTCATTTTCTGAAAAATGGTCTAGGCCCGAAACGTCAGTTTTCCTGCACCTCTGATGCTGCTTGGCCTGCTGTGTTCATCCAGCTCTACACCTTGTTATCTCTAACTGTAAAGCTTGTTGTAATTCTGCGTTGAGATGTCTTTTTATATGCCATCATTTAAAACTCTAATAACTAAATTTAAAACAAATCTTTCCACATTTCTTGTTAATCATGCTTCAATAATTTGTGTTGAGATCACATGTTTAATTGAGAAAACTAGACCATTTATAAATGGTGTTAAACATAGTTGCAAAGCACAGTTTAAGATTGACCCTACTGCACTTTTGCAGTAGCATTCTATAGTGGACCCATGGTTACATGTTGGCTTTAGATGTCTGCAGGCTGTGATCACAATGTTAGTGGGGCCAGCAGGAAGGCATCAAATTTTCACAGGGCCATTCTGACTTGATCTGTTTGCACTGACCTGTCCCATGCTACAAAATACCACAGCTTGCCAATTTGGGGTTTCTGGGCTTTCCTGAAATCTAATTCTTATTTTCTCCTTTATAAAGTGCATTGAGTTTATTTAACGCATATTGTTCTTTGTTTGTTAGTCCAAGCTGTTCCTTAACCTGGATCTCTGGTGGAACCTATTTGCATCAATCTGGTGGTCGATGCATTTCATTTCACTCTATGCACAGACCTGCAGTCTCTTCGGATAGTGGGTTTCCCATGTGCTCAAATCCTGAAGTTTTTTTTAAAGTAGTGAGTGGAGGTTAATAAAGGAATCCCAAAATCAATAGGTAGCTATATCAATGAGTTATTTGCTTCTGCTGTTACAATGTACTTCAGCAGAATCTCTAAATGACATTCAAGGTCACTGTACTTAGGTAATTTAGTGAGGCAACATCCCTGTTACTGGTTTCCTAAAGTTAATGTTGTCAAGTTTTAGCTGATTGCTGAAAAACATTATCAATTGCATTGCTAATTATAACATTGTCATATTAATTCTAAAAGCATACTTGAAAAAGGCCTGAAGTGAACTTGTTCTTTTAACAAAACTACAGAGAATGTGAGATCTTCTTTTAAGCTTGTCATTTTGGAAAGGGTTTTGCAACCAAATCAATGCTGGACGGTGGAATTTTGGGAGAGGTTTTCAAAACTGCAAATGTTTTCTGTTGGAGAAAAGTGGTGATAGTAGTTTGAGAATTTAGTAGACTTCTTATGGTGTTAGTATGGAAATAGAACCATGTGGCCTATTTGATTTGCCTCATCCTACTATTTATTGTATCATATGTTCAAAAATTTGTCAAAATATATAGCAATTCCTCTGTAATTATAGCCTGTCTTGCTTTGAACAAAAGAACAAAGAGCAATACAGCACAGGAACAGGCCCTTCAGCCCTCCAGGCCTGCACTGTCACATTTTATTGTGGTATGTGTGGTAATATCTATATTCTCGAATCCGAATAAGAAGCTTACATAACATGTCACCACTTTCAGCGCGTTAGAGTTGTATGCTCTTCACTTTGAAAGCAGTGTTGTATACTAATCACACATTGAATATTTAAAAACGTTCCATAGTTTTTCTAATATATGTAAAATAGCTGAAAACTATTGAAACGTGGAATCTGGGAAAGGATTGAACATTATATTAAAAACAAAGGAGAAAAGATTAGGAAAGAAGGAAAGTTTTGTTTCAATGTTTGGAGGTGGGCAATAGAGGCCCTATTCAGTTCTGAGACTGTTGATGTCCACTTATGAATATCAATGATTTAGATATAGGGATTAAAGGCATCTTTTTCCTTCATTCTCTCCCACATCTATGAGACAGATGATGTACTTGCCTATGTCTGTTTCCATGGTTAGTTTCTCCTGGAAGAGGTTGCTAGCCTGCTACCAGAGGCTTTGGCTTTAGTGGTGTCACTCCACAAACAACATGATTGCCAGGAGACTTTCTTATTTTCACTGTTTGTCATGGGCATTTTGGGAGGATTTACAGGTTGATAATCATCTTTCTTAGTCACATTATGGATGACCTTCTGTGGCCAACAAGTCAGGAAGTTGGACTTGAACCCAGATCATTTAGATGCTATCCATTTCATCACACAAACTCTTGTGAGAGGAAGTAGATGATGCTAAAATAGTTGTTGATTAAAAATTATGAGAAACAAAGGAAGTTGCCAGGGCGTTATGATAAAATGATGGAATGGCAAAAAAGTAAATGTTAAAACTTTAAAAATTTGACATGGTGTATTTTGATTTATAAAATAAAATTATGCAATTATATTTTGTGGAAAAGATTAGTTATTTAGAAGAGCTAAGCACTATGGTGGTGGGGGGGTCGTATTCACAGAATGTTAAAGCAAAACCTTTAATTTCACAATAGAAAAAAAGTGTAAAACTGGGCTTTGCTGAAAGAATATAGGATATAAGATTCAAGATTTAATGGTATGTATGAAAGCTTAGCAAGAGGATATCTAGAGTATTGTATGTAGTTTTGGGCTCTGCATGATAGGAGAATATTGAGAAGACAGAAAAAGTAATAATGAAGTGCAACTAGAATACTCCCTTGTCTGATCAAATACAAATAAAAAGCCTTAAACATGATTGCTTAGATAAAGCAGCGAAAGTTATAAAATGACTTAAAGCCGTTTAAAATTATGGAAAGATGGGAGAGTACACAGGCAAATAGTTTTACAGGTACTTGAATGGTTGAACAATTTATAATAAAAAGTAAAATTAAATGTAAAACATTAAGGATTGAGAGTAGGAGAAGTTTGAAGTTGTGAAATGCATGATCGGAATTGATGATTGATGCAGGCACCATGTTAACATTTAAGAAATGTTACGTGGATCAATGAAGGAATGAGGAGTAAAGGAAATTGGGAAAAGGGCAGGCAGATCTGGAGGGTAAATATGGAACATAAACTTACTAGGGAAAATATAAATCTTTGGTAATTAACTATAGTGCACAAAGGACATAAGCAACTGTCCACTAGAGAAAAAAATGATTTGTTATAAGGAACAGACGAGCACCACTTCTAGGGTGTGGGGCAAGATAAGACATCAGATCGTCATGAATTGCCACATTTGACACAGAAATGGTGCCGGTTCAATTTCTAGAATGCTACATTACACTTTAACTAGCCAAATAGGGAAAGTTGATTTTTTTTAATATTGAATTTTTTTATACAACTGTGAATAACATTGGTAATAAATAATGGGTCTTGGTAAAATAGCAATCCATTTATTCATCTGAAGTACTAGGGCAAAATGAAAAAGGTACAATTAAAGGTCATAGCAACAAATTGTTTGAAGGAAAATTTATGCTATAGCCTCAGATGGATTTCCCTACTTTTACGTGGAAAAAAGATAAATCTGCTCCTTCACTTTTATGCAAGTAAAAGTATGTTAACACTAGACTTCCACCTGTAACAAGGCTGGCTGACCAAATTTGTGATCATTACAAATTCCTTGCCAAAAAGTATTACGTCAATTCACTCGTGAGTGGTCTGTCCCAGGCCTTGGCTAATTGCCTGTAGATGCTTATTGTTGGCAGCTTTTGCCTGTGGTAGCTTGCCTTTGTGTTTCACTGCCTGGAACAGGACTCCAAGACGGGCCCCAAGTCTACGTCGGTGAGAATTGAAACTGAATCCATGCTGTTGGCATTGTTTTAAACCACATGCTAGCAATCATCAGGAAACATCCCCACTTCTGTTCTTATAATGAAGGGGAAGTCATTGATGAGGCAGCTAGGACACTATCCTGAGGAACACCTATTTTGATGTCCTATGCCTGAGATGACTGACTTCCAACAAGTAACCATTTTTCTTTTGAGCTAGGTATGACTCCAAACTAACAGCGAGTTTGCCTCTGGTCCCCGTTAACTCCAGTTCTGCCAGGGCTCCTTGATGCCAGACTTGGTCAAATGCTACCTTGATGTCAAGGACTGTTACTCTCCCATCAATTTCAACGTTCAGTTATTTTGTCCATATTTTGACCAAAGCTGTCATGACGTTGGGAGCTGAGTGGCACTGGCAAAACCCAAACTGAGCACCTATAAATAAATTAATGCGGAGTAAGTGCTACTTAATAACACTATTAATGATACTTTCAAGTACTTTGCCTGGGATGATTGTATCAGAGATAAAAGGTACTGCAGATGCTGGAGAATCCGAGATAACAAGCATGGGGCTGGATGAACACAGCAGGTCAAGCAGCATCATAGGAGCAGGAAAACTTGACGTTTCGGGCCTAGACCCTTCATCAGAAATGGGGGAGGGGAAGAGGGTTCTGAAATAAATAGGGAGAGAGGGGGAGGCGG
>JAHRHZ010000264.1:1602776-1649504 GCA_024137785.1 Ginglymostoma cirratum | reverse complement strand
TAGGCCCGAAACGTCAAGTTTTCCTGCTCCTATGATGCTGCTTGACCTGCTGTGTTCATCCAGCCCCATGCTTGTTATCTTGTTGCCTGGGATGATGTTGGGACTGTCAAAATTATCAATGAATTGTGGAGTTAAAAATATTAACAATGCTTAGTATCTCAGCGTTCTTGTCGGCATAAACCATCATAGGAATTTTGTTGAATGATTGGTTTCCCAAACTATTATTTTCACAAAGGGTGCCCCTCAGGTGAGTATTTGAAAGATAGTTCAAACTGCTTGTAGAATAGATTGTTTGCACATGGGTTTGGGCACTTAATTAAAACGTATGTTTTCATATGGCAATAGTTAAAGGAATTTGCAACAACATACAACAGCCAGATAGCAATTTTCTGTCAGTATCCCTTCTGAGGAATGTCCAAGCTGGATAATTAATGAGTTGACATGGAGAGAAAGAGCAAAGACCAAGGAGGAGGGGTTTGAGTTGGCACAAGTTGGCATGACAGCTATAAAAAGCTATGGGGATCATTGAGGGGCATGGGGGTGGTACAAGGGGCCATGGGAGATTGGTAGATGGACACAGATTGGTACAGGAGGAATGAGAGACCATGAAGGATGGGCACATGTGTATTGGCAGGCATAGGAGGTACAAGAACGATGACAGATGGCTAGATGAATGCACGCTGGTAACAGAGGATATGGCTGGTGATGGAAGTGGGCACAGGGGCATAGGTTGGTGTGGAGGTTGAGGGGGACCATTGAGTGGGAACAGGGTATTAGGTGGAATGATGCCTAAAAAATGAGAGAGTTATGGGATGAAAACATTAGGGATGTTTATGCTTTAATCTGTATTTTTAAACTTTGAACACTGTTTTGAAGACCCCTGCACATATGCTTCCACTCAGTCCATCTTAAGAACCGGCAATCTTTTCCTAGGTTTCTTGGCCTGACTCCCAATCTAGCAAAACTTGCTGGTCTGAAGATATGAAGCATTGGCATTAATTTTTAAAGATGCAATCACAGGACCAGAAATTTTTCTTGCCTTCGCACATTAGAGTTAGGAATGAAAATTGGGCCTCAATCTTTCTGTTGTGCAAATATTTACAGTAATTGACCAAGACTGTAATATTATCTCCTTGCAAAGTTATCTCAAGACTGTAATTTTATCTCCTCTGAAAGTTAGTTATCCTTCAAGTTTATTTTTAAAAGAGGTATGATTTTTGCAGCATCAGGGCCAGCAGATGATTTTAACTCACATTTTGTCAGTGGATTTGAATTGAATTCATGTGATCATGCTTAAGATGCCCATGCATCTGCAAACCTGAAAGCAATTTAATGTCATCTCCACATATGAGTGCAACTGGTAGGAACTTGTGTCTCAGAGTTAGAAGCATGGTGTTTCTTTATGAATTCAACCCAAACAATATTTGGCCAGAAGTTCAAATGGAAATAATTTTTATGTTCATATTATTGTAATCCTTTATGTTGTTTGACTTGCTTTTGCCCACAATGAAACTCTAGGGTAACCTTATTTAAAAATGTGATACAGTTTCAGAATTTCTAAAATTGGATAATACATGGAAAATACTTACCAGACTGATGATGATAAAAATCATTTGCATCACATCTGTGTATGCCACGGAGTAGAGACCACCCAATAATGTGTATATTATAACTACACAAGCTGATATTAGGATTGTCAAATAGGTTTCGATATCCAAAATTACGGTCATTGTAGCACCTATAATAGATGTGAATCCTTGTTAGTAAATCATGGTATAATAATTCTATACAATAACATGTATAATTTCAGGAAACTTTTAATACTTACCTAATGCTGCAAGAATAGCAGCTGACCAGAATATATCTCCTAATATAGCTGGGATCAAGAGGAGGCTACCCATAACTCTACCAAATTTAATCTGCAGTGGGTCCATCATGGTGACATATCGATTGGACCTCATTGGTTTTGCAAAGAGAAGGCCACCTGCATTAAAAATAAAAACAGCTGTTATGTTTACAAGGGCAGAAAGTCTATGCCATTCTGTTAGTTTTGTCATGATCTATCTTCCCAATGCCCTCCAAAGGTGACCCTGCCAAAAGTTGACTGGAACATTGATTGTGTGTCTTGTGTGTATGGCACCAATGGTGCAAAACATTATGTATGAAACTCAAACCTTCATCCCTCCTCTGCAAACCACCAAGCACTCCACCTATCCAATCCCAGCTATTGACTCTTACACTTCTTTTTGTGCAAAAGGGTTAATCCAATTAAACATTTTTAAGAAGGTGAATTACTCTCTTCAGGTGCCCACACTGTTGGGGTCCATTTTTCTTCTCTTGAACCTGGTATGATTCAAATTATTCAGCAGTAATGCATCCAGCTGAGAATAAGCAGGCGTAACGTATGGTTGAGCTGGTCTCTGCTCCTGGCTGCAACTTTTCTTTCTTATTTGTCTTAAAAGTGAAAGGAAGTGCCAATTCTTTCAAGTCATATGTGGCAGAATCCCAATCCCATAACCCTCAATGACTCAGTGGAAAAATGAAAAGCGTAACTATGTACTCTTTGAATGAGCAAAGACTCTCACAAACTTATTTGAATTCTGATGGTGAAACTTTAGAATGTCTGCAGGTTACTGATTCCAAGAAGGTAAACTGTGACTTTAATGTTACTGATATATGACCAGCCATAACTTATCCAAAATGAAGATTCATCTAAAGCTCCACTTTGTCAGAATGTCACCAGAAGAGCATGGTGGCTCAGTGATTAGCACTGCTGCCTCACAGCGCCAACGACCTGGGTGTGATTCTGGCCTTGGATGACTGTATGCATGGAGTTTGCACATTCTCCCTGTGTCTGTGTGGGTTTCCTTTGAATGCTCTGGGCTCACCCCATAGTACAAAGATGTGCAGGTTAGGTGGATTGGCCTGGGGTAGGATAGGGCGTGTGGGTCTGGGTGGGATGCTCTTCAGAGAACTGGTGTGGACTTGATGGGCTGATTGCCTGCTTCCACACATTAGGGATTCTATGACTTCCTTGTCTCAAAAGTAATTAAGCAAAATTTCCATAATAACAACCAACCTATTTGCCTGTGCAATGTTCAACTGAGAAGTGCTCTTCTAGTGACATTCTGAAGGTGTTAACAGAAGTAGAGTTTTAAATGCATCTTCACGTTGGATAATTTATGGCTGGTCATATATCAGTAAAATTAAACTTTTATCAAAGCTGTATTCTTTCTGTAAAAGTGTTCTCCCTCTTGATGTTTGCCTCAAAACACTCATCATCTTTAGATCTCCAGTTATGAAACAGGCATGAGACCTACTGTTAGAGCTCCGCTAATAGTGTGTCTCTTTAGACAGCATTTAAGAACTATGAAGCTTTATTCCATTCTCCCATTTTTCCTGAGACAAGTGCCTGATCTTCACCAGTGGATTCACGGTTATACAGCTGAGGTCATTAAACTACTAATTAGAAGATTATAGATGAAAGTCTGTGCCCTATTGGTCCGTGATGAAACATTTTAAAGTTTCAGTGTATGGTGTCACTGCACTAACTTTGTAAATTACTTGAACAACTATACACTATTCATTGTGCTTTTGGTATCCAATGAGCGTTGAAAATTTTGTTTTATTTAAACCAATTCATCTTATAAACATGGTAAATGACACAATTATTTTTATACAAGAGGGTTGCATCTTTGCTTATATTTAAATTGGCTGGCTGGACTAATCATGCATTGAATCATTTTGATTATTAGCTCTTACCTAAAATAAGATTCAAACAATAAGTTATGGGTGCCTGTGTCCAGCTTAGCCCACGATGTGGCAGATAAACTATTTCAGCAATTCCATTGATGAAACCTCCTCCAACCCATGTTGCTGTAATAAGTAAAGACAGAAAGTAAAATTATTTACATGAGCTTGTTGTAAAATGATGCAACAGGTAAAATAGCTAAACCTACATTTGCATGTTTCTCAAATTAGCATATTTTGATTTTTATATGGCTTAAAATTGTGTTCACTTTGACTTTCAATGCCTTGTTTAATATGCTTGTGAAAAATTCTCATGATTGTAATTATAAGTTGCTAACCTATTCAAAATCATTATGGAATCATTTTCCTCCATTATAACAATAAATACAATTTAGAAGTATGTCTTACTTGAAAATCTTCCTGTTTCAAAGTTATTGGATGGATGATGAAGATGTGTAGAAACAATCAAGTTGATTGTTGTTTCCTTTGTTTCAAAAGCACTGACATCTGACAATGTAAAGTACTATCTAGGTTTGCGCTGGCCGCAAAAAATGGGCAAAATCCGATTTGACCAAAGCCATAATTTCAAAATATTTTTGATCTTCAACTAAGTGATGGAAGAAGGCATTGACAGTGCTATCAAAGGGCAATTATCCACTAACAGCCTACTCACCAATACTTAATTTGGGCTCTGTCAGGCCTACTTGGTTCCAGACCCTACTATGGAGACCTATTATGCTACGGACGATGTACTGAATTCTAGAGTTGAATTGCAAGTGAGAAAATAATTTTTAAAAAATTGTGACAGAAGGTACAATCACTTAGACATATATTTCAAACATTCTTCACCCATATATTTAGTGTGGAAACAGTTTTACTTGCTGCACAAATGTATACCACATGAGAATTTCTTCAAGGAGATATGTTCTAATTTACAATATAGTTTGAGGATGTTATGAGGTTACTCATAGTCTTTACTTCTCATGAATAGGTTTCCAGAAAGATTGAACTTTGGGTTTTGACATAAAAGGATGAAATGTGTCATTACTGTTACTCCCTTTCAACATAAAGTAGAGAATGAAGATGGGATTGCCGGAATTTCCTAGGTTGTGGGGCATGAAAGCACAGAATAATTCACAAAAATCGGTACAGTTGAGCTAATTTAACATGACTATTTCATTCTTTATGGAAAGTCCCTTAATGCAGCCTGTAATATTACTCTTCTTGCATCTAATCCCACCTCAACCCCAAGTTATTGAAATTCTTTATGCATCTATTTGTAACTCAAAACTTGACTACTGCAATACATTTTAGCTGCTGTACAAGAGACTGATACACATGAAGGTGTGATATTACCGTGGACTTGTCACAGTCTTTGCAGATTCCTAAAGATTGGACACAAGATCAGCTATTCTATTCTACTGCCAGTTGCATGAGAGTATATCATTCTTCAGGATTGTATCTCTTCTTTTCTTAAACAGAAAGGGAGATGCACAATTTGCATGACTATTAGAATTTAGAGAAGACTTTGGTCCTGCCATTAAACTCTAGACAAAAATGGATATGTGGAACATCCCAAATTGCAAAATAAAATGTCAGGTGATACAGTTAAACTATATTTTAACCTAGTTTCCTACGTTGTGACATTTTTGGGGAATGTATGTTTCTGTGAATGAATCACTAGGTCACTCCATCTCTGGTCAGATGTTTCTGGGAGTCCCACCCCTTCCAGCTTTATGTGGCTTCTGGAGAATTCTTACCCGGTGAAAGTTTGCATGATTCCTACTGCTACCCCATAGGAAAAGGCCCTTTTCTGTTGTTGTTTGGGGAGGAAATCGATCCAGGTGAGATCTGTTTATAATTGATCAGAGGTCCCCTTTCTCCACCACAAAGATTTTAAAGTTTTTAATTGGTTCTTACTTAACATTTACTATACCAGTGAAGTAGTGCCATCTCTGTCAAAAATTTCCAATCAACTGTAATGTGCTAGCATTACAGATGTAAATTATGATGTTTCCGTAATTTGAGGTGAGGTATGAACATTTCCACTTGGCCAGACTATTGTTCTGCTATCTCATTAGAGGAATGTCCCTACATGAATTTTAAGTTCCCTTATCAAGCCCTGACTGCCAACAGTTTTTCACGCAATAAATTCCATCGGACTTCCTCAACTGTTCTGGATTCATTATTTGTTTCTAACCTTTTGATGTATGATGTTCCCTCTACAAATGTTTTTTCTCAGCTCATGGATGCCAATATAATCACTAAATGACTTTCAGCTTTAGAGAGGTTCAGAATTGAAGTGCCATTAGACAAGTTTCTATTTGTTCTATAAATAATAGACGCATGAAGTGGTAAGAGGAGTTTTGAATGGTATTGTAAAATAAAATGAAATTTCTGGATCATATTAAAGCAAAATACTGCGGATGGGAAATCTGAAACAAACACAGTTCTGCTATGAGCTTAAGTTCTGAAACAGTCAAACCAGGCTTGAAACAGGCTATTTCTCTCTCCACTGATGCTGCCAGACTCGTTGAGTTTCTCCAGTATTCTCTGTGTTTGTTTCAGATTTCTGGATCATACTCTCCACACTGTGTTTAGTTATTCATGTCAGAGGGGTACTATGGAAAGAATGAAATGGGTAAAGCAGTAGAGAAGTGCTCATGGAACAAAGAGACCTTGGAGTGCAGGTTCATAGTTCCCAGAAAATGGAGTCGCAGATACATAGCATAGTGAAAAAGGCATTTGGTATTCTTGCCTTTATTGGTCAGTGCATTGAGTATAGGAGTTGGGAGGTCACGTTGCAGCTGTACAGGACATTGGTTAGGCCACTTTTGGAATATTGCATTCAGTTCTGGTCTCCCTGCTATAGGAAGGATGTTGTGAAACTTGAAAGGATTTAGAAAAGATTTACAAGGATATTGTCAAGGATGGAAGAGGGAGAGGCTGAGGGGTGACTTTATAGAAGTTTGTAAAATAATGAATGAGTGGCAATGGATACAGTAAATAGACAAGGTCTTTTCCTCAGGAGGGGGGAGTCCAAAAATGGAAGGCTTAGGTTTAAGGTGAGAGGGGAAAGATTTGAAAGGGACCTAAGTGGTAACTTATTCACGTAGAACGTGGTGCATGTATGAAATGAGCTGCTGGAGGAAGTGTTGGAGGCTGGTAGAATTACAACATCTAAAAGCATCTGGATGGGCACCCGAATAGGAAGAGTTTAGAGGGATACGGGCCAAATGTTGGCAAATGGGACTAGATTTATTTAGGATATCTGGTCGGCCATGAATGGATTAGACCACAGAATCCGATTCTGTGCTGTATATCTCTATGACTCTATGATTCTTTCACTGTTGAGCTCTTGGAACTGTCCAATAGGTAACTCATGTTAGACAAATGTAATGTGGACAGTTTCAGTTACCAAGAGAAAAGAGACTGAGAACAAGTTGGCATTAAATGAGGAGAAATGGAAGTAGAAAATGGATGCTATGGTGAAATTTATAGTCATAGTATTGACCAAGAGTGTCGAATGATATATTTCCCCTCTGATACGACATTGTAAAGGATCATAGATTGGATGGAAACACTTCTTCATAAAGAAAAGTGAGCAGCCAAATATCATGTTCCATAGAGGGACCAATGAATTGAATAGAATTTCATTTAATGAAATGCAGAATGCCTTTCAGAAGTTAGAGACATACATGAGAAAAAGAACTCAAGGATGATAGTCTTCTGTTTGCTTCCCATGCCTGACGCTGGAACTCAGAAAATGCTGAAAATATCCAGCAGGAGTAGCTTAATCTAATCTCCGCAATGGTGACCACAAAACGCGATCATCCATTTTTGTAGAAATCCATCTAGTTCACAAATGTTCTTTAGGCAAGGGAGATCAGTTCTCCTTACCTAGTCTGGTCCACACGTAATTGCAGACCCAGAGTAATATGGCTGCCTTTAAAATGCCCTCTGAAATGGCCTAGCAAGCCATTCAGTTCAAGGGAAACTTAGGATGGATAACTAATGCTGGCCAGCATTCTGTAATAAAATAATAAAAGAAAAAGGTCACACAGCATCTCAGAAATTGGCTTCCAGTTGCGACATTGCCTTAAAATCTTGAATTTTAATCAGAGAAACTCTTAAATGGTAAAGAAAAGAGTTCCCTTACTATTTAGAGGCAGTGAGAGAGGGCCAGATGAATTGGGAGATACATTTAGAATACCTCTTTGAGGTAGCCAGTTGTCTTGAGGTAGAGATCTGTAGCTTGCATCAAAGCCTTTCACTGTAGTAGAGGGAAGTGAGATGTCACTGAAAACTAGAGGCCTGGCACCTGCAGCAGGGATATCCCTCTTTTCATCAATACCTACCTCAGAGAGGGAAACAATAAAATGGGCTTAATTTTTGGGCTCCAAAAATCAGAATTAAAATTTTAAAAAACTGAAGCTGGGTGCGTGTCAATTTAAATTTTAAACAATCACAAAGGCTTTGGAATGATGGAATAGAAATCCCTTTAGTTTTCCAATTAAAACTGCTTAAAATTTAGAAAGTTGTCAATGTTTGAAGTTTAAATTTTTAAAGATATGTACAGATCTTTCAGGTCTTCAGAGAAAGAACAGCTCAGGGGATACAGATGAAAAGTGGGAAACTTTCGAGGCTGCCCTAAGACATCACTACAAGTATAAGAGAGACAGTAGAGTAAAGGGGAATTTGAGTACTTGGTAATGGGGTGCCTCTGGTTCTGTTCAAGTGGCAGTAAGAGTGACCATGTTAACTTTGATCAGAGCTTTGATCAAGAGCAACACAGCTTTGCAGTCCAGAGGCCAAAAAGCCATTGGCAAGCCAAACACACATCCACAACACAATCAATGTCACCCTCCCAGTAGAACAGTCAGTAAAATGAACACTAGGTCTCTGAAGATGCGGCTCCAGTGCTTTGTCCAACCGAATGCCTCAATATGCTATACACTTGCAAGAGTCTCCATTTTTATGGTGATCTTCGAGTTCTTCATAACATGGCCATCCAGAGAGGTGTGCACCTTGAATTGTGAAGCCCTGGAATGTGACAGTTCATTGTTGGGGCTGAACAAAGAGATGCCTCCTCCTCTCAGTTCTTCCCTCTTACGATCCCAGCGTTAGATGTAAATTAATATTGATGAATTGAGAAGCAGCTTTGCTGCAGATGTCAGGCTTCCAGATTCCCCTGGCATCTCATTTCGTTCTGGTCTAGTGGAATTCTTTGATACAAACCACAAAACTCTCCCTCATATGGGCTGTCTAAATGTGTTTCCCACTTCATCTGACCCACCCCCAATGGCCATAAATGGACAGGAAATCAACCTTCATATTAATGAAGCATTTCTCTACCTAAAAAAATAGTAACATAAATCCATTGCCTGCCCAAAAACAAACTTGTCTTCTGTTTCTTGTCTCTATGGCAAAATGTCTCACATTGATACCCTTTCTCTAGAACTCTTCTGATCAAAGTGCATCAGTCTGAAGCATTAAATCTGTTTCTTTCTTCACAGCTGTTACTTCATTGAGCAGGTTGTGGGCAAATAAGCATTGCTTGCTGACGTGATTGGTGTTTCATTCTATCTCTCTATTGATGATTGAGTGTAAACTGTTGGAGCATTATTTCACCAGATTAGATTTGTTCTGCCTATTTTTTGAACAAGACATACCAAGACATGCCACTTTGCTGGTTAGACATCAGTATTTATTGTCAGTATTGTAGCTGTACTGAAAACAGCATGGCTTGGGTCTCAGCCAGTTCTGGATAATAAGTCTTCAGCACTACACCCAGGATGTTGTTGGGGCACATGGCTTTGTCTTCAACTATTTATGGGCATCACATGGAATGAATTCAATTGCTGAAGGCTGGCATCTATGATGGTGAAGTGAATCATCCACTTGGCACTTATAAGTGAAGACAATGCAAATGCTTCAGTTTCATCTCTTACTGCTGGCTTTTTGAATTTAAAAATAATTTTTTATTAACTTATTTTTCTAATCAACCTGTTTAGAGATGTTATTACATATCTCTGGAGCAGGTGGGATTTGAACAAAGCCTCCTGGTCCAAAGTTAGGGACACTACCACTGTGCCAGAAGTAGGACCCCCTGCTGGTCTTCTATGTGTTGGACTTTGGCATTATTGACAATTGGGATATGCGAGGTGCCTCCATTAAACATCTGTTGTTTGAAATGTATCAATGAAGGGGAAATTATTGTACAGAAGTATTGTCATTGGACTAGTAAAGAAGAGATCCAAGTTAATACACTGGGGTCAAGATATCAAATCTTATCACAGCAGCAGGTGGAATTGAAATTGAAGCTCAACCATTAAACCACCAGAAATTGTCTTAAAAAGCAATTTGGTTCACTAACATCCTTTACAGAAGGAATTCTTTCACCTTTCGCTGAACTAAGCTATCTTTGACCCTAGACATATGGGAATGTGTTTTACTTTTAACTCCTCACAAAGGTAAAAAAGAATCTGCAACAAGTTCTGGCCTTGTTAGTGACACCTGCATCCCATCAGAGAATTTAAAATAAAAGCTATCCACATCTGAATGTTGCAGGATTACAGATCTTTGGTGTAATTTATTGGTTGTGGGATTGTTTAGCTCTTTTTTTGAGCACTGTTTTTGCTGTAGAGAATGCAAGTGGCCCTGTGTTGTAGTTTCACCATAGAACATAGAACACAGAACATTACAGCGCAGTACAGGCCCTTTGGCCCTCGATGTTGCGCCGACCTGTGAAACCAATCTGAAGCCCATCTAACCTACACTATTCCATTATCATCCATATGTTTATCCAACGACCATTTAAATGCCCTGAAAGTGGCAAGTCTACTACTGTTACAGGCAGGGCATTCCACGCCCTTACTACTCTCTGAGTAAAGAATCTACCTCTGACATCTGTCCTATATCTATCACTCCTCAATTTAAAGCTAAGTCCCCCCGTGCTAGCCGTCACCATCCGAGGAAAAAGGCTCTCGCTGTCCACCCTATCTAATCCTCTGATCATCTTGTATGTCTCTATTAAGTCACTTCTTAACCTTCTTCTCTCCAACGAAAACAGCCTCAAGTCCTTCAGCCTTTCCTCATAAGACCTTCCCTCCATACCAGGCAACATCCTGGTAAATCTCCTCTGCACCCTTTCCAACGCTTCCACATCCTTCCTATAATGCGGCGACCAGAACTGTACACAATACTCCAAGTGCGGCTGCACCAGAGTTTTGTACAGCTGCAACATGACCTCACGGCTCCAAAACTCAATCCCTCTACCAATAAAACCTAACACACTGTACGCCTCCTTAACAACCCTATCAACCTGGGTGGCAACTTTCAGGGATCTATGCACATGGACACCGAGATCTCTCTGCTCGTCCACACTACCAAGAATCTTACCATTAGCCCAGTACTCTGTATTCCTGTGTCTCCTTCCAAAGTGAATCACCTCACACTTTTCCGTATTGAACTGCATTTGCCACCTCTCAGCCCAGCTCTGCAGCTTATCTATGTCTGTCTGTAACCTGCAACGTTCTTCCGCACAATCCACAACTCCACCGACTTTAGTGTCATCTGCAAATTTACTAGCCCATCCTTCTATGCCCTCATCCAGGTCATTTATAAAAATGACAAACAGCAGTGGCCCCAAAACAGATCCTTGCGGTACACCACAAGAAACGGAACTCCAGGATGAGCATTTCCCATCAACCACCACCCTCTGTCTTCTTACAGCTAGCCAATTTCTGATCCAAACTGCTAAATCACCCTCAATCCCATGCCTCCGTATTTTCTGCAATAGCCTACCATGAGGAACCTTATCAAACGCTTTACTGAAATCCATATACACCACATCAACTTCTTTACTCTCATCCACCTGTTTAGTCACCTTCTCAAAGAATTCAATAAGATTTGGGAGGCACGACCTACCCTTCACAAAACCGTGTTGACTATCCCTAATCAAATTATTCCTTTCTAGATGATTATAAATCCTATCTCTTATAATCCTTTCCAACACTTTACCCACAACCGAAGTAAGGCTCACTGGTCTATAATTACCAGGGTTGTCTCTACTCCCCTTCTTGAACAAGGGGACAACATTTGCTATCCTCCAGTCTTCTGGCACTATTCCTGTAGACAATGACGACATAAAGATCAAAGCCAAAGGCTCTGCCATCTCCTCTCTAACTTCCCAGAGAAACCTAGGATAAATCCCATCCAGCCCAGGGGAGTTATCTATTTTCACACTTTCCAGAATTGCTAACACCACCTCCTTGTGAACCTCAATCTTGTCAAGTCTAATACCCTGCATCTCAGCATTCTCCTCGACAACATTGTCTTTTTCATGTGTGAATACTGATGAAAAATATTCATTTAACGCCTCCTCTATCTCTTCAGACTCCACGCACAACTTCCCACTACTGTCCTTGACTGGCCTGAATCTCACTCTAGTCATTGTTTTGTTCCTGACATACCTATAGAAAGCTTTAGGGTTTTCCTTGATCCTACCTGCCAAAGACTTCTTATGTCCCCTCCTGGCTATTCTAAGCTCTCTCTTTAGGTCCTTCCTGGCTAACTTGTAACTCTCAAGCACCCTAACTGAGCCTTCATGCCTCATCTTTACATAAGCCTCCTTCTTCCCCTTGACAAGAGATTCAACTTCTTTAGTAAACCACAGTTCCCTCACTCGACCACTTCCTCCCTGCCTGACAGGTACATATTTATCAAGGACACGCAGTAGCTGTTCCTTGAACAAACTCCACATTTCAATTGTGCCCAGCCCTTGCAGTTTCCTTCCCCATCCTATGCATCCTAAATCTTGCCTAATCGCCTCATAATTGCCTTTCCCCCAGCTATAACTCTTGCCCTGCGATATATACCTATCCCTTTCTGTTGCTCAAGTAAACGTAACCGAATTGTGGTCACTACCACCGAAGTGCTCATCTACCTCCAATTCTAACACCTGGCCTGGTTCATTACCTAGTAGCAAATCCAATGTTGCCTCGCCTCTTGTTGGCCTATCTACATACTGTGTCAGAAACTGTCCTGCACACATTGGACGAAAACTGACCCATCTACAGTACTCGAACTATAGCGTTTCCAGTCAATATTGGAAAATTAAAGTCCCCCATAACAACTACCCTGTTCCTTTTGCTCCTATCCAGAATCATCCTTGCAATCCTTTCCTCTACATCTCTGGAACTTTTTGGAGGCCTGTCGAAAACTCCTAACAGGGTGACCTCTCCTTTCCTGTTTCTAACCTCAGCCCATACTACCTCAGTAGACGAGTCCTCATCAAACGTCCTTTCTGCCACAATAATACTGTCCTTGACTAACAATGCCACTCCTCCCCCTCTTTTACAACCTTCCCTGATCTTACCGAAACACCTAAACCCCGGAACCTGCAACAACCATTCCTGTCCCTGCTCTATCCATGTCTCCGAAATGGCCATATCATCAAAGTCCCAGGTACCAACCCATGCTGCAAGTTCACCCACCTTATTCTGGATGCTCCTGGCGTTGAAGTAGACACACTTCAAACCACCTTCCTGCCTGCCAGTATACTCCTGCGACCTTGAAACCTTATTCATGACCTCACCAGTTTGACAGTTCTTCATTAGGTACACTTCGTGCAGCTCTTGGAATACTTGTCTACCTTGTTATTGAGCACTATTCAGCAGAGCAGGGGCCTGGCATCTATAAATCAACTGGAGTTTTTTTCATACATGTTGGTTGATGTTTCTTTTCTGCTTGATGAGAGGTCCAAACCATAAATATGACTATGACCACAACCACACATAGGTCAAGGACAAAGGTCTCGAAACCACCTCAACCAGAATGGGGGTTGGTCCCTGTACTAATGGCATTAAACTGATGCAAACCAAGTGTCCACACAACTGAGCTACTCACAAGGAGTCCAAGGTGTTATGGTAACACACCTTTTTACATGCATGTTGTAGCCTGGGACATGGATGGTGGTGTTAGTGACTCCAATTTCTTTCTATCATGTAGTTGACCAGGATCGCTTCTATTCTTACAGCTTGCCATTTACAAGTTGATTCTCAACCTGTTTGATTAAGCTGTGGATGCATTAAGGTAGCATGGTGACTCAGTGGTTAGCATAGCTGCCTCATGGAGCCAGGGACCTGGGCTTGATTCCATGTTTGGTCTTTGTGGAGTTCGCACATTCTCCCTTTGTCTGCGTGGGTTTCCTCCCACAGTCCAAAGATGTACAACGTAGGTGGATTGGCCATGCTAAATTGTCCCATTGTATAAAGAGATGTGCAGGCTATGTGAATCATCTATGGAAAATGCAGGGTTATAGGGGAGGGGTGCAATGTTGTTCAGAGGGTGAATGTGGACGCAATTGGCCAAATGGCCTGTTTCCACACTATAGGAATTTAATGATCTCTTTGGTCATCAGTCCTGAGCCTGGTACTTCGGACATAGAGAAGTTACTTTTATGTCATAAGGTTTCAACCAGTATTATAGATTAATTACTTTAAAAACAGATGCATAAGATTTACTATGGTGGCTTTCCGGACTCTGCCCAATGTTGCTATAATTGAGGGGAAGTTTGTGTATGCAACTTCTCCACTCTATCAATGTTTGAAATTTGAATTTTACAACTTTTGATGACTAAATTATTATTATTCAGCAACTAAGATGGTATTCAGCAGACTTATTTTTATGGATTTTACCTGTCATTGTAAAAATCCCAACTAAGGTTCCAATGTTCCTTCCTCCAATCATGGCCACCTCACTTTTGTCTCCAGAGCATTTTTTCTCTTCCCGCTTTGATTTTCGAGATGCCCAAATTCCAGTTGCAAGAATTAGTACATAGAAGACAATAACTGCCACAAGTCCAGGGATGTTCACTGCCATCTTCCTCAGTAACCTTTTAGATTTAAAAAATAATGTTGTTGTTACAGCCTTTCACAAAGTGTCCCTGATCTTTTCATCATATGTGTATCTGCTTTGGTTATTGAAATCTACTTATCAATGTTTACGTTTTTTTAATGGAAGGTAATTCTGATCATTTCACAGTCCAGATTATAATGTGCTACTTAAAGTTTTCACCAGAGTTATGATCCACTCTTTCGATTATCAGGTTCTTTCTTAAAAATATGATTGCAAATAAAGAGCATAAAGAGTACAGCGCAGGAACAGCCCTCTGGCCCACAAAATTTGTTGATTAGTATCAGCTTTAAGCACACTAACATCAACTGTAAATCATCAGAAGAAGTAACCATTTTATTCAACATGAGCAAGATACATGAGGGAAATGCTTGATGTCAATCAATATGTCTTTATTGTGTCATTCTTGGTAAATCTAACACATCAAGTTGAAACTTAGAGACTCTTAATGTGTTTGAAAGACTCAAACCTTTAACATGAATCTATAACCATAAAATTTATCTTCACGATAATTCAAACCTGGGAGTTATAGGCATCCAGAATTCACAATTAGATCTATGACCTCAAACTGAACTATTCCACATAATGCCTTGCAATTATAAAGTCCAGTGTTTTAAGACATGCATTTATGCCAATGGATCTAATAGATATTAATAACACAGATCCCAGAATGTGAACTAAATTTCATCAGTTCGAGGTAAGTGTGTATTTATAGAAATGAAGGGCAAAGAAGTACACTCAAAGCGGATTTGCTTAATCATGCTGTGAATAATGCACTTTTTCAGGCTTCAGGGGCAGCGGGTGTGCAGTGGATCTACACTATAACGGTAAACTTCACAAAGCAGTGGAGTAGTATTAACTCCATCCCGTTAGTAAACTTGATAGACACGATAGTAGGCCATGTAATCATAACTCTGGTTTTTAAAAGGTGCCAAAACATGCAAAACTAAACCAGTTAGCCATCAGGGAACTGGAATTGTGGCAGAAAAGTATTGCAAAGGAATCAGGATGGGCAAAGGCTATACCTGCTCATGGTTGCTTCTCTGGTTGTACAGCCACGGCTGCGAGGAGCCTAACAGGGATTGTTTCATTCCTTCAGATGAAGACCCTTGTATTGTGAGAAGGAATGTGTAGTTGGAGTTTCTGCGATAGTCAGAGGAGTGTGATTCCATACTCCTGGACACATTGCAGGAAGCAATTTAATGACCAAACATGACAGGAAAGATCAGAATAATGTCAAATTCACCTAGTCCTCTGTGCACATCACACAAGCCACCTAATCTGCTTTTGCAAATTCACTTCACCCCATTACACCTCACAACCACTTAGCTACGGTACTCCCATCCTTCCCTCTTTCATAACTACACCCAAACTTCGCACACCATGCCTGTCCTTTATAGATGGCATCACCAGTGCTGAACACATGTCACTTTTCATACCTTTTCCTTATAGGACAATGAGACATTGTACCCCAGGAATAGAACTGGAAGTGGCTTTTCATAGAACATGCAGCTGACAATTGCTGAGGAGAACAAACTGGAGATCAGTGGTGTAATATCCCTGGTTGTTAAACATGGTGAACCTACAATTCAACAAAAATTGCCCACACATCAGGCATATTGGGAGCTCAGTCAGAGTGACTTGGTTTCAATAGTGAGTGAAACGTGATCATCATCATTTACAATGTTCTTTATTAGCTATTACTAATCCTAATTCTTGTAACTGCCAAGGATGTCAATGCGTTCAATGGGACACATAAGCAATCAGTTCTCAGATGAGTTGTGTTATTCTGTGGGCACACTATCACAAAACACACATTGATGGGACCAATATAACAGAGAATTGTATTTCCACATGGTGACTTCATGAGTGAGGAAGAGTAACTGGTGGGCACTGGGATAGAGATTCCATATCAGAAGATGCACTGTTCTAAGCTGAACACAGCTACTGTCATTTGGCAGGTGGGTGCATCATGGAAGAGAAGAATGAATGAGCAGCATCATACAATATGAGATGCATTGACAGGCCTTCAATGTACATCCACCACAACTGCAGACAGATTGGAGGAGTTCATTTCAAGTAAGGAGGGGTGATGTACCAGGTCAATAAAATGATGTCTTTTTCCATTAATTGTGTCACATGTGTCTCTGCAGTGTCGTTCCAGACATGCACACTTTAGAGATCAACATATCTGGCACCATAGGTAGTCTTCAGTCTCAGCCTGCACTGACCTGCACCAAAGGGCACCCTTATACGGTGGAAGTAGTGAAGTGCATCTGGGCCATTAGGGACAGATGGCGAAAGGGTTCATGAAGTTGGGATTTCTGGTCGAAGCACATCACTTTTCCCTCATTGCCACAAATCAGTCAGTAACATATTTCCTCATCTCTTGAGATTGGAGTCTGTACCAGCATAGATGCAGGTGGAGCAGTCTTTAGAAGGGCTCCCACAATCTCCAAAATATCGGGGATATTGGCCAAGAGCAACTCTGGAGATAGAGCAGGGATCTGAGGACCCTGTCTTTACCTCTGCTACATCCGTATTTTTGTGCCACTTGGGAGTCACAGAAATGTAGTATTTGTGCTGAAGTCTCTAAGTAAATATTGGTTTGATAATTCTTCTTTTTTTTTTTTAAAATTTAGCTCATGCAAATTCTTTGGTGCTACTTTTCCAGCCTGTCTGTTCTTGGCTATTGGTTGGCAAATGAATATCAAGCTTGCTCAATTACAGACGGTTTTTTTTGTCAGTGACATTGCTTGGTGGAGAGAGGATTTACAAAGAGTGACAATGTTTGGCTGGTCAGGTCTAAGTGAAACATGCAATAATGAGGGCATTCATGACATCCTGAGCAGAAATGTGGTGCTTTATCATCATTATCCTTTTCTTTCCCTTGCTCCCCATTTCTCTCCAAATCATCTCAGGTTGGATCTGAGCTTTTGACTTTCTTCGTGCAGAGCAAAAAAATCTCCATTCTGGAAACCCTAGCTTCTGCATGCTAAAGGGTGACTCAGCATTCTAGGAGATGGAATCTTGAAGGCAATTGGGGTCATGCATGTTAACTGAAAAGCCAGTGAGAATTCATTGAAGCACGAGCACTCCGATAGTGCAGAAGTTAATGGAGGGCTTTTCTACAGAATCAGGACCACAGGCTGGAGGAGCAACAAGCATCTGGGTGTGGCCTGAACCACAGGTACTAATATGGAAGGGTTGAGATCACAGCGTCATAGCGTACAGGGCAGGGAGGTGGTTATGTATCTTGAGTGCCTTTTGAATGTGGGAACCACCCCGACTCCACACAACCCCCAAGTAAATGACAAACTGTTTGCACAGTTTTCCTCATCATAACATCACATAGTGACAAGCTCAACTGCGGCTGTATTTATTTCAGTAGTGATGGGATGAAGCCTTTAAGTGGTCATTAATTATCCACTTTTGGATTTCAACTGATAGCAGGGCAGGAATGCCAATCACAACACTCCCATCCAGACTTAATTGAAACAGAGGTATGAAAGAGATGGAGCTCACTCACTGCCCTCCTATATAATTAGATGCCCTCCCCTCCTCTATCATGCCTCTAGGAAGGGCAGAACATTCTGCCCTAGGTTTTTTTACAGATGCTATGAATCCCTATGCAGCAGAAATCTCTGGTTGTCTAGCAATGTCCCTTCAAAGTTTGAAGAGATCCGGAAGGCTGTGATGATGTATAGAAACATCAAAGTAGCACCCTGGGGATCTTGGTGCACTGCTGCACAAATGGATCAATGAGCAGTAGTTGGCTACAGGTGCTCTTGTTGGTTATCTTAGTCCTCATCAGGCATCCAATGACAGGCAGTGCAGCCCCCATTCTCATGTGAAAGAGTGCAGGAAATAACCTTCAAAAATGTGGAAAAGTGACTGAAACAACTGCATACATGGTGGAGATGCAAGAACAGGTAACATGCTGAGAATTCTGCAGCAAGTACTCGCATCTTGACTCCCAAAGTCTGTACATCACCTATAAAGTACGAACGAGGTGTCTGATGGAACGCTGTCCACTTATCTGAATGAATACAGCTCCAACAGCACTCAAGCCTCTCACCAAGGGGAAAGCAGCCCAATTGTTGCACACCCCTTCCTCCACCTGAAATAATGAATCACCAGCAGTACACAGTGACTGCACCATCATCTATAAATTGCACAGCGGCAACTTACTGAGACTTCTTTGACAGTATCTTCCAACTGACAATCTCTACCATTTAAAGGGGCAAGGGTAGTGGGCACATGGAAGCACAACCACTTGCAAGTGCCTTTCCAATTAAAATCAATCTTGGCTTGGAACAATCTTTCATCATCACTGGATCAATACCCTGGAACTGTACTCTGGGTGATTTTCCCATTAGCAGGTAAGAAAATAGGACTGCTGCATATTTTACTGACATTTTCTCCAAGATTTGTTCAGTCCTTTTTAATAGCTGCTATGTTTTCTCATTTCTTTAACTGACCAGTTTCAGTTTCAAAATGCTGAAGGAACCCTTGGTCTTAGCCTAAGGAAAAAAAATCTGTCAATATTGGTCTCATTGAGTGATGAGAAATTTAATTGTTGATACATCTTTCCTGACCGGTTGTGCACATGAAGCCTAACCAGCACCCACACGTTTTTCCTGACTTAAAACCTTAAACATACCAAAACCCATGTGCACTTCCAGGTTAAAATTTAGCTTTTATTTTCAATTGAAGCCTTAGGAATGATTAACGTAATATCTTTGCTTTGAATTATTTGCTTCTATTTAATAAAGTCTAGGATTCTGTATGCTTTAAACAAACTTATCAACTTGTTGTTCCACTTTACTGTTCCTGTAACCTCTGTAAAATTGAGTTATTTTTTTTAAAATCACAAGTGCTGCCTGACCTGCTGAATATTTTCAACATTTCCTCTTTTTATTAGGATCCCACATCTGCTCGTTGAATTTTTTTTTTTTTTTATAAACACACATTAAGCTGTCCCACAAACAGTATTTAGGAAACGGATTAATGTTGGAAGTGGACTAGAACAAATGCTTTTAAATGTCTTCTATGGTTTATTGGAAATCAAATGACAGATCTTACTGGGTAAAGCTTAAGAAGCTTGATGCGGTTACACAGTTCTTGCAACATAGTTACACTCTTGCATGAAGAAGGAAGCAGTAGAAAAGCAAATCAAGTAAAATAAAACAACCAAACCTATCCAAAATAGGCTGACCTACTCCATGTCAGATTAATTAGATCCTGTTTTAATGAGTTGGAACTCTGCACATCACATGATTACTCAAGATCCCAGGCAGAAGACGTCAATTTTCAAAACCCATTACACTGTAACAGAATTATGTACCTTAATTTTATATATCTTCAAGGATACACCAAATTCATTTCGATGCTAGTGTTGCTTTTGTTTCGAATTACTGCCATAAAGCAAGACAGCTTACTTTTATATTCTGTATTGATACCTTATCTGTTCTGTTCAAAGGTGTTTGCAATTCAGGTGAAAAGTCAAAAACTTGACTTGATTATTTGTAAACTTTATGACTTGAAAATAATACTATGTGGTAGGGAATCATAAAATGATTATATATATATAGATATATATTTTAGAGATGATGATTAATGTTATTCATGGATGAATTGTCTCAACTGCTTGCACACGCAAACACCTGTTTTTAAACTTTCACTACATATGATGGGTTCACAGGTTTATGCTGTTGGCCAACAACTTAGTGCCACTTACCAATAACAACTTTAATTTGCACACACCTTTTGATATGGGAAGATGTCTGAAATTCAGAGTGATGTTTTTGTTTAGAATTTATTCTATTTTTCTAATCAACCTGTTCAGAGATGTTATTACACACCTGTGGATCAGGTCCAACTTGAACCTTGTCCAGGACATAAACACTGCCACTGATCCACAAGAGGGCCCCAAAATGCATAGCAAAGGATCAGGTAATTACTTGGGGTGATCATGAACTAATCTACCCAGCAGGAAACCTGCAGGACTCGATTAGGTACAGTTTTAAACTGCCTCTGCAGTGATTACATGTTAATTGGTACTGATAACTTGAAAGAAATGGTTGAGTGCTTAAAGGAGGCAAAAAGCAGCAAGATGGAAATTGGCATTTCAGAACTGCCTTGGGCTTCAGTGCGACTCCTTATCCATCTGATTAAAACGTATCACAGTTGGAATGGCATAGTTGCCTAATGATATAATGGTGCTGCCAATGTAGCAATAAAGAAGGAGGCATTTTGAACACGATAAAAATAAAAGAAGAGGAGATACTTAACAGGTTGGCAAGCCTCAAAGTAGAAAAGTCATCTTGAACATTTGGCATGAATCTGGAGTTTATTTTTATTGCAAATATATACTTTATTCATAAAAATCTTTATGTACATACACAGTTACTAAAGCAGTTCCATATTGTCCTTGCCAAAGAAGAACAAGCAGACATGGGAATTTGGCTGCTGACAAAAGCATTCTTTTCTTTGTAAGACAATAGCCACATAATTTGAGACACCAAGAGGGTCTGATAACTGAACAGGCCCCCATTGTATTTTAGCAGAAAGACCTTAGATGGTGGTCTTTCCCCACTGCAACTTGGCAGCATCTGCTCAACATTTAGTAAGTTCCTAGATCTCGGAATGTGCCAGTCTGCAACACTCAGTTGAGGTCAATTCTTTGCACTGAAAGAAAAGGTTTTGGGCATATCAAAGTGGGTCTTTCACCAAGTTGATGGTCTTCCAGTCACAATGCTTATCTTGTTTTGTATTACAGGTAACAGACCATAGAGTGAAGAGTCCTGCATCACAGAATCTTCAGGGTGAACCTTGACAAAATCCACTGTGTCTCTCTCCAGACCTTCTTTGCAAAAGCTACATTCCAGAAGATGTGACAGTATCTCTCCACAGCAGCTGCACTGAGGGCTGTGTGCAGTGGAGGAGAGTGTCCAGGCATGCATGAAGGATCTCTCAGGTAGTGACCGTCTCACCGCCAGCCGAGCAACATCTTAATGCTTGTTGGATTGTTCTGAGGCCAGGCAGAATTCTGTCAAATGTCTTTGACAGTCTGTTCAGGGAACCACCCTACAGGTTCAACCACTTCCTTTTCCTACAGGATCTCGAGAATGCTAGGTGATGATTACTGCCTGGTGGACTGATGGTCAAAGGTGTTTTTCTTTACAAATTTTTCCATGGCAGTCATGTGGTTTGGAACAGTTCAACTACTTGGAGCATTCTGCAGCAACAAGGCCAGAGCCATCCTTTGTAACACAGGAAACAAGGTAGAACCTCTGTACACAATGGCACTTGGTGTTTGTGTGCTGAGGGTCTTCACATAGCTTAATGCAGCTACACAAAGGTGGACATCAGGATGAAGGAGGCATTGGGTATGTTCTTCCCCCACTTATCCAGACCTATTTACATGTTGTCTCTGGACTGGGCCCAGCTTTGATCTCCAGATGAATTGGAAGATGACTGTTGACTGCAGTGGCATAGGCTGAAGGCCTAGGTCAGACCAGCAACAAGAGTACCTCAAACTTAATGAGCAAGGTTTTACCCACAGTGGAGACTGAATTGGCATTAAACCAAAGCCAGCATAAAGATCTACCAATAGCAGTTCAGCTCAATGGATGATTCTCCAACATTCAATACAATCCAGCAATGATCTCAAAATTCTTTCATCTCAGAGCTTATACTTGATCTTAGCCCAAAGGCCATCCTGAATTACTGCAGGAAGTGAGAACACAAATTGAAAAGACATTTACCACAATCTTCCAATCCTCCTCAGATAGGAGATAACAAGGTGTGGAGCTGGAGGTACACAGCAGGCCAGGCAGCAGAGGAGGAAAGCTGATGTTTCAGGTCTGGACCCTTCTTCAAATGGGGGAGGGGAAGGGAGCTCTGAAATAAAGAGGGGGGGGGGTAGCTGTGATAAAAGGTGGCTAGTGGAGCAGATAGGTGGGAGAGAAGACGAGATCAAGGAGGCAGGGATGAAACTAGTACAAGGGGCGTGGAGGTAGGAAGTTGCAATGGGGGTTGGTCAGTGAGGAGGGAGGGAAGATAGGCAGGTCAAGGAGGTGGGGACGAGTGGGTGGTTGGTCTTGGGATGAGGTCGGGGGGTGGGGAGATTTTGAAGCTAGTAAAGTCCACATTGAGACCATTGGGTTGTAGGATTCCAAGGCAGAATGAGGTGCTGTTCCTCCAATTTCCGGTGGCATCATTGTGACACTGGAGGCGGCCTAGGATGGACATGTCGTCCAGGGAGTGGGAGGGGGAGTTGAAGTGGTTCGCGACTGGGAGGTGTTGTCGTTTGTCATGAACAGAGTGTAGGTGTTCCACAAAGCAGTTTCCAAGTCTCTGAAGTTCACATGCATAAGTATTTGAAGAAAGCAGGAAAGTAGATTAAGCTGCTAGTTAAAATAGATAAGATAATTGGCATTACAAGTTGAATAGTGGATTACATAAGAAAAAGTTATAACAAAGCCTGGACTAATACTGGTTATATAAGTGTGTAAAGGTCTGAAAGTCTTAATGTTGAGGAATGTATTAAGCACAATCGCCATGATAATACCATGTGCTTTTTATTAGGAGAATAGCTTTGAACTTCAAAAGGAACAAGGCCTAACGCGGGGTCTCCCTCAAAGGTTCTGTATCAAATATTTTATTCTGGGTAGCACATTGGCTCGCACTGCTGACTTACAGCACCAGGGACCTGGGTTCCATTCCAGCTTTGGGTGACTGTGTGTGGAATTTGTACATTCTCCCCATTTTTGCTGGGTGCTCCAGTTTCCTCCCACAGTCTGAAGACGTGCAAGTTGTGTGGGTTGGCTATGCCAAATTACTCAATGTTCAGGGATGTGTAGGCTAGGTGCATTAACCATAGGAAGTGCAGGGTAACAGGGATAGAGTAGGAGATATGTCTGGGTAAGATGCTCTTTGGAGGGTTGGTGTGGACTTGTTGGGCCGAACGGCCTGTTTCCACACAGCGATTCTATTTAAAAAGAAATTCTAGTTGCTATTATTCAATAAACTACATCTTGTTTAAGATGAGCCATTTACCATTCGATCACCAAGTGGTTTTCCTCTACCACACCAGACCAATGTAATTGGAAGATAAGTACCAGAAAAAAGTATGGTGGTAGCAATTCTACCAGATGGCTCATTATGATGAGGTGTTTAAGATTCATCTTATAGCAATCCCTGTTTTGACAAAAAGTCGCAGACCTGAAATGTTAACTCGCCTCTCTTCATCCACAGATGCTGCCACACTTGCTGACTGTTGCAGTACTTTCTCTTTATTTCAGGGATGAAACTTTTTAAAAGTTTGTTCAGTTTTCATGGTCTGAATGCACTGCCCGAGAGGGTTGTTGATGCTTATTCAAAGAGAATTGCAAAGTACTTGAAGGAAGAAAAAGAGTGCTTTGGAGAAAAGGAAATGCAATTTCTCAAAGAACTGGCATATGACTTCTGAAGACAGGACTAGGCCCGAAACATCAGCCTTCCTGCTCCTCTGATGCTGCTTGGCCTGCTGCTGTGTTCATCTAGCTCTACACCTTGTTATCTCAGATTCTCCAGCATCTGCAGTTCCTACTATCTGATCCCTAAACCTGCCAGCTTTCCCCTTCATCCTGACAGGTAAGAGCCAGTGAAGATGAAACGTTTGACAATAACCAAGTGAAAAGATAGCAACGAGTTGCTGATGGTTATTAGGAAGGAATGGTCAGCCTTAGGGCTAATTTTAGCTGATTGAGGGTGGATTGAACAGATCAGTGCCAGTTATATTGCAGACACAGCTTGGGATGTCCTAGGATAAGGCATACCAGCCTCTAAATAGAGTTGGTTAAACATAACATTTTCCACAGAAAAAGAAAGGGATTGTTACTTCCCAACTTGGAAGGTCTCAGGATAAAGAAGCAACAGTACCATCTTCCCAAGTTAAAAGGACTCAAATCAGAAATAAATTAGAATTAAAAGATAAGCTAAGCATAACAGAAATCAAACAAAACAGATAGTCTGGCAGAGAAAATAGATAGTAGGAAAATGAGCTTTAGAGCTAACATATACAAATCTAATGTTTTATCGAAATATTTGGTGTATCTGCCATTTAAGGAAGACATAAAAATGACTGTATAAGCCAAAGTTCACTTTATTATTATATATTCTTGTGAAATTTGTTCTTGGTGCTATGGAGAGTTGACCCATTATACTGCAAAAGCTTGTGTGGGTTTGAGTAAAACACCACTGCCAGTATAGTACAGTCTGAGATAGTGAAAACTGCAGATGCTAGAGTCAGAGATAACAGCGTGGAGCTGGAGGAACACAGTAGGCCAGGCAGCATCAAGGGAGCAGGAAAGTTGATGTTTTGGGCCTGGACTCATCTTCAGAAACTGTCTTCAGTACAGTCTGAGTGCTGTCTGATTTGTTAGCACATGTACAAAATCTGGATTTTTGTGGAGGCAAGTGTCTTGAAAGAATTTTATCAACTCAAATTGCTATATTCCCACAGATCTGTACCAGCTTTGGCTTCTGTGCTTACTGATGTTGCTTCACATTACAGACATAACTGACTGAGCACTTCACCGCAACCATTGTACTAAGAGCATGGCCGAAGGTGAGAGGAGTATCTTTATACAGAACATCAAATGTCTTGATGTGATGTAATTGTCTTAAAAGTATATGGTCTTAAAATCAGCATATGAATAATTAAAAATTATATCATAAATACATGTATTTCTTTATCCATCCAGAAATGGACAATTCCTTGCTGTTTTTAAAGCTATGAATGTACAGAAAAAATATTGAGTTGCATTGATAGGTAGATACCTACATAAATCTGGCTCTTTCAGGATATGAAAAAGGTGCTCATTATTGTGGTTGTAGTGAGTCAGAACACAACATTTTGATAAAACACTGGTGTTTGTGTCATCTAAGGAAGACAAAAATGACTAAGCCAAATATCAATAATTATTATTTTTTCTTGTGAAATTGCACAGATCTTACTGTTCGATTAGTTGTATGGGATTATATATTTGATGCTTTTGATATTGGCCATGTTGTACTACATGTCAGAAGGAGGACACTTCATTTTTGTTGGGGTTAGCAGGTATCCATATCATTGTGACTGCATTTTGGTCACCTACAAGCTCTGGTTAACAGAAATTTGGCATCACAAGGAACTTGGGAGTTCTTTGGCCTTCCTCCATTAGCTATACCAACCTCTATTAGAGTCATTTGAGCATATCAATATCCAAAGAAGAAGGTATTTAAGTAATTTCCCAAGACTGAAAATGCACCTCAAACTGTATATTCTCTGCCTTCCAGAGACTTCTCATGAGGGTGCTGGTATCAAGACAAATATGCTAGGATCTATCGGAATTGGAGAAGTGGGAAATTGTAACACAAGGAGTCTCTGCTTCCATCTTTGCTCCCCACCTCTCCTGCAGTGGCTTTGTAAGGAATAAATGCAAAACCATAGTTTAGGTTGAAACCTGGTATATTGCCAGAATCAAATTGCACGTTTTGTGGCAAACTGGTAATGCAGTACCATCTGGTGACCAGAGGCTGCAGTGTTGGTCACCTCCAATCAGTAAGAGGTTGAAAATCTACTTGGCAACTGGATGTGGGTAGGCTTAGGGTACAGGACTATATTGACATGTGAGGGGTTCCAGGTGGGGCAGCACAGTGGCTCAATTGTTAGCACTGCTGCCTCACAGCACCAGGGACCCAGATTCAATTCCATCCTCGGGCAACTGTCTGCGTGGGTTTCCTCCGGGTGCTCTGGTTTCCTCCCACACCCCAAAGATGTGCAGCATAGGTGGATTGGTTTCTTTTAATTCATTCATGGGACAAGGGCATTGCTGGCTAGGCAGCATTTGTTGCCCATCCCCAATTGCCCAGAGTGCAGTTCAGAGTCAACCACATTGCTGTGGGTCTGGAGTCACACGTAGGCCAGACCAGGTAAGGATGGCAGTTTCCCAACTAAAATCTTACACAGTTCTAACATGTCTTTCCAACTATTATACCAATGCCCAACTAAAGACGGCAAGCATGATGTTTGCCTTCTTTACCACTTGTGTTCTCACTTTTAGTGAGTGGTGAATTTGCAGCCGGAGATCCCTCTTTATATCATTGCTCCTAAGGGTCCTGCCATTTAGTGTTCCCTTTCCTCATGCATATGACTTTCAAAAATACAGCACTTCACTTGTCTGGATGAAACTCCACCTGCCATTTCTTCATCCAACTTTTCAATTGATCCTATTCTCATGGTGGCTTAGTGGTTAGCACTGCTGCCTCACAGGATCAGGGACTTGGGTTTGATCCCAGCCTTCAGCTACTGTGTAGAGTTTACATGTTCTCCTCCTGTATGCATGGGCGTTTATTCCCTTCCACAGTCCAAAGATATGCAAATTAGGTGTATTGGCCAGGCTAAATTATCCATAGCGTCTAGGGATCTGCAGACTACATGGATTAGCCATGACAAATGCAGGGTCATGGGGATCAGGTAGGGAACTGATTGTGATGGGATACCCTTCAGAGGGTCAGTGCAGAGTTGATAGACCAAATGGCATCTTTGCACACTGTAGGGATTCGATATCCTGCTGCACCTTTTGATGACCAACCTAACCATCCACAACTCCCCAATTTTTATGTCATCTGCAAGCTTACTAATCAGACCACATGTTTTCATTCAAGTCATTTAAGCTCCCTGCACTGACCCTTGCAGAACACCACTGGTCACAGACCTCCAGTCAGAAAAACATCCACCCACAGCTGCCTTCTGTCTATGACCAAACCAATTTTAGATGCTATTTGTTTCAGAACTCTCTTCGCCTCCCCCATTTCTGATGAAGGGTCTAGGCCTGAAATGTCAAGCTTTCCTGCTCCTATGCTGCTGCTTGACCTGCGGTGTTCATAGAGCTCCACACCTTGTTATCCTATATGCAACTTACTAACTCACCATGGATCCCATCTGGCTTAATCTTCTGGACCAGCCTGCCATCAAGGACCTTGTAAAATGCTTGAGTTAAGTCCATTTAGACAACATCCACTGCCCTACCCTCAATCATCTTTGTCACTTCCTCAAAACCTCATTTGTAAGACAAGACCTCCCCTGTACAAAGTCATGCTGCCTACCCATTATAACTCTATTCTTTTCCAAATGTAATTAAATCTTGTCCCTGTCTTCTGTAATTTCCCTACCTTTGATGTAAGGCTCAACGTCCCATTATTTCCTGGATTATCCATGTTGCCCTTAAACAAAAGAACATTGGCTATTCTCCAGACTTGAGATCCCATCTGCGTCTAAAGACAATGATAAAGATCATTGTCAAGGCCCCAACAATCCCTCCATCGCCTCCCTCAGTATCCTGGGATAGATCCCTACAGCCCTGTGGACTTATATACCTTAATGCTTTCCAAGATACCCAACTCTGCCTCTTAATATTGACTTGCCTTAGAAAATCAACATACTCATCCCTAATCTTATCATAATGCTATGTTCTTAATGGATATCTAGCCTTGTTAATTGTATCCCAAATTCTTCTGTTTTTCTACCAGGTTCACCTCTACCTTCAGTTAGAGGAGTGGTTCTATATCAAGTGGTGCTGTGGTGGAAGATAGCTTCAAGTTCCTTAGAGTAAGTATCACTGACAATCTGAATCAACGCTATAGTCAAGAAAGCACACTAACACCTCTACTTCCTCAGAAGGCTATGGGAATTTGGCATGTTCATGATTCTTACCAATTTTTATAGATGCACCATAGAAAGCATCCTATCTGGATGCATCACAGTTTGGTACAGCACCTGCTCTGCCCAAAGTCACAAGAAGTTACAGAGAATTGTCAACATAGCCTAGTCCATCATGAAAACCAGTGTCCCTTCCATTGACTCGTTCTACACTTCCCACTGCCTCTGGAAAGCAGCCAACATAATCAAATACCCTCCCACTCCAGTTATACTTTCTTCCACCACTTCCATCAGGCAGAAGATACCAGTGTCTAAAAACAAGTATCAATAGATTTAATAACAGCAGAGAAGAAGCTGTTATCAGACTTATGAATGGACCTCTCATATGAGAGTTGATTTTCTCTGCATCTTCTATGTACTCGTAATGTTATATCCTGCATCCTGTTCTATTACCCTGACAAGATATAATTTTTTGGATAGTACAAAGATACTTTTCACTGTATCTCAGTACATGCAACAATAAACCAAATAATTTAAAATCTCTTCAAAATATGTTCTGAAAGATCTATCATTCAAATACTTGACTGTCAGCAAATGGATTTTCCAGCAGCAAGGCACTTGCTGGTGACACCATCTATAAATTTCATTCCTTTTAAATATTCCATTCTATTAAACAAATTCATTCTCGACAGCATTCTACCTGGTAGCTAAATGATAATAATTTCCCCCTCCAATTGACATGTGTCTTCTTTCCATGTTTTACCATTCATTTCAGAGTCTGTGTCCAGCAAAACTACCTTACTCCATTTGTGTGTCAGGGTCTGAAAATTGGAACTTAGGTTTCTAAGGGTTTCATGTTCAGGGCTCTGGTCCCCATGACAACCAAAGTACATGAATCTATCTTTGAAATTCAGCATGATTTCATCACATTCTAGGATATTAAGAGAAAAAAAAAATATCACTGTCCATGTTTTGTATCTGTAACATTGTAAACAGAGGCATGGATTTTACATTCAGAGGTGTGGTGATCTCCTAATGAGGACCAAAAGGACTGTGCAGCTCAGCATGTAGGGAAAGCAAGTATCACAGAACCAGCTGCTGCAGCATCCAGCACAGGGAATGGCATCTGGATACAGCAGAAGAAATAGTTGAGGGCTGCAGTTAAAAGAATGTACATACGGAATTCAGAAGCTATTTGTCAGCTTCCTTGACATGTCTGAACGCTGTGGCTGCACCATCAAGCCATTGCTGACCTTGGACCCTGATGGAAAATGACCTAATGCCATTAGGAGTAGGAAGTAGCACTTTGATTTTAAAATCAGAGATAAAAAGGTACTGCAGATGCTGGAGAATCCGAGATAACAAGGTGTGGGGCTGGATGAACACAGCAAGCAAAGCAGCATCAGAGGAGAAGGAAAGCTTGACGTTTCGGGCCTAGACCCTTCATCAGAAATGGGGGAGGGGAAGAAGGTTCTGAAATAAATAGGGAGAGAGGGGGAGGCGGATAGAGGATGGATAGGAGGCAGACAAGTCAAAGAGGCGGGGATGGAGCCAGTAAAGGAGAGAGTAGGTGGGGGGGTAGGGAGGAGATAGGTCAGTCCAAGGAGGACGGACAGGTCAAGGGAGCAGGATGATGTTAGTAGATAGGAGGTGGGGTGGGAGGAGGGGATAGGAGAGAGGAAGGACAGGTTAGGGAGGCAGAGATGAGCTGGGCTGGTTTTAGGGAGGAGAGATTTTGAAGCTTGTGAAATCCACATTGATACCATTGGGCTGCAGGGTTCCCAGGCTGAATATGATTTGCTGTTCATGCAGCCTTCAGGTGGCATCACTGTGGCATTGCAGGAAGCCCAGGATGGACATGTTGTCTGAGGAATGGGAGGGGGAGTTGAAATGGTTCGTGACTGGGAGGTGCAGTTGTTTGTTGCGAACTGACCGCAAAGCGGTCCCCAAGCCTCCGCTTGGTTTCCCAATGTAGAGGAAGCCACAGCGGATGCAGTATACCACACTGGCAGATGTGCAGGTGAACATCTGCCTGACGTGGAAAGTCTTCTTGCGGCCTGGGATTGGGGTGAGGGAGGTGTGGGGGCAGGTGTAGCACTTCCTGCAGTTGCAGGGAAAAGTGCCAGGTACCTAGAAACCGATGTCCATTTCAAGCCCACTGACTCCCACAGCTACCTGGAATACACCTCCTCCTACCCACCTGCCTGCAAAAAAATGCCATCCCCTATTCCCAATTCCTTCGCCTCCGTCGCATCTGCTCCCAGGATGAGACATTCCACTCCCGTACATCTCAGATGTCCTGATTCTTCAAGGACTGCAACATCCCCCCCCCCCCCACAATGGTTGAGAACGCCCTTGACCATGTCTCCCGCATCTCATCCCCACAACTAAAAAAGAATCCCCCTCATCCTCATGTACCACCCCACCAACCTCCGATCCAACGCATCATCCTCAGACACTTCCACCATCTGCAATCAGACCCCACCAAAGACATTTTTCCCTCCCCACCCTAATCTGCCTTCCGGAGGGACCACTCCCTCCAACTCCCTTGTCCGCTCCATCCGTAGGCTACATCCAGACAGCTTGCAATGCAAGATATAGCCAATGTAAGATGGGACAAAAATCCCCATCATTTTAATTGACACATCCTGGACTAAAACCTTCTGAAGGCAGAAGTTGTGGAAATTTTATTGGATTAAATTCACTAAACCTTTGGGACTCAAGAAACCATGGGCTACAACTGAACCAGGAAAAGGCTGGTAGGGACAGACCAGGTAATATGCAAGCCTAGGGGCAGATGTATGAAACAGGGGTTAGTTTGTAAAACTAAAAAGGAAGACCTCCATTCATGGATAAGAGATAATGGATTCTCCAGCATCTGCAGTACCTAAGATAACAAGGTGTGGAGCTGGATGAACACAGCAGGCCAAGCAGCATCATAGGAGCAGGAAAGCTTGATGTTTCAGGCCTAGACCTTTCATCAGAAGTGGGGGAGGGGAAGAGGGTTCTGAAATAAATAGGGAGAGGCAGATGGATAGAGCAGAGGATAGGTGGAGAGGAGGCAGACAAGTCGAAGAGGTGGGGATGAAGCCAGTAAAGGAGAGTGTAGGTGGGGGGTAGGGAGGAGATAGGTCAGTCCAGGGAGGATGGACAGGTCAAGTGGGTGGGATGAGGTTAGTAGATAGGAGATGGGGTGGGGCTTGAGGTGGGAGGAGGGGATAGGAGCGAGGAAGGACAGGTTAGGGAGGCAGCCCCCACCAAAGACATTTTTCCCTCCTCACCCTTATCTGCTTTCCGGAGGGAAAACTCCCTTGTCCGCTCCACACTCCCCTCCAGCCCCACCACACCCGGCACTTTTCCTTGCAACCACAGGAAGTGCTACACCTGCCCCCACACCTCCTCCCTCACCCCAATCCCAGGCTCCAGGAAGACTTTCCACATCAGGCAGATTTCACCTGCACATCTGCTAATGTGGTATACTGCATCTGCTGTACCCATTGTGGCTTCCTCTACATCGGGGAGACCAAGCAGAGGCTTGGGACTGCTTTGCAGAACACCTGCGCTCAGTTCGCAACAAACAACTGCACCTCCTAGTTGCGAGCCATTTCAACTCCCCCTCCCATTCCTCAGACGACATGTCCATCCTGGGCCTCCTGCAATGCCACAGTGATGCCACCTGAAGGCTGCACGAACAGCAAATCATATTCAGCCTGGGAACACTGCAGCCCACCAATATCAGTGTGGATTTCACAAGCTTCAAAATCTCCCCTCCCCCAACCGCATCCTAAAACCAGCCCAGCTCCTCTCCCTAACCTGTCCTTCCTCTCACCTATCCCCTCCTCCCACCTCCTATCTACTAACCTCATCCCACCCCCTTGGACTGACCTATCTCCTCCCTACCCACCCCCCACCTATACTCACCTTTACTGGCTCCATCCCCACCTCTTCGACTTGTCTGCCTCCTCTCCACCTATCCATCTTCTATCCGCCTCCCCCTCTCCCTATTTATTTCAGAACCCTCTTCCCCTCCTCCATTTCTGATGAAGGGTCTAGGCCTGAAACGTCAAGCTTTCCTGTTCCTATGATGCTGCGTTCATCTAGCTCCACACCTTGTTACCTCCATTCATGCCCCAGTTTAAAACAATGAAAGCCAGACTGCAGGAAACAAGCAACTTCAGACCTTTGAGCCTAGAGGTACAAAGTCATTCTACTTCGAACCAGTGGCCAAGTACAGAAATACAAATCATTTCACATCATTGTGTTACATGTAAGCCTGTTTCACCTTTGGATGTAAGAACCTTCACAGTACTTTTCAAACTTAAATGAATACCCATTCGAGGAAATACTGGACATTCCAAACCACTGAAATCATTCACTTTAATCAAAAAGCCATTCACACCTACTCCAGTGATTAGGAAGCTCATTCAGCCCAGAGAGGAGGAACAATGGCTCAGCAGCCAAAACCAGATTTGGTGGGAGATAAGGGGGCCTGCAGTTGGGTACTGTGCACTGTGATACCAGCAACACGCTCCAATTGCAACCAGGTGTCTGCTCCGTGGTGGGCTCTGTGCACTCCAGTGTGAACAGTTCGAGAGGAGTTAGAGAGTCCTAACAAGTAGCAGGCCCTGCACAGGGAGTCCTTGAGCCAAGGACACACGGAACGGGAAGGAGATCGGTCTGACTGGCTGACACAGACGAGTTCCCGGCAATGCCTCAGAGGCAAGAACTGCAATGAACCCTCCACACAGAGCAGCCCTCGCAACCACTGAACACCATCAACCAACCATGAACCCCCACTCGACAGATAGAAGTAACAGAAAGCATCCAGAGACACCAGACACTGCGTGGGGCAACACCAGCAACATTCACTACCATCCAAGACAACAACTTGCTCACAAGGACCACCAAGAGAGAAAAGAAAGCCAAGGTCCAAGAAACGTGTCAGGTCCAATGTGCCTAACTGCATCAACAGACACTGAGATTGACTGTTAGCAAGACTTGCAGCCTTTCGCAGCTCCCCAGCTATGGCAAAGACTCCCCAGCTATGGTACAAGAGCCACTCAAAATAGTGTTTTCACTCCAGGGGTGAGCCTAAGGTCATTGCGACCCTCTAACCCAGTTTGGGTAATGTTAGACAGGGGAAGGTGGGGTTTGGGGTCTAAAGGTGTAGAGGAGGCCTAAGGAAGGGAAACGGGATAGGATTTTGGGTTAGCAGGTGATCTGTCTCTCCCCTGTTAGCATAGGTAACAGTCACCCACTATTTACCCATCATAATCAAGTCTTGGCTGCAAGTTACCTGAGAGACAGGTCTCAGTCATTAGCAGTCTTATTTGATATTCACTTTGTTTTCCTGTAAATATATTCAATTTGCTTGTTTCTCAATAACATCAGTTTTCTTTGCCTCTAAACCATCTGCCTCCTGTGTTTTTCACCACACCACATATGCCCAGTATAAGAACCAGGGAACTGGTGAACAATAAACCAGTCAGCACTCCTTGCACCAAGAATGCCTGTATATCATTCACGGCATTGTGGTAGCTGAGTGACAAATCCAACAAGTAGGAAGACATAACAGAAAAGACATGGACTGAATCACCCGAGAGCAGCAATCATCCTTGGATTGCTGCTTTCCCACCTATGGTTTTACTCTGTATTCATTCCTGAATTTCTAGGTCCAATTTCAGATGCTGAAAGCCTCAGCAAAAGGTGCAGCATAAAACTTAATCCAGCTAAATATTTGTTGTGTAGGATAATCAAAGGAATTCAGGCCACATTTTAAAAATAAAAAAAACCAGTAGTAACTGCCTTTTCCCAGCAAGTTCATTAGTTAATTTACTGAAATACTGAGCAGCTGAAGGACACAGCTTTTTGGCATGTTGTTGAATGAATTTGCGTAAAGGGGTGGGCAGTGAGATGAGTGGGTAAAGGAGCAGCAGGGCTTGATGGGTAGTGCTGGTTGGGTGCATAGGGCAGCAAGGTGAGTAGAGACCATGTAATCAATGCATCAGAATTTCCAAAGACGCGCATCTTTAGAGATCACCCAATCACCAACTATCCCGGCAGCTGGTTGTCACCTGAATCTTTATTTGTTGCTTATTGTGATTCTGGGAATTTTGTTAATTTTAGCCTGCTCGCTAAGTGGTTTTGTAAAATGCTTAGTAAGGCTGTAGTTTGATATGAGATTGTGGGTTTATTCAAAGTTCAAAAATACCAGTGATAATAGCAATGTATTGCTATAGTCTTTATCTCAATTGGAGTCTGTTGAATTATAAAGTAAGCATCCAATTGAACATAATGTTAAATAGCTGATGGCTTTAAACTCATTAACAGTCAGATGGCCTAAACTTTATTAATCATTAATAAATTGTTAATTACAGACTTCTAACAATTGGACAGAAGGAGGTTGTCACATTTTACACAAAGACAGTAGTCAGCATAGGATAAATAGCTAGTTGAAACCACAACTGAGCCATAGTGAAAGGAATGAAAGGACACAAACAGAACACAGCCGAGTTGAGCAAGGTTGACCGTGTTGTGCTGCTGTCCAGAGACTTGAACCTGGTAACAGTTTCAGTCAGTTGTTACTTGGAAACTGACTCTGCATTAATATTATATAAAGCCTTATACACTATTCAGACAGCCAACCAAATCATTGACAGGACAACTTGGAGTCACATGCTCCTAATATGAAAGCAGTGTTATGTCAATAATTATGTTTTATTAGCTTTTACTAATTGTGTTGAAGAATACTTGATATACCGTGCCCAACTTAAATTGCAAACAGGGACAAAAGCCAAATTTTTGCAATTCTAAGTCTTTTTGAAAAAAGAATTCCTACAGTGTGGAAACAGGCCCTTTGACCCAAAAAGTCCACACCGAACCTCAAAGCATCCCACCCAGACCTATCACTAATCTACAAGTCCCTGGACACTACAGGCAATTTAGCATAGCCAATCCAATGATATATTTCTAATTAACAAACTATTTTTTAAAAAAGCAAAAAATAGTATTTTCTATTAATGGATTTTTTTTAAAAAAGAAAGAAGTTATACCCATGATGTGGTCACCACTGACAAGTCAGTATTTCTTAATCCAATCCTAGTTACGCTGAGTGAATTGGAGATGTCTTCTTGGAACCACTGCTAGTTGAGTGGTTTTCTTTGTGACAGTTTGATACAATTGAATGGCTTGCTGGATTAATTAATTCAGGGGCAGATAAGGATCAACTATTTTGGTGTGAAACTGGAGTTTCCTACTAGTCTGCCAAGGAACAAATATGGATTTTTGTGATACCTTTGATGTTTTGCTCAGTGGGATCCAAAGTCAGTGGCAGCAGTTTGAGCTTGCAGGACTGCATGCAGACCTTTTGTAATCTGTTACTGCTGCAAAAGAAGCTGCGACATTAACCGTCTAGTGCTGTATAGTAGGTATGTTTCTGGAGGCAACCACCACTTCCTACGCTGGGAAGGATGAGCATCAAACTCTGCACCAGGTTGGTGGTGAACGTTTAGGAGCCCTGACATTGTGTGGAAGCATTAAAGTGCAACAGACACTTGGTTATGTACATTAGACCTCTTCTGTACCCTGCCTATCAAAAGGCCTTATTTGACTTCCCTGCGCCGAACTAGTATGTTGCTTTGACCTATCATTAGCTGGCACTTGGTGTCCCTTTAAAACCGAATTTTTCAGATATTTCCTGTGTAGCATGAGAGCTCACTTAATTGCACTTATAGTAGTTACTTGCTTTCTCTAAGCATAAAACAGTTTGTCAGGAACAAAAAGATGACAGCAATATAGACTACCAAGTCCACCAACTTCCATGAAATGATGTCAAAGAACTATATGGCACCGTATGTAACCTATTATCAATGCCATGTTTAGCAAAAGAGTTAAAATTAAAACTAACTTCAGAGACAACATCATTCAATTCTTTCAGCTCCTCCTCAAGCCCCACCCCCATCTCCTACCTACTAAACTCATCCTGCCCCCTTGACTTGTTCATCCTCCCTGGACTGACCTATCTCCCCCCTAACTCCCCACCTACACTCACCTTTACTGGCTCCATCCACACCTCTGACTTGTCTGTCTCCTCTCCACCTATCTTCTCCTTTATCCATCTTCTATCCACCTCCCCCTCCCTCCCCATTTATTTCAGAATCCCCTTCCCCTCCCCCATTTCTGATGAAGGGTCTAGGCCCGAAATGTCAGCCTTCCTGCTCCTCTGACGCTGCTTGGCCTGCTGTGTTCATCTAGGTCTACACATTGTTATCTCATTATTATATTGCTGTTCTCTTGATTCACTCAGGACGTGAGCATCGCTAGCTGGCCAGCATTTATTGTCCATCCCTAGTTGCCCCTTGAATGTGGCGGTGAGCTGCAATAGAACATAGAACAGTACAGCATAGTACAGGCCCTTCAGCCCACAATGTTGATCAACTACTCTGCATACCCTTCATTTTACGATCATCCATGTGCCTATCCAAGTGTCACTTGAATCTCCTTAATGTACCTGACTCCACAACCACCGCCAGCAGTGCTTTCCTCACACCCACCACTCTGTAAAGAACCTACCTCTGATGTCTCCCCTATACCTTCCTCCAATCACCTTAAAATTATGCCCCCTCATGATAGTCATTTCTGCCCTTGGAAAAAAGTCTCTGGCTATCCACTCTATCTATGCCTGTCATCATTTTGTACACCTCTCAAATCACCCCTCATCCTTCTTTGCTCCAAATCAGAAAAGCCCTCATTCCTTCAACCTTTCCTCCTAAGACCTGCCCTCCAATCCAGGCAGCATCCTGGTAAATCTCCTCTGCACCCTCTCAAGCTTCCACATCCTTCCCTATAATGAAGTCATCATGAACCGCCAGAGACCATGTGCTGTACATAGACCATTAATACCATTATGGGGAGAATTCTAGGATTTTGACCCAGCGACAGTGAAGAAATGGCATTATATTTCATGAATGGCCTAAAGAGGAACTTGCAGGTGATGGTGTTCCCGTGTACCTACTGCCCTTGTCCTTCTAGGTGGAAGTGGTTGTTGGTTTGGAAGATGCTATCTAAGGAGGTTTGAATTTCTGCAGTAAATCTTGCAGATGGTAAACTCTGCAGCTACTGAGCATCAGTGGTGGAGAGAGTGGATGTAGTGCCAATCAAGTGGGCTGCTTTGTGCTGGAGGATGTCAAGCTTGGGTGTTGTTGGAGCTGCACTCATCCAGGCAAATGGGGCGTATTCCAACACATTCCTGACCTGTCCCTTGTAGATGGTGGACAAGCTCTGGGAAGTCAGCAAATGAGTCTTTTGTTGTAGAATTTCTCATAACTGACCTGCTTTTGTGACAACTATTTATATGGCTTATATAATTCAGTTTCTGGTCAATGGTAACTTGTAGGATATTATTGGTGGGGGAATTCAGTGATGGTAACAGGATCAAAAATCAAAGTGCAATTATTAGATTCTCTCTTCTTGGGGATGGTCATTGCCTGATGCTTGTGTGGATAAACGTTACTTGACTCTTGCCAGCATGTCTTGCTGCATTTGGTCATGAACTGCTCCTGTTTCTAAGGAGTTGTAAATGGTGCTGAACATCAGCAAACATCTCCACTCTGGTCTTATGATGGAAGGAAGATCTTTGATAAAGCAGCTGAAGATGGTTGGGTCTGGGACCACTTTTCTCTAAGCTGTGTGGCATCTCAGCCACTCTGAAGTTCCTCTGAAATTTCATGCACACTGATTGGCAGTGATTAGCTTGTGGACATATTCACTTCTGGTGTTGAAAGTCATTACTGCACATGGACCTCGGAGACTTGAGCACTGAGAAAGATTAAAGAGAGTATGGCCTAGGACATTATCCTGGGGTACACCTGTGGATATTTCTTGAAGCTGAGGTGATTGACCTTCCAGCCTTGTAGATTGTCATGAAAGGAGCTACATGTGAAGGACAGCACCCCCACCAGTTCTGCATACAAGTCCTCTATGCGAGGGATTAGTTATTTATCCAGATATGAAAAAGTAGTTTACAGTTTGTTTAGAATGCCCACAAAGCAGAACTTATCCATTGGGCATTACAATTAGTAAGACAGGTGCTGCCCATTCTGCAAACTGGACTGGTTTGATGACTCCTGCCTCTATTTTTGTCTGTAAGACAAATGGCACTGGGATGCCCTTGCAGAATTGTGGAATTGCTTCCTGGTCAATGCACAAGGCAGCCTTTGCAACTTTATAGTTCCTCAGCCTTCCTGAAAAATCTCCAGGCATTCAATTAGGATTTCACTCAGGCAAACAGTTCTATAACTGAAAAGTGTTGAGTCAATCTAGATGACTCTTTCCCAAATGCCTGAGCCTTTTGCTATAAATCAGTGGTAACTGAACTAGCTGCTTCTCATAAGAGACCAGAACGGAAGTCATATTCTTAATCTGTAAAGGTTTCCCAATACAGGTTCTCAGTCTAGACAAAGTCTTGCACAAACATGAGGGTTGGAGTCTAGAACAAATTTTATTAAATACTGGTTCTTTGATCATTGAAATGGCTGTACCTGAATCAACCTCTATTAGAACCAGGTGACCATTTAAACAGATGTTTATTTTGATTGGTTCTGATTTGGATGTTGCTAAGCAATTTAACTGTTTCAGACCAGGTGTAGGTTGAATTTCCAGGGTGTGCACTCTCCTGGACACTAGCACAAATTCTCTTACTTAAATTTAGATCTAGTGGGACATACTGGCAGCAACTAGTGGTTTGCCAGCCCAGATCCTGAAGAAAATTTTAACCTTTTAGCTGACACTTGGCTTTGTTTTGGGTTTTGCTGTAGGCTGACCTAGAGTCCCTCTGTTCAGGGTATGCCCTGAGTGAAGATATGCAATTGCCTTCACTCAAGTGGTATTCTCTAAGCTTAGTGAGCCTGGCCAGGGTGTCCACTTCCATTGGAATACCCTGCAAATAATATGCTCCAATTGCCACATTTTCCAATAAAGCTAGTTGTAGTGCCTGTTTGAAGTCCAGTTGGCAGGTGCTTTTACATGGTTATAATCATGAATCCCACATTTCATTAGTGGTCAAACCAAAGTCACATGTCTCTGCCACTCATCTTTAACCTAGTCAAAAATCCTGATTTAAATTCCCCTGGTTCTCAAATTTGAGTAAAACCAATAGCATCTTAGAATTAGAGGCATGGGGGTTGCATTATTCCTTAACCAAATCCATCAACTCTTGAAGGGCTTTAGTATCTGATGCTTCAGATAAAGTTAGGCTACTAACAACCAAAAATGCCACAGGTTCACAAGCTGTGACAAGACTTACTCACTGCTTTTCATCTACCCCAATGTCATTTGTCTGGAAAAAAGTAACACATTCTTTCCAAATATTGAGCCCAGTCTTCAATGGCAGGATTGAACAATCAAGCTTCCCAAATAATAGCACAATGCCAGAAATGCTTACCCCAACTCAAAGGTGACTGTTGCAAACAGATTTCTTCAGGGGCATGCTTTTCTCTCATCACCACTGAAATAAGTTCACAGAGGCTGGTATCCCATCACCAAGTCACCCTTTATTTACACATAGCAAATCCTTGACTTGGAGCCAGCTGTGAGAGTGAACAAAACCTCTGAATTCCTGTTTATATATCAGCCAGGGCTCCCTAATTGGACCAAATTATCAGCCCCAACCAGGTAAATCACGTTCTATAAGGTCCACCAGGCTGACCTTGTTACAATTGCTACAAATGCAACTGCTTGTTATCATTTCCATAATTTTAGAGCAACCAAAGACGTTTGTTGGTCCACTTCTCAGGTGGTTAAGTGTTAATCGTGTTTCTATAGATTTGAAGTCACAAGGGCCAGACTAAGCAAGGACGGCACGTTTCTGTCGCTGAAAGGCATTCAAAGCACGTAAAATGATTCTGCTTTCTTTCCACGGATGCTGCCAGACCTGATGAGATTTTCGAGCAGATTCTGTGTTTGTGTCACAGTTCTGTGCCTTTGCAGGACAAGGCTACGTAACCTATAACAGATTACACAGACACACACACACAGATTATAATGACTTTGGAGAAAATTAACTGTAAAATTTTTTTGCAGCCATCTGAATTGATGTATTGGTGTCTGCATCGCATTGAACATCTCCTCTCGTCTTCGCGTTTTTCCCAGGCGCCATCAGGTGGAAAGAACACAATCATCGATTGGCCGTATGGTATCAGTGATTGTATGAAGATGTTTGTATTTACATGTTGAAATTATGGTGACATGACCTCGTTAAAATTTTGCACTTTGTTTTCGTTCAGTGCTAGTGCATTTTGGAAGGGGAAAATATCAACATTTCGAGCTTTAATTTTTTTTCATCAACGTAAAAATACAAAATTCACATTGTCTCCGCGAAAATTATTTACTTACGTTTTATCCAGAAATAAAAATAATCGCAGTAATGAATTACATATCATAAACAAGATTGCCCTACAGGAAACTGTGGTTTCACTGAACTTAAATCACAGTTCAGCTAACACTGTTTCATACATTCCACTTTTCTGCTGAGCCTGTGATTGGCTTGGCACCTTCGGAAAGTTGCAGTCAGTTTATTTTTGGTATTTCCAGTCAGCCACATGACGTGCTGACGTGAAAAATGGAGTCAGAACTTAATCTGAAGTCTGTGTAACCATCAAGCAAAATTTGCTCACAGAACGAAGTATCAGTGACAAAATGAGTCCGGTTCAAATTCTCCTTATCCTCAGTCTTTCCGAGTTCGCAAACTCTATCACTCGAAATTATTATATCGCAGTCAAAGAAGAAACATGGGATTACGCACTCAGCGGCACAAACGTCCTTACAAACCAGGATCTAGAACGGGATGAGTATGTAGAAATGGGAATCATTGGAAACCTTGCGGTCAGCGGGTCGAAATTGTTAATTCCATTCATCAATGTTTGTGGTTTTAAGGCTTCAGGCTCATAGCTTGCCATTGTGTGAACAGTAATGTGAAAATTACGAAGTGTGAAATTACCTTTTTTTATTCAAAATGTAGAGTTGACTTCCAGTCTCAAGATTTTCTTTTTTGTTTATGTGATTTCAATTTTTTTGTTATTGGAATGTGGACATCTTTGGCAAGACCAGCATTTGCTACCCACTCTGATTATGAAGACTGTGGTGAGCCACATTTTTGTGCACCACTTGATTTAGGTACAGGCGCATTACTGATGGTGTGAGAGCTTCAAGATCTTGACCCAGTGATGATTAAGGAGCAATGATGTTCTTCAAAATTTGGATGGTGTGTGATTTAGGAAGGGAATTTGGAGATAGTGGTGTCCCCATTTGTCTGTTTCTTTTGTTCTTCTAGGTGCTAGAGCTTGCAGCTTTAGGTGTTTTATAAGCATTGTTGCAGTGCCTTTTGTAATTGGTATACGCTGGTACCATTGTCTGTCAACGGTGAAAGCAGAGATTGTCTGTCAGTGGTGAAAGGAGAGATTTGTTTGTTGATGTGGCAGTAGGCTGCTTTGTCCTGGGGGCAGGATGGGGGGACAGAGTGGGGAGCAGGGAATGGCATCAAACTACTTGAGTGTTATCAGAGCTGTACCATTCAGGCAACTGGGGAGGATTCCAGTACATTCCGGATTTATGTCATGCAGTAGGTGGAAAGGCTTTAAGGAGTCAGGATTTTACTTACTCAAGACACAATTTCTGAAAAAGGGTCCTGATCTGAAACATCAGCTTTCCTGCTCCCTTGATGCTGCCTGGCCTGCTGTGCTCCTCCAGCTCCACACTGTGTTATTCCCAAACTCTGACCTGCTTTTGTAGACACAGTATCATTTTGCCTAATCTAGTTAAGTTTCTGGTCAATGGTAAACCCTAGGATGTTGATAATGGGATGTAACATTAATGAACATCAAGTAGAGATGGTTAGATTCTGACTTGTTGGTGAGACGACCATTGTCTGGCACCTATGCAGTGCAAATGCTACTTAGTAGCCCACACCTGGTTCTGCATTTCTAGTCCAGTGGACATTACCACTGCATTGGTGCCAGTAACAATTGGCCTCTAACAACAGCACACATTTCACTTAGAAAATAGGAGCAGGAATATGCCACTTAACGTTTTGAGCCTGCTTTGCCATTCATTATGATCATGGCTGACCATCCAACTCAGTAGCCTGACTATGATCTGTCCGGTGTAAAGTGTTTCCCTGATTCCTACTGCCTTCAGTTTAGTAGGCTCCATAATTTTGTTTTTGTTTTTGTTTTTGTTTGTCACCCCACACTACTGCTATACAGCAGCAATGCTTATTTTCCCCCTCAGCACCTGTGTTGTGTGTGTGTAAGTGCAGGGATTCAGTGAAGACACCATTTGTGCAAATAATTTTGTTCAATATTCCCACCACCAGGAGAAACACTCATGTGACCAGGCAACCAGTAACAAGCAAGGCCTGATAGAGGCAATGCTTACGTGATAAAAGTGAACGGGGAAGGTAGGGATTAAATCAAAATAAAGTTGGAGGGGGGAATAAAGCACTCCACCCCTTGCGGTGCCCACCTCTCCCTAAAGGCATTGGTGGACACCGCAGGCTCCCTCTCCAAGGACACCTAGTCTTGAGCATAGCCATAGAAGAGGGACTGACAGTTGGCTGAAGCTTCATAATTCTGTGCTGAGTTAAATGTTATCATGAGACAAGGACCTTCATTCTAACAATGATTTAATAAGACCTAGAGCCAAGTGGTCCTGGAAAATCCCAAGCTGAGAATTGATGAGCCAATTATTGGTGAGTAACTTCCTTCACTTTGATTGCAGGTTTACTAATGGCAGTTGGTTTTGTCCTCCTCTTTGTGAATATTGCCATTTTTGCACAATTTTCCGCTTTTTTGAGTAGATAGAAACATTGCAGTTGTCGTGGAGTAATATGGTTAAGAACATTTCTAGTTTTGGAGAACAAGTCTTCAGCACTACAGCCAGAGTTTTGTCATTTTGGTCACTTTATTGGATCCATTTCACTCCACCTTTTCTTGCTAAGGTGTAGAGGGTATCAAGCTGGCAAAGGTGACGCTGGGGAGGCCATGACGGATCATCTACCTGGCACCACTGACAAAAATGCCTGCAAATTCTTCAGTCTTGCCTTTTTCACTGAGGTGCTGAGCTCCTCCATTCAATTGATGTGGAGGTGGTGGGTTGGGTGGGGGTGGTGGTGTATGTTCATTTTAGCTGTCTAAATGCCCACCACCAGACATGATAGCAAGTGGCACAGCTGTAGATCTTTGATCCAATTTATTGTGAGATCCCTTAGTTTTGTCTGAAGTACATAGTCCAGTGTTGTAACTTCATCAGGTTGACAGCTCATTTTTGGGTGTTCCTGGTGCTGCTCATGTGATGCTCTGCTGTTCTCTTCATTGAATCTGTGTTGATCCCATGGCTTGTTAGTAATGCTAGAATGAAGGATATTATAGACTATGAGGTTAGAGATTGTAGTAGAGTACAGTTTTGTTACTTCTGATGGCTATAGTGATGCTGAAGCATGGTGATAGTGTCACAGCTCACTGTAGAGGGTATCTTCAATGTGAAAATTGGACTTAGATTCTACAAATGTGTTGTGGCGGTCATTCCTATCAACAATGTCTAGACAGCTGCATTTGTGTTAGATTGGCTTGTAGAACAAAGTGAAATAAGTCATCCCCTCTTGTTGGTTCCATCCTCATGTGTCTCAGTCCCCATCTGGCAAATAAGTTGTTCAGCATTCTGTCAGCTTTCTCAGTAGTTTTGCGATCAAGCCGCACCTTTAAATGGACGTGGAAGTCCATTCGAGTGAATTTTGTCCTTTTATTGCATTCCCTAGTTTTTCCAAGTAGCACTCAGCATACAGAAGTACTGAGAAAAAAACCAAAAGATCTGTGGATGCTGTAAATCAGGAACAAAAACAAAACTGCTGGAAAAGCTCAGCAGGTCTGGCAGCATCTGTGAAGGAAAAAACAGAGTTAACATTTTGGGACCGGTGACTCTTCCTCAGAACTGATGGTGGCTGAGAAAACGTCAGTACGTCAGTTTATATTGCAGAAAATAGGGATGTTTTCCCAGCCACCATCAGTTCTGAGGAAGGGTCACCAGACCTGAAACGTTAACTATGTCTTTTCCTTCTTAGATGCTGCCAGACCTGCTGATCTTTGTTATTTTGCTTTTACTCCTACATTGTTTGACTTCACAATGTTGAATAATCTAACATGTTTGTTTGGTGGTGATGTGTTATTCACAAAGGGCAGAATTATAATGTTTTAATGTATTTTTGAAGGAATGCATGACTGGTGATGCATTAAGTAATGGCATCTGCTATTTTAAAACTATCAGCTATTTTAGAAATTGGATTACAAAATAATTCCATGAAAATTGCACTGTAATCCAGCAGTTTAACCTATAGCAGATGTACTGCCCAAGTGGCTCAGTGGTTAGCACTGCTGCCTCACAGTTAGAGCAACCCAGGTTCAATTCCAGCCTTGGATGACTGTCTGTATGGAGTTTGTGCATTCTCCCTGTGTCTGCATGGATTTGCTCTGGTTTCCTCCCACTGTCCAAAGATGTGCAGGCTAGGTGGATTGGCCATGCTAAATCGTCCATAGTGCTCAGGGATGTATAGGTTAGGTAGGTTATAGGGAGATGGGTCTGGGTGGATGCTGTGAAGGTCAGTGTGGACTTGTTGGGCTGAAGAGCCTGTTCCCATACTGTAGGGATTCTATGATGACATAGAGTATAAATTATCCCAATGGTCGACAGTGTGGGTATGAAGTTGTTTTTGTTGAAGCAGCACATCTAGAATTTTACGCAGCAATGCTGCTTTAGCATTTATTTATGCATTTTATATTTTTCTGAGTAGTGGATAGGAATTGCAGGTAAATTCCCCTGTACAAGAAATGTCAGTTCGGTTTCTGAAAACTGCACTACAGCATGGAATTCTTTAGATTGCTGTTCAGCTATTGAGCAATCTATTTGTTCAAACGTTTCCTTGTAACGCTATTTGTATAAGCTAAAAAAAATTCAGTCTTGCTCATTTTGAAATGACCAATTCTGCATTTGTAAGAAGTAATAATGTTCTTTTTGATGGTAAGTCTCACTTCCAACATTTAACCTATAATGATAAGTTCCTGCATTGTATGTGAGGCAAATGTGTTTTTGTATCAATGGCAGTGTCTTTTACAAATCATTGTCAGTACTTGAAAACTAAATACCTGCAGAAAGGTTTGTTGATGTACAATGGCTAACACAATGTGGATGAGTTATTTTTGGAAACAAGCAGGTGGCTTATTCAATATATTACAAGGTAGATTGTGCCAGTGCTCAGTTAAAGGCAACCATATCCCATAAAACTTCATTCCAAGTCGTATACTTTCTTGCAGCCAATTAAAGATCATTTTTAGTGATGACCAAGCTATAAGTACAGGCATTGGTAGAAATATGGGGTATTATGACTAATTAAGGAGAGATAGAATCGTTGCCCTGTTTTCCCAATCCTTGTTTGTCTGCAACAGATTTTTGATGTTGGATTTCCTATTCAGAATATACTGGTCTGTGTACAGTACTGTTTAAAAACAAGCCAAACAGGTATCCGTGAGTTAAATACAAGTTGGTTTTATTGTTAAAACTGACTCAGGTTAAAGTATTAAAAAACGTACAACAGCTTCCTATTTCCTACTAATATGCACAAGCTCTCATTCCCCAAGCTTGCAAAAAGAAACGTAACGTTACAGAATATCAGATGTTAAACTTAGCCATGTGAGATATGGATAAAAGGTGAAGTCGAAAAATAAAGATCCACTAATCATATCTAGATGTTTTAGTTCTTCTTGAAGTGGTTACTTTGCAATAGTGGTTTGTAAACCTGTTGCTTGCTTATGGACTCAAAGAGTTGCACAGCCCATAATGGACCCTTTGGTCCAACCAATCCATGCTGATCATAATCTCAGGCTAAATTAGTCTCATCTGCCTGCGTTTGGTCCATATCTGTCCAAACATTTCTTATTCATGTACTTATCCAAATGTCTTTTCAATGTTGTAACTGTACCTGCATCCACCAGCTCCTCTGGAAGTTCATTTCACACACAAACTACTCTCTGTGTAAAAGAAAATTGCTCCTCATGACTTTTTAAAATCTTTCTCCTCTCAGCTCCCAAAATATGTCCCCTAGTCTTGAAATCCCCCACCCTAAGGAAAATACACCTGCCAGGCAGAGATAAAAGGTACTGCAGATGCTGGAGAATCCGAGATAACAAGGTGTGGGGCTGGATGAACACAGCAGGCCAAGCAGCATCATAGGAGCAGGAAAGCTTGACGTTTCGGGCCTAGACCCTTCATCAGAAATCAGAAATGCTGCTTGGCCTGCTGTGTTCATCCAGCCCCACACCTTGTTATCT
>JAHRHZ010000264.1:1507298-1602676 GCA_024137785.1 Ginglymostoma cirratum | reverse complement strand
ATGCTGCTTGGCCTGCTGTGTTCATCCAGCCCCACACCTTGTTATCTTTGCCAGGCAGAGGGTTGGCCCACTCAAGGACAGGGAACGGAATTTATGTGTGGAGCTGGAGAAAATGGGCGAGGTATTAAATGAGTACTTTGCATCAGTATTCACCATAGAGAAGGACTTGGTCGATGATGAGTCTGGGGAAGGTCATGTTGAGATCAAAAGGGGGTAGGTATTCGGGGTCTTGAGAAACATTAAGGTAGACAAGTCCCCAGGGCCTGATGGGATATACCCCAAAATACAGAGAGAGGCAAGGGAGGAAATTGCTGGGGCCTTGATGGAAATCTTTGTATCCTCACTGGCTACAGGGGAGGTCCCAGAGGACTGGAGAATAGCCAGTGTTGTTCCTTTGTTTAAGAAAGGTGGCAAGGATAATCCAGCTATTTACAGGCCGGTGAGCCTTATGTCAGTGGTAGTCAAATTATTGGAGAGGATTCTTTGAGACAGGATTTACTCCCACCTGGAAATCAGTGGGTGTATTAGCGAGAGGCAGCATGGTTTTGTGAAGGGGAAGTCATGTCTCACCACCTTGGTTGAATTTTTTGAGGAAATGATGAAGATGATTGATGAGGGTAGGGCAGTAGATGTTGTCTACATGGACTTCAGTAAGGCCTTTGACAACGTCCCTCATGGCAGGCTGATATAGAAGGTAAAGTTGCACGGGGTCAGAGGTGAGCTTGCAAGATGGATAAAAGACTGGCTCAGTCATAAAAGACAGAGGGTAGCAGTGGAAGGATGCATTTCTGAATGGAGGGCTGTGACTAGTGGCATTCCTGAAGGATCAGTGTTAGGACCTTTGTAATATATATAAATGATTTGGAGGAGAATGTAAATGGCCTGATTAGTAAATTTGCTGATGACACAAAGGTTAGTAGAATTGCGGATAGCGATAAGGACCGCCAAAGGATACAGCAGGATATAGATCGGTTGGCGACTTGGGCAGAGAGATGGCAGATGGAGTTTAATCTGGAAAAATGTGAGGTAATGCATTTTGGAAGGTCTAATCCAGATGGAAAATACACAGTGAATGGCAGAACCATTTAGTGATAGGCAGAGGTGGTAGGCAGAGGGATCTGGGTGTACAGGCACACAGATCACTGAAAGTGCCAATGCAGGTGGAAAAGGTAGTCAACAAGGCATACAGCATGCTTGCCTTCATCAACCAGGCCACTGAGTTTAAACGTCAACAGGTAACGTTGCAGCTTTATAGAACCTTAGTTAGGCCACATTTGGAATATTGTGTTCAATTCTGGTTGCCGCACTACCAGAAGGTTTGGAGAGGGTACAGAAAAGATTTACCAGGATGTTGCCTGATGTGGAGGGCATTCTCCATGAGGAGAGGTTGGAGAAACCTGGGTTGTTCTCACTGGAACGACGGACATGAAGGGAGGACCTGATAGAGGTCTACAAGATTTTGAAGGGCGTGGACAGACTGGACAGTCTGAAGCTTTTTCCCAGGGTGGAAGAGTTAGTTACTAGGAGTCATGGGTTTAAGGTGTGAGGGGCAAGGTTTAAAGGTGATGTACGAGGCAAGTATTTTATGTAGAGGGTGGTGGGTGCCTGGAACTCGCTGCCGGGGGACATAGTGGAAGCAGTTACTATAGTGACTTTTAAAGGGCGTCTTGACAAATATATGAATAGGATGGGAAAGAGGGATATGGTCCCTGGAAAGGTAGGGGGTTTCAGTTGTGACAGGCAGCATGTCGGTGCAGGCTTGAAGGGCTGAAGGGCCTGCTCCAGAACTGTAATTTTCTTTGTTCTTTGTTCTTTGTTATTCACCTTACTTAGACCCCTCATGATTTTATAAACCTTAACCTCCTATACTTCAGTTAAAACTGTTCCAGCCTATCCAGGTTGAAATTTTCCTTTAACATTCTCCATCTGCAAAGAGTTTTTTCTGGCTGATTTTCAATTCACAGCCAGGGCTCACAGCTTTCATTGAGGTCTTGAAGAAAGTTAGGGGAAGAGAGCTCAAGCAGTCATCCCTGCTGCACTTTATGAATGTCTGCAATTTAAATATAGCATTCACATGTCTATTTTATATAAACATTAATATACTGTATTTGCAACAGAGAAAGACAATGTATATCTAGAACTCAGTGAGAGTGACCATGAAATATTTGAATAAATTAGCAATGAGAGGAGAAGATATTAGCAGGCTTGAAAGTAGATAAATCCCAGGGGCAGATGTGATTTTTCAAGACTGCTGTGGGAAGCAAGGGAAAGGATTTCAGGGGTTCTGACATTAATTTTTAAATCCTGTCTGGCCGCAGGAGGGGATCCAGAGGACTGATATGATTGTTCAAGAAGGATGATAAGGATAAACTGGGAAACAACAGACATCTATGGTAGGGAAACTATTGTAAATGTTTCTAAGGGACAGAATTAATCCCCACTTGGAGAGGCAAGGATTAATGAAGGATAGTCAGCATAGCTTTGTAAGAAATTTGATGAATGTTTAACGACCAGCACAGACACGATGGGCCCCTTTCTGTGTTGTAAAAAAATTCTACCATTCTGAGCTGGGTCACCTGATTTTCTTCATCTTGATTAACAAGAAGTCCAAAGCCATCAGGTGTGAATTTCAAAAGGAACATGGCTGGCTCATTACCAGGGGCTTATCTTTCAACATTATCCATTTAGCATAATTTTTAATTAATTTTACTTTCCCTACAATTTATTCCTCAATATTCCATCCTGCATCTTGATGATATAGAACAGAGTTATTCATCTCCATGTCTGCCGTTATCTTGGTTGCAGGTCTGTAAACAAGGATGGAAGGTGACTTTGCAGGTGCACATTAGCAGCTACTTCAAGTCAGTGCCCTTTGTTTAGCAAAAATACATGATCGCCTAACGAAATTACAAATTAGGACAAATAAGTATGTCTTCATGACAGGTGTAAAGGATATCATTACATAATAGCATTTGGAACACTAAAAGTATTGTCACATGAACGTTCTAGTTGCATGGTGAGTTTGTATTTAAGTTCTCTTTAAAGTAACGACATTGTCTCAAGAACTTCAAAAATTGGCATAAACTGAAATGAGAATACAATCACAAAATTTTAACTTAAGTTATTATGATGTTATGATCTGGAATGCATTTCCTGGAAGAGGTCTGCCAATCTATGTTGATACATTTAGGTTGCCATCCCACTTATCTCAAATATAGAATAAAGGGGAGGTAATCGTGCAATGATATTATCACTAGACTATTCATCCAGCAACTCAGCTAACATACGGAGGATTTGGGTTTGAATCCCGCCACAACACATGGTAGAATTTGAATTCAATAAAAGAAATCTGGAATTATAAATCTACTGATGACCATGAAATCATTGCTGGTTGTCGGAAAGACCCATCTGTCCTTAAAGGGAGGAAATCTGCCATTCTCACCTATTCTGGCCTGCATGTCACTCTGGAGCCACAGTAATGTGGTTGACTCTCAACTGTCCCCTGAAATGGCCCAGCAAGTCATGCAGTAGTATTAATTACTACAAAGCCTCAACAAAGAAATTAAACTGAATGGACCACCTAGCATTGACATAAGCACGAGAAAAGACAATGGCAGAAACAGTCCTGTCTATGCTGCAGAGTCCTCCTTACTTACATCTGGGGGCTAGTGTCAAAATTGGAAGAGCTGTCTCACAGACTTGTCAAGCAACAGCCTGACATAGTCATATGCACAGAATCATACCTTACAGACAATGTTCCAGACACCACCATCACCATCCCTGGATATGTCTCGACTCGCTGGCAAGACCCATCCAGCAGAGATGGAAGCATACTGGTCATTGAGTCAGGAGGGTGTCAGTCTGGGAGTCCTCAACATTGGCTGCACCCCCTTGAGGTCTCATGACTTTAGACTAAACATGGGCAAAGTGACCTCCTGCTGGTTATCATATACCATCCTCCCTCGGCTGATCAATCATATTGAACAACACTTGGAGGAAGCACTGAGGGTAGCAAGGGTGCAAAATATCCTTTGGGCAGGGGATTTCAATGTCCACCACCAAGATTGGCTCAGCAGCAGCACTATTGATCAAGTTGCGCAAGTGCTAAAGGACATAGTCTGGGATTGTAGCAGTTGGTGAGGGAACCAACAAGAAGGAAAAATGTACTTAACCTCTTTCTTGCCAATCTGCAGCTGCATCTGTCCATGACAGTATTGATAAGAGTGTCCACCGCACAGTCATTGTGGAGACCAAGTCCAACCTTCACATTGAGAATACCTTCCACCCTGTTGTGCAGCACTATCACTGTGCTGCATGGGACAGACTTAGAACAGATCTAGCAAGTTGACTGGACATCCATGAAGAGCTATGAGCAATCAACAGCAGCAGAATTGTACTCTGCATCCTCATGGCCCAGTATATCCCCAACTCAGCCAGCACTATCAAGCCAGGGGATCAACTCAAGTTCAGTGGAGAGTGCAGGAGGGCATGCCAGGAGCAGAACCAGACATATCTAAAAATGAGGTGTCAAGAGATCAGATCTAAGTTCTGCAGATCTGCCACATTTGGTCGTGAACGGTGATGGACAATTGAATGATGCACTGGAGGAGGAGAGTCCACAAATATTCTCTTCTTCAATGATGGAAGAGCCCAACATCAGTGCGATAAGGCTGAAGTACTCACAGCAGTCTTCAACCAGAAGTGTCAAGTAGATGATCCATCTCGGTTTCCTCCAGTGGTCCCCAGTGTCACAGATATCAATCTTTAGCCAATTTGATTCACTCGGCGCAGTATCAAGAAATGGTCGGAGGCACCGGATTCTGCAAAGGCAATGGGCCCTGACAACATTCCGGCAATAAACTGCTCCGGAACTTGCCGTTCCCCTAGCCAAGCTCTCCCAGTACGGTTACAACCCTGGAATCTACCTGACAATGTGGAAAATTGTGCAGGCATGTCCTCTACACAAAAGAGCGGGACAAGTCCAACCCAGCAAGTCAGCGCCTTATCATTTTACTCTCAATCATCAGTACATGATGAAAGGTGTCAACAACACCGCTATCAATCAGCATCTGCTCAGCAGTTACCTGCTCACTGATGCCCAATTTGGTTCTACCAGGTCCACTCAGCTCCTGACCTTAATAAAGCTTTTGTTCAAAGATGGACACAAGAGCTAAATTCCCGAGGTGAGAGTGACAGCCCTTGACATTATGGCTATATTTGACTAAGTGACAAGGAGCTCTAACAAAACAAGAATCAGTAAGTACCAAGGGGTAAACTGTCAGGTTGGAGTCATACCTGGCACATAGGAAGAGGACTGTGGTGTTGGAGGTCAGTCATCTCAGCCCCAGGTCCTTTCTGCAGGAATTCTGCAGGGTGGTGTCCTAGGCTCCACAATCTTTAGCTGCTTCATGAATTACCTCCCTTCGAGCATAATGTCAGAAGTGGGAATGTTGCCAATGGTTGCACAATGTTCAGCACCGTTCACTACTCCTCAGATATTCAAATAGTTTATGTTTAAATGCAACAAGGTCTCGATAGTATCCAGGCCACAGAAATGACCACAGGTAATGACCATCTCCAATATGACATAATCTACCCACCGCCCCTGGATGTTCAATGGTATTACCATCACTGAATCCCTCACTGTCAACATTCTTGGAGTTACAATTAACTAGAACTTAACTGGACTCGCCGCTTAAACAGAGTAGCTACCAGATCAGGTCAGAAGTTAGGAATACTGTGGCAAGTAACTCACCTCCTGACTCCCCACAGCCTGTCCACCATCTACAAGGCACAAGTCAGGAGTGTGATGGAATACTTCGCACTTGGCTGGATGGGTGCAACTCCAACAAAACTCAAGAAGATTGAAACCATTCAGGATAAAGCAGCCAGCTTATTTGGTACCACATCCACAAACATACACTCCCTCCACCACCGACACTGATTTGATTTGTTTCAATTCGATTCGATTCAATTCAATTCAATTCAACTGCAGAAAATCACCAAAGATCCAGGAAATCGCCAGAGATCCTTAGACAGCACCTTCTAAATCCATGAACACGTCTGCCTAAAAGGAAAAGAGCAGCAGATACATGGGGACACCACCACCTGCAATTTCCCTTCCAAGCCACTGACTATCCTGACTTGGAAATATATTGCTATTCCTTCACTGTTGCTGGGTCAAGACCCTGGAATTCCCTCCCTAACAGCATTGTAGGTCAACCCACAGCACATGAACTGCAGCAGTTCAAGAAGGCAGCTCACCACAACCTACTGAACTGCAACTAGGGACGGGCAATAAATGCTGGTCAGGCAGCGATGTCCACATATCACCAATAAATTTTATAAAACTACTTTATTCTCCCATCTGCCTGTTTTATTTTACCTCATTGTTTCAATGTTGACAAAAAAGGTTGCTCTGATTAACCAACAACCAGTCTTTGTTCTGCTCCAATGTCATCAATTGAATATGATAGCCTGGATGGGTGCAGCTCCAATGTCACTCATGATGCTGAATATCAGTGACAGTGACAACAGTGTGCACCAAATTACAAGATGATCCATAGCAACCTCTCAAGCTTCCTTCAATAGCACCTTCAAAACCCATAACTGGTACCACTCAGAAGGGCAGAGGCAGAAGATACATTGCTGTGCCACTATCTGCAAGCTCCCCGCCAAGCCACACAGCATCCTGACTCAGAATTATATTGTCATTGTTTCACTTTGGCTGGGTCAAAATCCTGGAACCCCCTTCTTAACTATTCATGGGGCACCCACTGCATGGATTGCAGTGATTCAAGACGGTGGCTCACCACCACCTACTTGGGGGTGCAATTAGGGATTGACAATGTAGGCCTAGCCACTGGTGCCAAAGCCCCTGAAAAGATAAAAGGACATGATTCCATATTACTTCAGAATGCATGCAGAGAGGCTTCCAGTAAGGACTCTGAGAAGAGCATGAATTATTTTCTTAAAGCCCATGGATGTATAAATATTTACATTCAAAACATTAATGAGCAAAACCTAATTGGACAGACTGCCTTTAGTAATAGCAGCAGAGATTATTTGAAGTCAAAATTGTGGGGAGGGTTTTCAAAACAAATATATGTTGGTTCTTGAATATTTGTTTGATAACTTGTAACACCTGTATGTTTTCAATCCCAAGAATGAAATGCTGAAAATTACTTCATTACTTAAAAATGTTGTTATACTTTAAATGAAAAACCTAAGCACCCACTTGCGAGTCATGCTGTAATGTCGTAAAATCTTTGTGTCACATTCACAGCCATGATATTAAAACTTTAACTGGACCACAGTACAGCCTATTTTATGTGTCAAATTATACTCAGAATTGCTCACATTGTCTCCATTATTAGCCCACAAAATAAACCGATCCACCAGTGAAATGAGGGTAGATTTTCAGTTTGTCCCTCACATGTGATACTGATAGTTATAAAAACAGGTTTTTTTTTTCATTTCCTCATTTGAAAATAATTGTAATTAAGCAGCTTCCAAATTGATATCCAGCCTTGAAGCCAGGTTTACGCTTGGGTGCTAGCTGAAGCTTCCAACCATCATCTCCAGTGTAAGAATGGGATCCAATAGACATGTACCTAATCTAATACACTAGGATACATATTAATCCTGGAATGAGAGAGAGGCAGCTACTATGGGTGAAAGTGGGTGGCTCAGCTATTACTGTTGGTGCAGGTGAGAGGTGTCTTGAATGAGTGAATAGAGGACATACAGAGTTAGCGGGTATTGGAACTGGGATAGGTAAGAGTGAGTATGGAAAGATGTTATATGTGATAATGTAGGTGATAGAGCGTGAGCCTTGCTGGGAGTGTGATGTAGCAGAGAGAAGATGCTGGCACGTATTTTGGCAGAATGCAGAAGTTCATTGACCTTCTTCCTACAGTACTTTGTTTTCCTTCAGATGGCTGACACTGCTTCAACCTGGATGGCAACCTTGGATGAGATGGTATGGATTGATGTTGTGGATCCAGAGACAAAGTCATCCCACGTCAGCACCATCCCTTCGAGCAGGGCCTTCAGGACCCTGCCTACAAAGCAGGAAGCTGATTTCTCCTTGTGGCATGTCCAGAACAAATGTCAGGAACCATGCTGGGTAGCTCTGGACTGACTGCTATTCCGAGTGCACAACAGGCTTTTAATAGTGGAGTGGACGCAAGCGATGTAGATAGATTCTGGAATAACCGTTGAGTGGCGAGTCATTTTGGGAATGGCAGGTGGTAAGATGGGGGGTGAAAATCAGATGTGAGATATGCCATAAGGATTCCATCACTTGCTTAATTTCTATGCACTTGAATTCAACTTGCTCCCCTCGTTTTCTTACCCTGACACATTGCCTGAAATCTAACTCTTTGAAAAGCTTTATTATCATCTGATTTCATCTCCTTATGTGATTTTGCATCATATATTCTTTCATAATGCTCTTGTGAAGAACCTCAGAAATTTTATTGCATCAAAGTTTGCTTTTCTTTTGAAGTCTAATACTATGAGCTGAAACTTACCATCTTTTTGGGTAAGTCTGAGTTGGACTGAATTTTATGAAGCATTTATCATCATAAGGCCTAGCAAGTTCTCTCACCCTATTTTACAAAACTCACCTCAATTATTCCCCCTCTCAGGCCTTTAAAAAAAAACACCATGGCAACAGAAATGCTTACAACTTAATAATTAAACTCTTTCAGACATTCTAAAAGCACAAAAGCCACTTGTTCAAATTCAAAATTTCAAACTCTCAAACGATATTGAAATACATATAATTTGCACACATTAGAACGTGATTATAATAGTGACTATGTATTAGAAACATGTCATAAGCTGAAAAGCATTTTGAGATATCCAGTGGATGTCAATAGAGCTGTATAAATACAAGTATTTTTCCTTATGTAGGGATTCAAGTCTTTAAAAATACTATAATGGCCTCCATGAAGAAAAATGTGTTCTATTTTATCATTATGCATCCCTGGACACCAATGCTATCCTCTTAAACTCTGCCTACACACACACAAACTATGCACACATCTGTGCAGCATTCAAGAATATGAATGTTTTTTGCAGCAGTTCTTCAGATGCCAAGACAAAGCAAGAGCTACACTAGACTCCTGTTTCCTGTTTCGTTCTGCTACCATTCTGCATTTCCCTCACCAAAACTACAAAGCTGCCTCCCTCACTCCCAGGTCTCCAGTTCAGTATTATCTGCTTCATGTTCCATTAATTTTATTTTGCAACTTCATTGTACATTGTGGAAAAAACAATCACAAAGATTTCACATCACAAAATACAATTTACTTACTTGCTTTCTGTGATATATGAATTTCTAAGTTTGGCTACGATTTTAGTGATAACAACTACTTTGGATTCTAATGGCTCAGTACCACTTCTGGATTAATTCTTATGCTATTTCTGTACCTGACCGCCACATACGTCTGTTTTGTTTGGACCATCTACTTCCACTTGTGCAGGTTTCTTTTAGGCTCAGATGTAATGTCACCCCAAAAGAGAGGAACCTACTCCAACCAAGCCCGTCCTCCCTATTCTGACTGAGTCATATGGAGCAGGTCACTGGCAGCTGTGAGCTCTGTGAATTCATGTGTTAAGTTTCTGTCACTTTGAAACCAGATAAGAGATTAATTCTGGGTGTGATTCAGGTGATGGAAAGCTCACGTCGTTTCGAATCTGAGATCTGGAAAGTATTAAGTCTCAGGTTTCATTTTAATGTACAGGATGAACTGTCTACCTGATTGCTTTAGGATCTGGAGAGCCCATTTGTTTTCTTCACAGAATTTCTGATAAATTTCCTTTAGCCTGGCCCACTAAGCAGCTATTCCTTTTACAAGAGATTGCTGAGATGTACTTATTCAGGGAGATGCAGTGTTTTTAGGCACTGTTCTTTGGATAGGTCCAACAAAGTGACTTGGCCTTTCCACGGTGTGCGCTAAGTATGGCCTTTTACATTTGACTTTCCTCACTTATGGTCACCTCATAGATTCAGTTGCTGCTGTTCCTTAGCAGCTTTCATATCTGCTCTATTTTTGGCCAGCGTCCAGACAATTGGATCCTGAAAACAATACCGCTGTTGTCTAAGATTTGCTTCAATGCTTGCTGAACCATTTGATACTGAGCAAGATGTTCTTCTTTGCTTGACAGAATCACCTCCCCCTTCCCTCTTCTGTATCATAGGGATAACCACTTTCGCCATTTTGTCATTTGAATGGTTTTTGTTGGACCTTCATTTTCAAACATAATGGAACACACTTAGGAGTAAAGAATAGTGGCAGATCATTTAAGTGCTTAGCAATTTCTGAGTCAGTCTAATGTTCCATTGACACTTTAGAAATTGCTTGGTTTGCACATAGTCTACTGAACAGAGGAATACCATTAGTTGAAGGATAATGAGATTTCTTCCACAGAAGTTAGTAACAGATAATTAAACTTCAAATATTCCAGTCTAATGCAACTACATTTAAGAATATTAAACAAAGTGTCTGCTTTGAAAGGTATAAGAATGAATATGACTTTAAAAGGGCAAACTTTAAAAGACTGACTATCAAAATTAGTTGATAAATATCAAGCAGTTGAAAATAAATAGAATATACTTAAAGGAGCAAAAGAGTACATTACTAATAAGGTAATCTGAATAGACATTTTGTAAGAAATGTGAGTAGATTAATGAAAACACACAAAGTGCTTTGAGTGAAAATGATGGAAGAAACTCTGATGATAATTGGGGTTAGGTGGGAGTTTGGAGGACGTATCATAATCCAATGTGACAGGTGACTTGAGATTTTGAGTGGAAAGTGCCCAGGAGATCATTTTTAATTATTTTAACCATGTTCCTCAACGGTTCTCTCAACAGCAGTTTGCTGAACTTGTTTTATGGATAGAACTTTCACTGTTATCCTTGTGAACTACTTTTAGCTCCCCATCTCCTAATCATTCAATTTCAAAATTTACATTTTTATCCTCAGATTTATCATGGTCCGCCTTTACAATCATGTTGCCTGCTATAAGTATAATATGTTGCTGATTTAATGTGAGTTTTTCTTCTTTCCTTCAACTAGATGAGATTCAGACAGCTTGGCAAGCTCAGGTGCTGACAGGTAAAGCCAGAATCCAAGTTTAAAGATTCAGTCAGTTGTCTCTTTATATATGGTAATTGCGGAACTTCTGTCTCATGAAAAATTTCCCATGTGAGTTAATGTAATGCTAGGTTAAATGTAGAAGTCAGAAGATTCGTGTTGCCTTTGCAACAAACCAGCATTTCGCTGGTGCAGTATTCATTCATCCAGGCAGCTTTAAATTAAGCCATTTTTATTTAACTACCATAACCACTTGTTAGAAACTGAAAGAACAAAATTAAGGGGCAGATGAAATGGACATTCTGACTTACCACCTACTTACTGCACGACTCATAGCAGTATGTAAATCGAAGGGACAAAGGCACCCACTGATCTCCTTCCTTAAAATGAAGACTTATTCCTGTTATGCTGTTGCTAAATATGATTGGCTCAACCTGGGGCAAAACGTGCAGATCCATCATTGAAGTACACCTCAAGATCCACAACACTGGAATGGAAGAAGATCATCCTTGATTTTGAGGGACTGCTTAAGAAGAATGAAGAAAATTGTGGCAGTGTGGCCCAGCTGACTTACTGGTACCATGGTGGGTCTTAATTGTGAGAGATGGGGAGAAGGAAATATGCAGATTGCCTAAGAGATGCCGGCTAGCTTCTTTCAGCATGCCACTTCACTTTCTTAGGTGCTGGATGTCATCACTTCTATGATCTGTGGGAGGACGGATTTCAGTAAACTAAATTAACTTCTTGCAAGCTTATCTACTTAATTCATCTTATTTCCAACATTCTAAAATCTATATGGCAGATATTTGGAGATAGCAAAAACTGTAGATGCAGCAAGTTACAGTCGATACAGTGTGGAGCTGGAGGAACACAGCAGGTCAGGCAGCATCAGAGTTGATGTTTTAGAATTAGAATTCCTACAGTGTGGGAACAGGCCCTTCGGCCCAACAAGTCCACACTGATCCTTGGAGCATCCCACCCAGACCCATCCCCCTATAACCCACACACCCCTGAACACTATGGGCAATTTAGCATGGCCAATCCACCTAGCCTGCACATCTTTGGATTGTGGGAGGAAACTGGAGGAAACCCACACAGGCACGGGGAGAATGTGCAAACTCCGCACAGACAGTCACCTGAGGCTGGAATCAAACCCGGGTCCCTGGTGCTGTGAGTCTGCAGTGCTAACCACTGAGCCACCGTGCTGCCCCTGGATCAGGATCCTTCATTGCAACTTGTCCTGAATCCTGATGAAGGATCCTGACTCAAAACATCAACTTTGCTGGTCCTCTGATGGTGCCTGACCTGCTGTGCTTCTCCAACTCCACACTGCCAGATATTTGAGCTTCCACTAGGGTTATAAAATATATTAGCATGGACTGTCTGGCTGTGAAGGCCCCATTACAATGTCTTGGGAGGTTACCATACTCTGCAAGGTAGACTAGAGTGGCAATTCTTTTAAGATGATTCCACAGGGACTGGGTGCAGACTCCTTCACACTCTTAGCCAAAGTAGTAAACTTGCTTGCCATGTCTTCCAATATCTCTCACAGCTGTCCATGTGAAACTGCAATTTTCGTCTCATGATTCGGTCTAAGAAGACCTAGAGCAAAGATACAAAGAAGATGTAGGATTTCACAGGAAAGCTCAACCATGATCTGAAAAATGCAAGCTGAAGTCAGTTAGCTTGCTGTATGTGAGCCAGTGAAGGAATATAAGTAACATTCAGACATGCTGTTGGGTTTCTGCTGGGACAATGACCTTCTTGGTCTGCCTGCAATGACAGTACCATTGAGTACTCTATCCTGTTCTGTTGTCTGCTGTTACGTACTGTATCCTGCAAGGAAGATGTGTGAAAGAATATGTGTTGGAATGCTGAGTGGAGATTGTGTGCAATGTGAATGAGTATGAAATGTATAGCAAAAACATGTTCGAGTAAAGTAAGGAGGTGTTCAATATAAAGGAAAATGTGTGTGACAGCATACAAGTGAGGAATGGTGTATTTGAGAAGGGAACGTGTTTTATTGTGCCCCTATGATTGTATGGTGTAGAAAGTTTTGAAGGGAATTGTTAAGAGGTTGTGCAAGAGGATGAGTGCTGTATTATCAAGTGGTAGTATGAGAGGTGGGGAAAATGGGGTGTAGTCATCCTTGCTGCCCTTGAATGGCCAGTAAACTTCAATTCTTTATTGAAAACTGCTACTGCTAAATTATATTCGGGTCTGGCTGTTTGTGGCCTTGTGCTGATAATTGGGGCTGTATTCAAAATTTTGCTGAAACTACAAAACAAACATATCCTCTGAACATTAACTTCAATTTAAAGCCAGCAGGTAAGAGTAAAGTTCAAAAACTACCACATAATGCCAGATATAAGTACAACGTTCAGATTTGAGCTTGCATCATAACCTTTTATTTCCTCTATTCTAATAGGACAGGTTAATAATTGAATGCTCAGCACCCAATAAGGGGAATAAAGTTTTGACTCTTCCTTTTATAAAGAATGCTTTGTTCAAAAATAATATGCCAAATATATGCTTGTTTATTCATAGGGATGCAGCAGTATTTCTTACGGGGAGCAAAAACAGGATTGGACGTTTGTATAAAAAGGCCATCTACAAACAGTTTACCGATGGAACTTACTCAATTGAGGTTCCTAAACCTGACTGGCTTGGATTTCTTGGCCCACTGCTAAGGGCAGAGGTGGAAGATTTGATTGTTATTCACTTCAAAAACTTTGCATCACGTCCCTATTCTCTGCATCCTCATGGAGTCTTCTACAAGAAAGATTCGGAAGGTAACCTTACTGAGTAAAAGAAAGACTTCCATTTACAAAAGTCCTTTATAGTTATTTAAGCACTTTTGAAATGTAAGAAATGAGACAATTTGTGCACATCAAACTCCCCAACAGCAAGGTAATAATGACCAGATCATAGTTTTAGTAATGTTGGTTGGGAGATAAATGCTGGCCAACGTACCAAGGAGAATTATTCTTCAAATAGTGACAAAGGACCTTTTACATCCAATTGAAAGAGCAACTGGGGCCTCATTCCCCCTGAAAGATGCCATCTTTAAACATAACAGTACTCTGTCAATATTCACTTTCAATCAGTGTTATATGCTTAAACACCTGGAGGGAAACGTAAAATAATGACCACCTGACAAAGCTGGAGATATTACCACTAGGCCTTGGCTAACACTCAAAAATGACATGACTGCGGCCTTACACTGGAGCTGCAGGATGCATTAACTTCCTAACCGACATAGTGGTGCTAGTAGCCGCAAATTCATTTTGGATTCTGAGGTCACTTTGAGTTAAGTTAAAGATAAATAATAAAAAGTGTAGTTTATTCAACAAAATTGCTCTGAACATTCCATTGGTAGCAATAATAACTACTTTGTATCAGAGACACTGGGCTATGACATTTTCCTTATATATCCTTATATCTGTGTACTTGTGTGAGCCCGTGAAAAAAGCCGTGCATGCCCAATGTTCATTAGATTCTGGAGAACATTCCCCTTGGTGGGTATGACTTGGTAACTATTCCTAAGAAGTAGACACAAAATGAGCCTCAAACTAAATACATCTGGTTGTATGGTCAACTGGAAAAGTTGTTGGGGGAAGGAATAGCCTTCATGATTGAAGTGATTTCATCCTTCTTGATAAGAAAGGGTATGACATGATGTATGCAGGCAGCGAAAAGTTTATGGGTTAAAGTTTGCTAACAGACTTGTAAATTACCTCCCGTCCAGTAGAGTTGAGATGAACAGCATGTGAATTCCATGTTGTTTGCTTATTTCAATGATTGTGCCATGCAACAAAACGCACTGCAGACTGTCTGTAGGGTCTAGCTACCCCGCATGTCTTTTAGGTATCCTTCCCCTCTTAGAGGGGAAGTGTACTCAAACCATGGTAGCTGGTTGAAATGTGTCAGAAAGTATTTGCAGTAATGATGGGTAGCAGCCTAGAAACAGAGTATCCAATTTATCTGGTGTAACAAGCAGCCTTGTCTAGGAGATTGAGGAGCCAGGAAGCTGCAAAGGTGTACTGTGAAAACAAATGGGAGTAGGTGAAATTAATTCCCAGAATCTGCCATTAAGAACCTGGCTGCAGTGCCACAAAATGTTCAATGGTCTCATTTGAGTGATCAAAGTTGGTAACTGCATCTTCAAATGACGTGTCCCTCTCATGCTTCTCAATATGTTACAGCCTCATCACTTGCCCAACAGTATTTAGGACTCATACCTAAAGTCCAGAAACTCCCCTTCACCCTTCAAGCTTTCCAATGCTGCTTCAATCCCACCTCTCACAGCTTCCATATACTCCAACTATTCAACTGTTGCAGACACATTTCATGAACACCTACACTTACTGACACTCTCTTCTCTCTTGAAGATTAGGCGGCTCATTATAGGTTGGAGCAACTGGTGAGGGGCATACATGTTTATGTTCTCTGAATCCTTCCTAGGAAATAGTGTTCTGCAGTCATGATAGCTCAAGCTCAGTCAACATTCTGAGCTTGCATGACACCAGTCTGAACTTGCATGGCAACAAGCATGGATCTCATGATCACAGTCTGAGTTTTCCATTGCAGCACTGAGACAGTGGCTGACGTCTGTCTGTGCTACAATGTGATTTAATACATCATCCAGCAGATGCTGCATCATGACTGGGTCTGTAAGTGTTGTCCTGGAGCTGGTAACTACTTCCATGTTGTTAAAGATGGTTTGCAAATTCTGCACAAAGCCCTGAGTCAGGGTAAAAGCAAAAACGGAAAAACAAATTTGAGTGGAAGAAAGTAGATAGAGGAACACAGTTCTGTAACACCTGACCAAAATCACAAGATTAGATGAGACAAATTCAGTTTGGGAAACCAGGTTGGCATGGTCAACCATGTTGGACCAAAGGGTCTGTTTCCATGCTGTATGACTATAACTCTATCTATAACTGCTTCATGCTAGTTAACGGTGATGTACAGTGCCAGTAGCTAAACTGGTGACTTCCACTGTCAAGTGGTACTGCTTCTCCAGCAGAATTCTGTTGTTGGTTGCAACTTTCATGTTAAGGCAGCTCCAGCTGGCGAGGTGGAAGTTCTTGAGTATCTGAAAGTAAAAAATGCTTTCATCTGGTTTGAGGGCAGTGGAATGGGGTGGTAAAGAAGTGGTCCATTGTCACAATATCTGCATATCTGCAGCTTACACTTTATGATAGATCACAGGATGAGGTTTAAGTGGAATTTGAGAAGGGTTTTAAGACACGAACTGTCACTTTGAACGGTTTTGACATCACCAGCTGCAATATTCTTAGTAACAGCCATTGTCACTATGTGGAATAACATCTCCTTCAGTTCATGCAATTAATGCAGTGTGCAGTTCTCCCTCTGATTATTGGCCACCTTGTTTTGTAAGGAAAGGGGAAGAATGTCAGTGTGCATGTTACGCTGTTGTGGTGATACTGTGGCTTTAAGAGGTGTGTTTTGTCCTGATTTATTTTCGAAAGAGATTGCATGACAAGTGTGAGCAGTCTGTGAGAAAGTAAACAACTTGTGAAAATCTGAGCGTTTTTTCTTTAAAGTTGGAACAGTAGAAGTAGCCTGAATGGGTATTGTTAAGCTTCTACAGAACCAAGGATTTTAGGTTTAGCTTTAAGCAGTTCCTACTGGGATCTTGAAGAGGTGGAAGCTATTTTTGCCCTTCTCTCAGTTACAGCCAAAAGCTGGAGTGGGGGGTGGTGCATTCTCTGCCTGCTATGGAAGCTGCATGTGAGACAATCTATTTTCTGAATTTGCTTTTTTTCCAGGGGTGTGTTTATGGGATGTTACCTTATTGGAACAGTTAATTAGTAATAGTTACTGCATCTATTATTCTGTTAAGTTTTTCAGTAGAGTTAAGTTATTCCAATTCCTTCTTCCTTTTGTTGTATTTTGACTATAGTGTTTGAATAAATTGTGTTTTGAACATGTTGAGTAGCTTGACCAATCAAATTGCATCAGGAACACAGTACCTCACAATTATCTTTAAAATAAGAAAACGTTGGAGTCTAGACTACCTCCTTACTATATTTTGAGGGCACCTGGCCTGGTCCATAACACTATGTTTGGGTGATGTGCCAGAAATAATCAAATATTTAGAGGTGTGTGAAAGCTGGATGTGAGTTTGATTACTTTGGAACACATGATGGAGTGAGTCCTGATTGCTGGTGAGTGAGTAATAGGCATTAGGTGCATTGAGCAACATGAGAGGTTAGTGGAGTGGAGAGTTAGGAAGCAGCATTCATTGACCTTGATCAACCATGTGAGATGTCTGAACTTTTACCAGCACTGTTGCCAAGTGCTCAGCATCAGCCTTTCAAGTTGAATGCTCATAATCCTTTTTCCAGGTGTGCCTTGGGGCTCACCAGCCTCCTTCTGGTGTATAGTACCTTTGTTCCTGAAAACCTCCTAGTCTAGTGCTTCCTGCAACATGTTTGGGAACCCCTACCTTGACTGTAACTCTATTTGTCATACTTACCCTTGCAGCCAAGTCTTCCATAAACAGTCTGCAACAGCTCCTGTGAACGAGTGCAGCTGTCCTATTAAAATGTCCTAGCTGCCTTTAAGAGGCTGAGGTGAACTGTGAATCATGAATCACATAGACTGTTGAATTTCCTGTTGAGAAAATGGCCAGCCAGCATCAAGCTGAATGCTGGACTGCACACTGGATATGAAGCTTGTTTGCAGTCTGCATCAACAGGAGTAGGCACGGCAAATTTATAAGTCCTGAGCCAGTAAAAGGATTTGGCTAATAATTCTTCTTACATATTTATCATTGCTAGAATTATCCTAGTTGTCCTGTTTGTTCACAATTAGATTTGCACTAATTAAATTTCTTAATCAGCTCAGTGAAAACCAGCTTTAAATTACAGATTAGATCTTGAGTTGCTCATAAAGATCAAATTTACTAGTTCCTGTCAATTAGTGTATAGAAACATGTGAAATAACTATAGTATAAATATTCAAATTTTGCTAGCTTTTTCTTGTACATGACAATCTGATAACAGCTTTTATTCAGAGGCATTCTTCACCTATATTTTGTACAACGCATGGAAAAAATTATTGAAAACATCTGCATAAAATTCAGAGACCCTTCCTAACTTCTTGTAGCAAAAGCATTGGCTTTCTTCTTTACTTCTGAGTCACAAGGGCATCTTTCATTTGTTCCCTTTTCCAACACTATTCCCATTACATGCTAATGTTGCTTTGCTTAGTGATTGAATGTGACTTCTTATAATACTTCTACTTTTCTGAAACTACTTCAAAATCAGTATTATGCAATTTACCAGTGACTTGCTAATTTCTGAAAATTTGCTTATATACTCTAATTTTTAGATTAAATTCCTCCGAGATAGCACATGTTACAATTTTTAAAAAAGCTGTTATTTTTTACAGGTGCTTTTTATCCTGATCGAACATCAGGTAAACATAAGGTGGATGATGCTGTTCCACCAGGAGGAAGCCACATCTATGCATGGATAGTCAAGAAAGAGTATGCACCTACAGATGCTGACCCACCCTGTTTAACTTGGATTTACCATTCCCATGTAGATGCTCCAAAGGATATTTCCTCAGGTTTGATCAGAGGACTGTTAACATGTAAGAAAGGTACAGTACATCGTGGGTTGTTCAACTGTTCCTGCACATTAAGTTCCAGGTCCCAAACTTTAAACTAGATTTAATATCTTTTATCTTGACCAACAGTTCTGGTGTTAGAGTGTGATTGGACTTAGATGGGTCTTAGAACTGACTGCTGTTTAAATTTCACATTTCATAGTTCAGGGCTACAAAATAATGGTTAGAATGGTTGATTTTCCCTTACTTAACAGTTCTAATTTTCTATCAAGCAAGTCTGACGTACTTTCTGCCTAGTCATCTGCCTAGTGTCGTAGAGATGTACAGTACAGAAAAAGAACCTTTGGTCCAATTTATCCATGCTGACCAGATATCCTAGATAAATCGAGTCCCATTTGCCAGCATTTGACCCATATTTCTCTAAACCGTTCCTATTCATCTCCCCATCCAGATGCCTTTTAAATGTTGTAATTGGACCAACCATCACCACTTCCTTTGGCAGCTTATTCTATACATGCATCACTCTCTGTGTGAAAAATTTGCCTCTTAGGCCCCTTTTAAATCTCCCCCCCACCTTAAACCTATATTTTCTGATTTGTGACTCCCTTACCACAGGGAAAAGGCCTTGTTTATTTACCCTATCCATGCCCTTCATGATTTTATAAGCCTATATCAGGTCACCCCCTCAGCCTTCAACACTCCAGGGAAAGTAGCCCTAGCCTATTCACCATGTTCCTATAGCTTAAAATCTCTAATCCTGACAACATTCTTGTAAATCTTTTCTGAACCTTTTCTATATCAGGGTGACCAGAATTGATCACAGTATTCCAAAAGTGGCCAAAACTGTTAATTGCAGAAAAGCAGTGTCTTGCTGTTAACGCTTCTGCCTTCACATTGTTGACCCCCCAATCCTGTGGTAAATTCAGTTTCTTGTGTGTCTGCCTGTCCTAGCTTCAAAAAATGTATAAGCATGATCCCAGAGAAAACTGACAGATTCTGAACTTGATCAGCCATATAAATATTGTGGCTACAAAGACAGGTCAACAGCATAAACGAAGCCTGACGGTGAATTGGCTACCTCTGTTACACCATGCCCTAATTTGTTCTTTGCAGTTTGTATTAGTAAACCTTGTGTTAAGTTGTGTAGAATGACTTACTTCCAGATTAGGGGTGGCAAGGTGGCTCAGTGGTTAGCACTGCTGCCTTGCAGCCCCAGGAGCCTGGGTTCAATTCCACCCGAGGGCAACTGTCTGTGTGGAGTTTTCATGTTCTCCCTGTGTCTGCATGGGTTTCCTCCCACAGTTCCAAGATCTGCAGGCTAGGTGGATTGGCTGTGCTAAATTGCCCATAGTGTTCAGGGATGTGTAGATTAGGTGGGTTATAGGGGGATGGGTCCAGGTGGGATGCTGCAAGGGTTGGTGTGGACTTGTTGGGGCAAAGGGCCTGTTGCCACAATGTAGGGATTCTATGATGATTAAACATGACTTTCCTTTCTAGTTTTGTTAATGCTTTACTTATTGCTTTAAAAATTGTGTTGTTTAGTTTTGGATGGATTTGTAGCTAAATAATGAAGTACATTGAAGGCTGAGATAGACAGATTTTTTAATCAGGAAAGACGTCGAGGTTTACGGAGAAAGGCAGGAAAGTGGAGTTGATGATTACAACATTAGCCATAATCACATTAAACTTAATGGCCTGCTTCTGCTCCTACATCTTATGGAAAATATTTAATGATATTTTGAGTTGAATATCATACCTCTTCAGAACCCAGAAAAGAGACAGGTATAGACTCAAAGCGTTAAGCCTGTATTTGCACAGGTTCTGCTAGAGCTACTGCATTTTTCCAGCACTTTTTGTTTTTTTTCTGTAAGTGGATTATGTGTATGTATGTTAACAGAGGTCCTGACGATGGATCATAACCCCAGATCACTTACAGCCAAAAGACAATGTGGCTGTAGATTCAGTAACTGCCTGGAGAAAGAGAGAGAGAGAGAGAGAGAGATGGACCTTGGGGTGTCACATTTGATGATGTGTTAAGAAAAGATTCAATGGATGGACCTAAAAGGGAGACTTGAACTGCAAACTAAATTGTAATCTCCTTGGAGTTATTTTAGATAGTGAACATGATAGGAGAAAGGACAGTAATTTGGGTGAGAGACATGTTTTATGCCTTTCCTTTCAAGAGGATATGCAACATAAAGGTTCAACCTTGGTTTGTGCATGCTGTTGGAAGAATGTATGTTAGGGAACCAAGGTAATCAAATGGTAAATCTGTGTACTAGCATAGGTTTGAGTGGTAGTGTGAATCATATCCTAGAATCATAGATTCCCTACAGTGTGGAAACATCCCTGCACATCTTTTGACTTTGGGAGGAAACTGGAGCACCCAGAGGAAACAGAAGCAGACATGGGGAGAATGTACAAACTCCACACCGTCGCCTGAGGCTGGACCTGTGGCACTGTGAGGCAGCAGTGCTAACCACTGAGCCACTATGTTGCCTTGTGCTGTGAAGGTCGCAGTCAAAGAGCCACCCACTAGCCACTCCTGCATTGCAGGTAAAGGATGCGCTCGTTCTGAATGCCAGAAGCCAGTTGGTTAGGAGGAGTGGCACGGTGGCTCAGTGGTTAGCACTGTTGCCTCACAGCACCAGGGACCTGGGTTTGATTCCACCCTCGGGTGACCGTCTGTGTGGAGTTTGCACATTCTCCCCGTGTTTGCTCCGGTTTCCTCCCATAGTCTAAAGATGTGCAGGATAGGTGGATTGGCCATGCTAAATTGCCTGTAGTGTTCAGGAGTGTATAGATTAGGTGGGTTATATGGTGATGGGTCTAGGTGGGATGCTGTTAGGGTCTTTGTGGACTTGTTGGGCCAATGGGCCTGTTTCCACATTGTGGGGATTCTGTGAGGCCAGCCCAAAGGAAACAAGGCACAGAAGGATTCTGTTGCTCCAGGTGCTACCAACCAGCCACCATCAAAAGGAAGCAGGACAAAAGCACTTCAACCTATCTGGAAATCATCTGTTTCAGCAATCATTGCTCCATCATCTACTCTTTGCAAGCAACTCACAGAGTTGTATATCTTTGTATACCTCATCTGTATATCTTTTTTTGGATTCAATTTGTATTTCTTATCTGTGTGTATGTGTATTTTGTTTTTTCTTCTTGAGTTTAGTAATTATTAAACTCATTCTTTGTTAACTCAAGAAAGCCTGGTTAAATTATTTCCTTTTTAAAATATAAATTCATTTGACCTAGGAGAAAGTTATCCACGAGGGGGGATATTCTTTGTAAATTAATCTTCTTGTGACCAACTAAGGTAGCAAGTGAATTAAAATATGGAGAGCCAGTTCATCCCTCTTCATCTGGGAGCTGAACAGTTTGGGATATTTCATCTGAAATGAATGCATGAATAGAACAGGAATAGAGGGATACAGATCCTGTAAATGAAATCAGTTTTAGTGGAGAAGGGTAAAATGTGTCGCCGCTGGTTTGGAGAGCTGAAGGACCTGTTCTTGTGCTGTGTTGTTCTTTGTTCTTTGAAACCATAATGACTGGTGGAACCTTTCACAGGATTTGATCATAATATAAGTAAGCAGAATTTGATATTGTAAATAAAGGGATACCTGTATTTTTAGCCATGTGAATGTACAAAATAGAAAGTTCCAAAAATTAGACTGAATTCCTTGTTTTACTTCAATATTTACAGGAATTTTGGATGATGTGACACTGAACCGTAAAGATGTTGACCAGGATTTTGTCATGATGTTCAGCATTGTAGATGAAAATCTGAGTTGGTATTTAGATGATAATATAAATGCGTACTGCGCTCTGCCATCTGCAATTGACAAAGATGATGAAGCTTTTCAGGAAAGCAATAAAATGCATTGTGAGTATTTTTACCTGATTTTTTTTTGACAAATTTATCATTTAGATCATAGATAACCCCTACAGTGCAGAAAGAGTCCATTCAACCCATCGAGTCTGCACTGACCCTCCAAAGACCATTCCACCCAAATCCACCACATCCCTGTAACCCTGCATAACCCATGGCTTCACCACCTAGCCTGCATTTCCCTGGACACTACGGGGCAATTTAGCATGGCCAATCCAACTAACCTACACATCGGACTGTGGGAGGAAACCACAGCACCTGGAGGAAACCCACACAGACGGTCACCTGAGGGTGGAATCAAACGCAGTCCCTGACGCTTTGAGGCAGTAGTGCTAACCACTGAGCCACTGTGCCACCCCCTGAGGTAGCTACACCTGGGAATTACAGGAGGAAATGTATATGTCTGAATGTCATTGATTGAAAGTTTGCTGCTGTCTTGATATTGATTCCCAGCAATTTTTAAAAAAATATTTTGGCAGTGTGAGGTAAAATACATTAATGGAAGTAGAATGTACCCACAATAACGGGTTAATGGGTAATCTTTTGCCACTCTGTTTGCAAGTCAATTTCATCTCAGCACAGGGCCTCAGACCTCAATGTTACAATTTTTCATATGGTCTCTTCTTTGTCTGCTTATAACCAGGGCTATGCTTTTCTTATTTCTGTCATACCTGTAGAACTTGAAATTCCAATGTCTTGCAATGTTTTCAATGACATTGATTTGTCTATTTTAGCTTGTACCAAGTTCATTGTCACTCGCTCCTTTATTTTTGGCCCTCCTCAGTTTTTGTTTGTTGCTGTCTCTCCCTGTCGCTAATTATATCACTTTGCTGCCATCTGATCCTGCAGGATGTGGGCAAGGTTATAATGTTTAAAGGACACTTAGATAAGCACATGAAAAGGAAAGGCTTAGAGAGATACGGACTAGGAGCAGGCAGATCGGACTTGTTTAGTTTGGAATTGTGGAATTTGGAAGCATGGACTAATTTGTCTGAAGGGTCTGTTTCCATGCTGTAAGACTCTAGGAGTCTATGTCTAAACCGTCACCATTCATCTTCCTCTTCCATAGCCTTGAGCTCATCCAAAATTCTGTAGCCCATATCCAACATTCCCTCTGTATCTGGGTAGCTGCTTGAAGGATTTGCGTATGCCAATCGGCATACCGATGCATTGGCTTCAACTTCCGGAAGTTGCTTCAGCATACAGCCCTTGGAGGTCTGCACAGCAGAAAAAAAAATTAGAAGGAAACGCTGCCCATATCCTAACCCATTCAATGTTTCACTGATCCATCACCCTCATTTGCCTAATTTACATTGGCTTCCAGTTTAGCAACTCCTCAATTTTAAAATCCTATTTATCCTGAGGTGTTTCCTCCTAATAGCTTACTGCAGCTGCATGTTAGCCTACAGTGACTGATTGACCAGGATACCTGGGTTTCTTTATACATCTACACTTTCCATCTTTTACCATTTAAGAAATTCTCTGCACATTGGTTTTGTTTTTAAAAGTGAACAACCTCACGTTTTTCCATTTTATTTTCCACATTACTTTCCATGTTCTTGCCTATTTAGTAAACCTAGATAACAAGTGGTCAGGCCAGCATATTCCTGTTAGTGTGAAGGCTGGCAGGACTAGGGAACAGGCACATGTTAGGTATAGGCAGCTGGGATCAAGTGAATCAGAGATAAAAGGTACTGCAGATGCTGGAGAATCCGCTGATTTCTGATGAAGGGTTTAGGCCCGAAACGTCAAGTTTTCCTGCTCCTATGATGCTGCTTGACCTGCTGTGTTCATCCAGCCCCATGCTTGTTATCTGGGATCAAGTGAAGCCCACTTGAGCATAGAGGGTGTAGGAGTACACATAAGACAGGAATCAAGAGGGCAGCAAAGGGGACATGAGATAGCTTTCGCTGATAAGATAAAGGAGAATCCAAAGAAATTCTGCAAGCATTAGAATCTATGTATGGAGCCACAGTAGATGGGCAAGATCCTAAATGAATATTTCTTGTCAGTATTCATTGTAGAAAAAGATGTGGAAGGTACTGAATGGTAAACTGGTAATGAAGGTGAGATCACACGAGATCCAGGGAGAGCTAGCCAACTGGGTATGAAATTTTCTTGACGGTAGGACTCAGAGGGCAGTGGTGGAGGGTTATTTATCAGACTGGTAGCCTGTGACCAGTGGTGTGTTGCAAGAATTGGTGCTATGTCCACTGTTGCTCGTCATTTATATAAACGATTTGGATGAGAATATAGGAGGCATGGCTAGTAGGTTTGCTGATGACAGCAAAATTGATGGTAAAGTAGTCAATGAAGACGGTTATTGAAGAGTACAATTGGATCTTGATCAACTGGGCCAGTGGGCTGAGAAATGGCAGATAGATTATAAATCAGATAAATGCAAGGTGTTGCATTTTGGCAAGACAAACCAGGGCAGGACTTGCACCATTAATGATAAGACTCTGGGGTGTGCTGTTGAGCAGGGAGACCTAGGGGTGCAGGTACATAGTTCCTTGAAAGTTGTGTCAGAGGTAGACAGGGTAGTGAAGAAAGCGTTGTCACACTTGCTTTTGTCGGTGAGAGCATTGAGTACCGGAGTTGGGACTTAATGTTACAGCTGTACAAGCCATTGGTAAGGCCACATTTAGAGTACTGTGTACAAGTCTGATCACCCTGCTATAGGAAGGATGTTATTAAACTGGAGAGAGTGCAAAAACGATTTACAAGCATGTTGGGCTAGGACTTTTTTTCCTTGGAATGTAGAAGAATGAGGGTTGAGTTATCAAGGTTTATAAAATCATGACAAACTCAGATAAGGTGAATAGCCAAGATCTTTTCCCCTGAGTCCAAATCTAGAAGGTATAGGTTTATGTCGAGAGGGGAAGATAAAAAAGTGACCTGATAGGGCAACATTTTCACACAGAGGGTGGTATGTATAAGAACGAACTGCCAGAGGAAGTGGTAGAGACAGGTACAATTAAACGATTTAATAGACATTTGAACAGATACATGGATAGAAAAGGTTTAGAGAGGTATGTGCCAAACGCAGGCAAATGGTTCAGTTTAAGAAACCTGGTTGGCATGGACGAGTTAGGGGCTGAAAGGCCTATTTCTGTGTTGTGCACCTCTGACTCTGACTCTGTCAAATCGTCCTGAAAATGTCTTACATCCCCCTCGTGACACAAACTTCCACTTAGTTTTGTATCATTTGCAAATTCAGGAATATTATCTTTGTTTCCCTCTTTCAAATCATTGATATGTATTGTGAACAGCTGGTGCCCAAGTTCTAGTAATATTCCATTAGAATCCCTACAGTGTGAAAACAGGCCCTTCGGCCCAACAAGTCCACACTGACCCTTGGAGCATCCCACCCAGACCCATCCCCCTATAACGCACACACCCCTGAACACTACAGGCAATTTAGCATGGCCAATCCACCTAGCCTGCACATCTTTGGACTGTGGGAAGAAATCAGAGCACCTGGAGGAAACCCATGTAGACACAGGGAGAATGTGCAAACTCCACACAGACAGTCACCTGAGGCTGGAATCAAACCTGGGTCCCTGACGCTGTGAGGCTGCAGTGCTAACCACTGAGCCACCATGCCACCCTAAGTTGCAGCTGGCCAAAACGAGAATGACTCGTTTATTCTATCTCTGTTTTCAGTCTATTAGCTAATCATTAATCCACACCAGTATGTTACATTTAGTGCCATGTGCTTTGTATCTATCTTTATAACAGATTCTAGCATTTTCTCTTTGACTGATATACTGATATAGTTTCCTGCTTTTTTCTCTCACTCCCTTACCAAATAGTGGGGTGGCATTTGCTACCTTCCAATCTGCAGTAATTATTCCAGAATATATAGGATTTTGGAAGATAATTACCAACGCATCATCAATGGCTTTAGTCACCTCCTTCAGCACTCTAGGATAAGGACTGTCATGTCCTAGGGATTTATCAACTTTTAGTCCCATTAATTTCACCAGTGCAATCTTTTTACTGATGCCAGTTTTCTTCAACATGATCACATTAAAGAGCTATACAAATGCAAATTGTTGTTATTATTCTTACTGTATTGCCACAATCCCAGGTTTCAACTAACCCTTCAGAAAACACAGAACTATTCTCTGTGTCTCTCTCAGTATTCACCAGTGTCCCATCAAGTTGCCTACCACTTCTTCTTTATGGTCAACAACATCAACTGTTATGTTCTGTCTGGTGGCCAGTATGTCAGTGACTTTAAGAGATACGCTAATGATATCATCACTGTGACATGTGACCTGAAGCATGACATTCTATTAAAAGCATGCTGTTCAGTGTAATTTAATTGCTTGATTTAACCCAGATAGTGGCATGCCCATAAATATAATAGTTGTTTATATTAATGAGTTGTAATAAATGCCTTTTGGATTCTTCAAAACCATATTAACTGTATCCAGTTTCTTATGCTACGAGGGGTAACACAAGCATTGCTGCATCAGGTAAAATATCCTGCTGGGGGCAACCGCACATTGTGTTTAGCAGCAGTGGCAGTATATAAAAGAATCTCAGCAACAGATATTGGAAAAGCTAATTGATGCCTAACTGGACACCAGCCCTGGTCAGCAGAGAGTTCAGACAAGCAGCTGCATCAACTTCTTGACTACATAAACTGTAAAGATCCGTAGAAAGGGTGATAACTAGCTGGAATGCAGAGCTAATTTCAGTTTGATTGAAATCTAAGTTATTTCAAGATTCAATAAGTTACTAACTGAACCTGACTTAAGAAATAAAACGCTGAGGTTACCACTATAACCAAAATGGAAGATTATAGATCTAAACCACCGAGTTCTTTGTCTTTTAAAATATCCTGAGTTAAAAAGAAAACAGTAGTTAAATGGTCCTGACAGCTTTGCTACAAATTCCTCATAAAATAAAATGTGACTTCTTTAAAAACATGTAATTTTCAACAATAAGAAGCTTAGCCTCATCCAAACATTGGTTGGTTCCATCATTTTCTTTCTTTAAATTGACGCCAAAATCAAGTTAAAGCTTTTGTGATGCCATTGCTCCATTTTTGTATGAAAGCCACCTATGGGCAGTGACTCTCAATTATAAGCTTGCAATTCTTAAAATTACAAGCCTGTAGTTCTTATAGCCATGCATTTAAAGGGAGCCTGCACATCTATGTAATGTTCCATCCACTTTTTTGATGAAATTTTAGTGAAATAAATATTTAGTATACATGGGAAAGATTGCATCTTGTGTTGGATAACATCTCCAAATTTCCATTGTTCAGTGACCTAGCAACAGAATGAGTCTAAATATTTCTGACATGATGAGTACTATTTTCAGTTTATTCAGTGTCCCAGAGCAAGCAATGTCTGACAACACACCACAGTTCACTGACAAATGATTTTGTGACCTGTATGCTAAGTGAGGGGTGACCCATATCACATCATCCCCCCACTAACCACAATAAACCTGTTTACCAGAATGTATGGTGCATATTATCAAGTTAATAATTATCAAGTATTATGCAGGGAACTAAGATAACATTGTTCTATATCATGCAACACCAATGGAGAATGCTATCATCCTTAGCACAACTTGTACTTGGAAGACATGTTCAAATGAGCTTGCCCAGAACCAGTTGTTTAACCATTTCAAGACAAAGGATATTCTTCTTCACTCTACCAGCAAATTCTAGAACATGTAACTAGCCCAGACCATATAAAGTCATTATTGATTATGGTGCTATATTGCGAAAGAACAAAAGCTCAGATAGCACATTGATTATTCATGAAGACAGTGAGGAAGAACGCTCCACCGGTGATTGTGTTGTGATGTTGTGTGATACTAGCCAGTGGCAACACAAGTAAGTTGTCAAGTGCAACAGGGAACATTAAAGTACTTGTCAGGATTGAGTGTATCAAGTTAATAGTGTTGTCTGTGTACAATCCTGTATATCTATTTAGATTGTTTTCTTTTCTTTCAAAAAACGGCAATGTTATATCATGTCTGTTGGTCAGAATGTCAGTATACCTTGGTGAGAACATCTGCAGGATATTATCATTGTATCACAGCAAGTGACCTAATGGTACAAAGACTGCATATTTCATCTTACCTGTGATCACTTAAGGCATGACACGCTATTGAAAGCACACTCAAAGTAACTTACTTGCTTGATTTTAACCAAGACACTGATGTGCCTGTGAATATATATGTGAGCTGTCTTAAATTCTATTGTTGATATTAAGAGAGGTGAAATAAGCATTGCAGCATCAGGTAAAATATCCTACTGGAGGCAAAACCAACATTCTCTTTCTCTCCCATTGACCCTCTTACAGAATGCTTCTTCAGCCTTTTCATGTTAGTTCAAAACTGTATATTATTATACAACTTTAAGACGAACATTAAGAAAAATAAAAATTCTGTGCAGTTTATTGCCTGTACTGCAGGACACACCTCAGTGGATCTCTAAATGCAATCAATATATTGAGTAATATCTAGTTACCACAAATAAATCTGTGCTGCATTTTCCAATCTAGTATAGATGGATATATGATTTCTGTGCTTTCCATTCCATACAACAGCAGTATTACGAGTTAAAGATAATACCAAAATTTGAAAATTCAGTGTTGAGTTTGACCTCCAATTCTTGATAGATTGAAGCTTCATGCATTCTAATCCTTGGCACCTTTGCCAAAGAAAGCAATGATCTGTCTTTTCATTCTCCTAAAATGCTGACCCATGTTCCCAAACAAAACTAGTCCCACTTACTTGCATTTGGCCCATATCCCTCCAAACCTTTCATGTGCTTATCCAAGTGTCTTTTAAATGTTGTAACTGTACCTCTATCCACCACTCCAGTTCTGAAGAAGCGTCACTCGACCCAAAATGTTAACCCTGATTTCTCTGCACAAATGCTGCCAGACCGGCTGAGCTTTTCCAGCAATTTCTGTTTTTGTTTCTGATTTACAGCATCCGCAGCTTTTATGACTTTCACTTCCTCTGGCAGTCCATTCCACACACAAACCACTCTTTGTGTAAAAAAAAGTTGCCCCTCATGTTCTTTATAAAATTTTCCCCTCTTACCTTAAAAATGTGCCCTAGTTTTGAACCATCCTCCCCATCCTAAGGAAAAGACATTTCCTGTTCAACTTACCTATGCCCCTCATGATTTTATAAACCTCTATAAAGGTCACCCCTCTGCCTCCAGTGCTCCAGTGAAAAATATTCCAGCCTATCCAGCCTGTTTTTATAGCACGAACCCACCATTCCTGGCAACATCCTGGTAAATCTTTTCTGAACCCTCCTTCCAATAGCCAGGTGACCATAACTGCACACTGTACTCCAGAAGAAGCGTCACCAACATCCTGTACAACCTCAACATGACGTCCGAAATCTTATAGTCAAAGGTCTGAGCAATGAAGGCAAGCATACTAAAAGCCTTCTTAACCACCCTGTCTACCTGTGACCCAAATTTCAAAAAATTATGTACGTGACCTCCTGGGTCTCTCTGTTTTACAACATTACACAGGGCTCTACTATTAATTGTATAAGCCCTGCCCTTGTTTGTTTTACCAAAATGCAATACTCTTATTTATCCAAATTAACCCCCCATCTGCCATTCCTCAGTCCCCTGACATAATTGACCAAGATCTCTTTGTAATCTTAGATAACCTTCTTCAGTGTTCACTTTACCACTAATTTCGTTGTCATCCATAAACTTGCTAAACATGCCTCATATGTTGTCATCCGAATCATTTATATAAATGACAAACAGAAGTTGACCCAATAGTGATTCCTGTGGAACACCACTGGTCACATGCCTAAAACAATCCTCCACCATCATCCTTTGTCTCCTACCATCAAGCCAATTTTGTACCACTTGGTAAGCTCACCCTGAATCCCCTGTGATTTACCTTTACTAATTAGTCTACGATGCGGAACCTTGTCAAAGGCTTTACTAAAGTCCATGCAAACAGTGTCTACTGCACTGCCATCATCAATCTTCTTGGTTATTTCCTCGAAGAACTCCATCAAGTTTGGGAGACATGATTTCCCTCACACAAAACCGTGATGACCATTCCAAATGGCCTGGAGTCCGGTTACTAGTGGTGTGCCACAAGGATCTGTTTTGGGACCACTGCTGTTTGTCATTTTTATAAATGACTTGGACGCAGACATAGGTGGATGGGTTAGTAAGTTTGCAGATGACACTAAAGTCGGTGGAGTGGTGGACAGTGTGGAAGAATGTTGCAGGTTGCAGGGAGACTTGGATAAACTGCAGAATTGGGCTGAAAGGTGGCAAATGGAGTTCAATGCAGATAAATGTGAGGTGATGCACTTTGGGAAGAATAATAGGAAGGCAGAATACTGGGTCAATGGAAAGATTCTTGGTAGTGTGGATGTGCAGAGGGATCTTGGTGTCCAGGTACATAGATCCCTGAAAGTTGCCACCCAGGTTGATAGTGCTGTTAAGAAGGCATACGGTGTGTTAGGTTTTATTGGTAGAGGGATTGAGTTCTGGAGCCGTGATGTCATGCTGCAACTGTAGAAAACGCCAGTGCGGCCTCACTTGGAATATTGCGTACAGTTCTGGTCGCCCCATTACAGGAAGGATGTGGAAGCATTGGAAAAGGTGCAGAGGAGATTTACCAGGATGTTGCCTGGTCTGGAGCGAAGGTCTTATGAAGAAAGGCTGAGGGACTTGGGTCTGTTCTCATTGGAGAGAAGAAGGCTAAGAGGGGATTTAATAGAGACACACAAGATGATCGGAGGATTAGATAGGGTGGACAGTGAGAGTCTTTTTCCCAGGATGATGATGTCGGCTAGTACGAGGGGGCATAGCTGCAAATTGAGGGGTGATAGATTTAAGACAGATGTCAGAGGCAGGTTCTTTACTCAGAGAGTGGTAAGGGCGTGGAATGCCCTGCCTGCCAATGTAGTTAACTCAGCCACATTAGGGGCATTTAAACAGTCCTTGGATAGGCATATGGATGATGATGGGATAGTGTCGGGGGATGGGCTTAGATTAGTTCACAGGTCGGCGCAACATCGAGGGCCGAAGGGCCCGTTCTGCGCTGTATTGTTCTATGTTCTATGTTCTATGTTCTAAATCAGTCCTTGCCTCTCCAAATGTATGTAAGTCCTATCTTTCAGAATCGTCTCCAACAACTTTTCCAACACCAATGTCAGGCTCACAGGTCTATAGTCCCCAGGCTTCTCCTTACAACACTGTTTAAATAAAGGCATAACGTTAACCAATCCCCAGTCCTCCGGCACCTCACCTGTGGTTATAGATGATATAAATATTTCTGCTAGGAGCCCAGAAATTTCTTCCCTAACTTCCCACAACTCCCTGGGATACACTTAGTCAGGTCCCAGAGATATATCCACCTTTATGTTTTCTAAGACCTCCAGCACTTAGTGTTTTAATGTTTAGTTTTCTTTTCTTTACAAGGCCTCATTTAAACTTTCTCTCTTGTTTCCTCAGCTATCAATGGTTTTCTCTTTGGAAATCTACCTGGGCTGAACATGTGCCATGGCCAGTCTATTTCCTGGCACTTGTTTTCAATAGGAAATGAAGTTGATATTCATTCAGCATACTTTCATGGCCAGACCCTCATTAACAAGGGTCATAAAGTGGATGTCATTAGTCTTTTTCCAGCTACATTTGTCACAGTACAAATGGTTTCCAGAAATGTTGGAAAATGGTTGTTGAGCTGCGAAGTGAATGACCATATTAAAGGTGAGAAATTGAGTTGCTGATTTTAGCTGATTGTTTTACATTTTATTTACAAGCAAAGCTAATAAGGATTTGTTGGTTGAGAGATTTTTTAAAAAGTTATATTTTGATCAAAATGTATCTGTACCAGAGATGGTCTAGTCGGTTATTTTGCCAAATCCTGGCCTAGGGTTTAACTCAACTGATTTCCTGGAGCAGTGGCACTTTTAGGGCTTGGGAAACTTGGACATCAGGGTATTCACGGTCCTGTGGTGTTTATCACTGATCACTTCTCTATCTGAGGCCTAATCCACAACCTTCACCCTCAGATTATATGGAGAGGGGAGTTGGTGCCAAAATCAGCAGCCTGCCACCCATACATAAGTAAATAGTAATCAATTCTATGATTTCGACTTGAGTTTGTTAAAGGTTCAGTTCATCCCAATATTACCCTACTCATCTCATAATATGCCATAATGAAATTGAACCCAGGTCCTGACACTGAGGCAACAGTGCTAACCCCTGAGCCACTGTGCTGTTCTTGTCTAGGCAGCAGAGACTGTGAGTTTGCAAGTTGCTTTCGAAGGAGTCTTGGTGAGTTTCTGCAGTGTAGCTTGTATATTACACATTATTACCACTGAGCCTTGGTGCTAAAGGGAGTCAATGTTTATATTGCTGGATGATGTGCTGATCAAATTGTCTGCTTTATCGTGGATTTTGTCAATCTTCTTGAATGTTGTTCAAGTCAGATCCATCAGTCGAGTGTGGAATATTCTATGACAGTTTTGATTTGTGCAGTGTAGGTTTTGTGAAGGACAGGCTTTGTTAAGTCAGGAGGTGACTTACTCACCTCAGAATTTCCAGTCTCTTTATCTCATAGAGTCATAGACTCATACAGCACAGAAACTAAGCTAGCCCCACCTGCCTGCTCTTGGCCCATATCACCCCAAACCTTTCCTATTCATATACTTATCCAAACATTGTAACTGTACCCACAACCACCACTTCCTCAGAAAATTCATTGCACACAAATACCACTCTATGTAAAAAATTGCCCCTCATGTCTTTTTTAAATCTCTCTCCTCTCACCTTAAGAATGTGCCCCCTAGTCTTGAAATCCCCCATCCTAGGGAAAAGACAACTACCATTAACTGTATCTATACCCCTCATTATTTTATAAACTTCTATAATGTCACTTCCCAACCTCCTATGCTCCAGTGAAAAAAGTCCCAACCCAGTCAGCCTTTCTTTATAACTCAAACCTTCCATAACCGGTGACATCTTGGTAAATCTGTTCTGAACCCTCTCCAGCTTAATAATATCCTTTCAATAACTGGGTGACCAGAACTGGATGAAGCATTCCAGACAAGGCCTCACCATTGTCCTGTACAACCTCAACATGATTTCCCAACTCGTGTACTCAAAGGACTGAGCAATGAAGGCAAGCGTGCCAATCACCTTTTTAACCACCCTATCTATATGTAACGCAAACTTCAAAGAATTATGTACCTGAACACCTAGGTCCCTCTGTACTACAACACTACCCAAGGCCCTACCATATATTGTATAAGCGCTACGCTTGTTTGTTGCACCAAAATGCAGTCCCTTGCATTTATGCAGATTGAGCTCCATCTGCCATTTTTCAGCCCGTTGACCCATTTAGCGCTTATATGGCAGTTCAGTTCAGTTTCTGGTCAATGGTAACATCCTAGTGTTAGTGGAGGAGTTCAACAATGGTAATGCCGTTGAATGTAATGGGGGAAATTACTTGTTTCTCTTTTCTTGGAGATGGCCCTTACCGGTGTGTTGTGAATGTTGATTGTCAGTTATCAGTCCAAGCCTGAATGTTGTCCAGATTTTGTTGCATATTGACATGGACTACTTCAGTATCTGAAGTGTTCTGAATGGTGCTGAATGTTGTTCAATCATCAGCAAACAAAAATACTTCCTATGTTAGGACTGAGGGAAGGACATTGATGAAGCAGCTGGTTGACCTAGGACACTATCCTGAAAACAATTAATCTCCAACAACATCAGCCATTTTCCTTTGTGCTCAGTATGACTCTAACTAGTAAAGAGATTACTCTGATTTCCATTGACTTTGTTTTTGTTAGGGCTCGTTGTGGCCTTTATATAGACAGTCTCACCTGTGGAGTTCAGCTTTTTTGATCATATTTCTGTTGCAACAAGGTTAGGAGCTGTCTATTTCTGGCACAGGCAGAAAAATAGTAGTTTTTGTACTATAGGTACGAGAGGTATTCTGATAGTTGTAGAACCACGCATTAGCAACAGGAAAAAAAACAAATACTGCAAACGCTGGAAATCTGAATTACAAACAATAAATACAGGAAATAATGAACAGGTTAGGCAGCATCTGTGGAAAGAGGAACAGAATTAACAAAATTTCACAGTGGGCTTCAGAAATGGAGGCCAAAATCCCTCACTGTGTCGCAAACAGTCAGCTGGCTGCAATTTTCCCCAAATTGGGCTATTATTTTCTGGAAGGCAGGAGTGTTGTCCAATTGAAGAAGCAGCCATCTACCTTCTCAGATAAGTGAGCATGAAGGCCCCTCTATTTTGAAACCTTTTTCTCATAAACAGTTTGAAGTTTAAATTGAAAATGTCCTTTGATGCTAAATGTCCATTGAAGAAGGAAAATCCTTTCACAGCAGGGCCTGTGGCTGAAGGCAAGAAAGCAAGGAGGTCCACCATATCCTCCAAAAATAATCTGGTCCCTCCTCCCCACTCTCTACCAGTCTGGCCATGGTGAAAGCTGCTTGCAAGTACCTCGGTTGATTTTTGGCATTTCTGAATACCTAGAGTTGACTTGAAAATTGCAGTCAGCTCCTCATAGTATTCACCTTATAGACCTTTTAAGCAGCCTCAATAAGGGATTACCCGTCAGCAGCAATCCCCACTTCCTATTCTGTTTTTGGAGAGAAGATCCAGGGGTTGGATGATGCTAGGAAACAGACTGAAAATACTGCACAGAGGCCAGTATCCCATCACCAAGTCTCCCATTTTTTGCTTCTGCACAGTATGCAGGCAGTGGCCAGCCAGCTTGGAGTCAGTCCCCTGAACTGAAGAGATTCTCATCTCCTCGTTTTATTTTTTTACTTCAAACCATGACCACTGAAAAAATTCACAGTGGCTGGTTATCCCATCACCAAGTCATCCTTTATTTACTTGTGCACAGTACGCTGGCAGTGGCCAGCCAACTCGGAGTCAGTTGCCTGAACCAAGGAGATTCTAATCTCCTGGTTATACTGGCCAGCCAGGACTTTCCTGATTGGCCCACGTTAAACACTCCAATCAAGGATCTCATAGTCAACAAGATCCAGCTGGTTCCAATCACTACACAGACACACTGTCCATCAATGTGCAATCCTGTGCCTGCCCTTTCTGTGCTCAGCTGAGCGACAGATTTTCTCCCGACTTTTCAGCCAGGGAGGGGGGATATTGCCTTTTGTTCTCTTTTCACAGATACTGCCCAAGATGCTTATATTTCTTGCATTTTCTGGTTTTACAGCATCAAGGGTGCAGCGTATGGAGAAGAAAAGGTTTGCCAACATAATTTCTTTTACTGAATTGTGCCCTTTTAACATTTAAGATTTGTGTTCCCTAGTCCCGTTTTCTTTATTTTCTAGCTGGCATGCAGGCATTGTTTGTTGTGCAGGAATGTGGACACAATTATTCAGAAACTACACTTACTGGTAAAGAGAGAAAGTACTTTATTGCAGCTGAAATGGAGCGGTGGAAATATGGTCCGACAAATAAGAATTTATTCAACGGTCAGCCACTAGATACAGAAGGAAGGTAATTTTAAAATAAATTGATCTGTGATACTGGTTAAATGTGTATACGTTCTTTTGAATCTTCTGGCCATACCACTTCATCCATGCAGCTGATTTATGAGCAACAGATTTTAAAAATGGCAAAGAGACAGGGAATTAGAGGAGTTAACAAGTAGCTAAAGAGCTGGCATGTGAAAGGCTTTGCATTTTCACAGGGCAATTCTACCAGTGCTGGCATAGGAAGGAGTTATACCAATGAATGAGACTCCACACAACTGGAATTGGGCCAGTTTCCAAGTTGAAATGGTAAGTAAATGGTGGCAAAGACTTCAAAGAGTCTATTGGACTGGTAGTTATTGAAAAGAAGTGAAACAAGCACAAACTAAATGAAATTAGCAAGGAGAGCATGGAGCAAACCGAAGGGAGGAAACAAATATCCAGAAAATAAATATACCTAAACAATAGGACCGTTTTTAAAAAAGGTCAAAAATAAAATTAGAGTTGCTTCTAAAAATGAATTAAACTATTTCTACAGCTGTGAACACAAGGTGCAAAATAAAACTGGGCACTTGCTGGTAATAATATATTTCTGGAAGTCCCATTTATAGTTAGGATTATTGAGACAATGTAGTAGAAAAATCAGAGCTGGAAATCAAACATTGTGGGTATCATATATTTCAAAAGCTATAGCGGGAAAAAGAGAAGATGGAATAGCTCATATAATGAGAGTGGGGAAAAGAGTAATGCAGCCATTAGTACGACAGAAATAGAATCAATTTAGATAGAGATAATGTGTCATAGATTCTTAGAAGCTCAATCACATTGTAAGGGATGGTCTACAATGCACCAAATGTTGGAAGGAAGGCAGAGGAAAAGTATGGAGTAAATTAGGAAAATAATTACAACTGAAGTAGCCATCATAATCACGGGGGATTTCAAATATCAGTAAATTTATTGGCCATAAGATATAGCTAAAGGGGATAAAGGAATAAAAATTCCTGCAATGTGTGCAGGACTCCATTCTAACCCAATATACACGAGCCCAAAAATGGAGGATCCACTGGTGGATATGGTTATGGGGAATGAATCAGAGCAGATTAAAAAGTATACATAGAAGAATATTAAGGTAATAGTGACCATAATATAATGAAGTTTGGGATAATAATTAATAAAGACTTGAGAATGATAAAGACCACGATACTTTATTGGAGAAAAGCTGGTAAATGCTGAAAGTAAATATTGGGTAAAGTAATATCAGCAAACAATGATGTCAAATCACAGCAGAAAACAATTAAAATGTATTCACCAAAATACAAGGAAGTTATATTTTGCTAAAAACAAAAATTACCTAAACATGGTACCATAAGATGCCATAGATTGTGATAACGACATGAGGAAAAACTTGAAGGCAAAAAAAGTGACATTCCCTAAGTATAGGGAGGGGCATTACAAAAGAAATTCTGAGAGAACTCAGAATAAAATTATGAACGCAAAGAGGAAATATAAGCTTAACTTTTCAAAGGGCCAGTACATAACATAGATATCTTAAATTACACAAATACACAGGTATTGAAACTCCCTTTTGTTCTTGTTTGTAAACTACTGAAAGATTGGAAATTGATATGCTACTGACCTTGATATTATGAATAGTTGTTATTGATTTACTGAAAGCTTTTTGAGAGAGTAGGGAGGCAATCTGTTTTAAAGGGAATGATGAATTGCTGTTTTCTTTGGCTGCCATCTTGAATCTGGGTTCCCCTGTGATTCCCTCCTCTAAAGTACTCCATTAAAGTAGTAGGGCAGGACTTCGAATGCTCATCCCTGCAAGCTGACAATAGCAGTAGTTAATCAATTATGTAAAAATCAATTATGTAAGCCATAAACAGCAGAGGTCCCAGCACTGATCCCTGTGGAATACCACTAGTCACAACTCTCCATTCCGAAAAGCATCCTTCCACCACTATCCTCTGTCTTCTATGACTAAGTCAGTTCTGTATCCATCTTGCCAACTTAATCCTGATAATATGTGACTTCACCTTTTGGATCAATCTTCCATGAAGGACCTTGTCAAAGGCTTTACTGAAGTCCGTGTAGCGGGTCCCAGTCATTGAACTCTGATGTATTCCCTGTCCCAGACAATGGTAAAGATAAAGTTGCCATAGGGCTGCTCTCTCATTAGAGAGAGATGACTGGTAGTGGTTTAACCTGAAGGTTACCACCCTGAGGGGCGGGGTTAGTGTAGGCAAGTCCTTCATGGTAACCTCAGCTGGTGTGGAAATTGAACCCACACTGTTGGCATTACTCTGCATCACAAAACAGCCATCCACCCAACTGAGCTAACCAACTGCAAGGTCCTGGTAGAAGGGTAGGACGTGATTTAAGTCCAGCATAAACAAATAGACTAGTTGAGCAAAATACTTTTTTTTCCTGCTCTATAGCTTACAAACTCTATGCAGTCTTTGTGTTACAATGAAAAAGTAACCATCAGTAACATTTGTCATTATTTCATTTCATTTGAAGATTTTGCAGCACCAGATGCAAAAGATGTAAGTTCTCCCCACTACCAAAAAAAAAGGTTTTTGTTTAGTGTTGTCAATGTAGGTCAATAGGTTTATGAGTAAAGGTAAAATGCACCTTATTTCTCCTGCTCTTAATGGTTAAAGGTCGTGCCTCACTAACTTGATCGAGTTTTTTGAGGAGGTGGTGAAGATGTTTGATGAGCGAAAAATGGTTGATGTTGTCTACACGGACTTCATTAAAGCCTTTGACAAGGTCCTTCATGGAAGATTGATCCAAAAGGTGAAGTCACATATTATCAGGATTAAGTTGGCAAGATGGATACAGAACTGACTTAGTCATAGAAGACAGAGGATAGTGGTGGAAGGATGCTTTTCGGAATGGAGAGTTGTGACTAGTGGTATTCCACAAACCTCTGCTGTTTATGGCTTACATAATTGATTTGGAGGAAAATGTGGCTGGTCTAATTATTTGTGGAGTTGTGGATAGTGAGGAGGATTGTCAGTGGATACAGCGGCTATAGATCACTTAGAGGCATGAGCAGAAAAATGGCAGATGCAGTTTAATCTGGACAAATGTGAGGTGCTGTATCTTGGAAAGTCAAGTACACGTGAAAATTATGCAGTGACTGGCAGAGCCCCCTTAGGAGTATTGCTATGCGGATAGATCTAGGTGTGCAGGACCACAGATCACTGAAGGTGGCAGTGCAGGTAGATAAGATAGTTAAAAAGGCCTATGGCATGCTTGCCTTCATTGGAAAGGCACTGAATAAAGGGATGGGCAAGTTATGCAGCAGCTTTATAGAACTTTAGTTAGGCCATACATGGAATATTGCATACCGTTTTTTTTCCTTTATTCATTAGTGGGATGAGGGCATCGCTGGCTAGACAGCATTTAATGTCCATCCCTAGTTCCAGAGGTCAGTTCAGAGTCAGCCATATTGCTGTGGGTCTGGAGTCACATGTAGGCCAGACCAGGTAAGGATGACAGTTTCTTTCCCAAAAGGACATTAGTGAACCAGATGGGTTTTTCCAACAATCATGGTCATCATTAGATTCTTAATTCCAGATATTTTATTGAATTCAATTTCCACCATTTGCCGTTGCAGGATTCAAACCCAGGTTCCTAGAACGTTATCTGGTTCCCTGGATTAACAATCCAGCAATAATACCACTAGGCCATCATCTCCTTATTGCCTAGTCATCACATTACCAAAAAGATGTGGATGGTTTGGAGAGGGTACAGAAAAGGTTTACCAGGATGTTGCGTGATATAGGGGATTTTAGCTATGAAGAGAGCAATTAAGGAGAGTCGGGGGCAGAGTTGAGTATGGTAGGCATTACAAAAGAGAAAGTGCAAGAAAAGCTAAAAGGTCTAAAAATTGATAAATCTCCTGGCCCCGATGGGCTGCATCCTAGAGTTCTGAGGGAGGTGGCTGAGGAAATAGCAGAGGCGTTGGTTGTGATCTTTCAAAAGTCACTGGAGTCAGGGGAAGTCCCAAAAGATTGGAAAATTGCTGTTGTAACCCCCTTGTTTAAGAAAGGATCAAGGCAAAAGATGGAAAATTATAGGCCGATTAGCCTAACCTCGGTTGTTGGTAAAATTCTAGAATCTATCGTTAAGGATGAGATTTCTAAATTCTTGGAAGTGTAGGGTCGGATTAGAACAAGTCAGCATGGATTTAGTAAGGGGAGGTCATGTCTGACAAACCTGTTAGAATTCTTTGAGGAGGTAACAAGTAGGTTAGACCAGGGAAACCCAGTGGATGTTATCTATCTAGACTTCCAAAAGGCCTTTGATATGGTACCTCACGGGAGGCTGCTGAGTAAGGTGAGGGCCCATGGTGTTCGAGGTGAGTTACTGGCATGGATTGAGGATTGGCTGTCTGACAAAAGGCAGAGAGTTGGGATAAAAGGCTCTTTTTCGGAATGGCAACTGGTGACAAGTGGTGTCCCGCAGGGTTCAGTGTTGGGGCCGCAGCTGTTCACATTATATATTAATGATCTCAATGAAGGGACTGGGGGCATTCTGGTGAAGTTTGCCGATGATACGAAGTTGGGTGGACAGGCAGGTAGTATGGAGGAGGTGGGGAGGCTGCAGAATGATTTAGACAGTTTAGGAGAGTGGTCCAGGAAACGGTGGCTGAAATTCAACGTGAGCAAATGTGAGGTCTTGCACCTTGGAAAAAAGAATACAGGCATGGACTATTTTCTGAACGGTGAGAAAATTCATAAAGCTGAAGTACAAAGGGATCTGGGAGTGCTAGTACAGGATTCTCTAAAGGTTAACTTGCAGGTTGAGTCTTTGGTTAAGAAAGCAAATGGAATGTTGTCATTTATCTCAAGAGGGTTGGAATATAAAAGCAGTGATGTGCTTCTGACACTTTATAAAGCTCTAGTTACGCCCCATTTAGAATACAGTGTCCAATTTTGGGTCCCACACCTCAGGAAGGACATACTGGCACTGGAGCGTGTCCAGCGGAGATTGACACGGATGATCCCTGGAATGGTAGGCCGAACATAGGATGAACGGCTGAGGATCCTGGGATTGTATTCATTAGAGTTTAGAAGGTTGAGGGGAGATCTAATAGAAACTCACAAGATAATGCATGGCTTAGAAAGGGTGGACGCTGGGAAGTTGTTTCCGTTAGGTGGGGATACTAGGACCCGTGGGCACAGCCTTAGAATTAGAGGGGGTCAATTTAGAACGGAAATGAGGAGAAATTTCTTCAGCCAGAGAGTGGTGGGACTGTGGAATTCATTGCCACGGAGCGCAGTGGAGGCCAGGACGTTAAATGTCTTCAAGGCAGAGATTGATAAATTCTTGATCTTGCAAGGAATCAAGGGCTACGGGGAGAGTGCGGGTAAGTGGAGTTGAAATGCCCATCAGCCATGATTAAATGGCGGAGTGGACTCGATGGGCCGAATGGCCTTACTTCCACTCCTATGTCTTATGGTCTTATTGTCTTAAGAAAGGTTAGATAGACTGGTTTTATTTCCACTGGAAGGCAGGCGGCTGAGGGGTGACCTGATAGAACTTTTCTAAGATTGTGAATGGCGTGGATAGAGTGGAAAGTATGAGATTTTTTTTCCCAGGGTGGAGGGGTCAATTGCTGGGGGCCCAGGCTCAAGGTAGGGGGAGTAGTTTAAAAGAGATGTGCAAGGCTAGTTTTTCACACAAAGGGTGGTGAGTGCAATGAGCCACCAGAGTAGGTGGTGGAAGCAGACACAGTTACAACATGCAAGAAGCACCTGGATGAATAAGTGAACAGGAAGGGAATAGAGGGATACGGATCCTGTAAGTGAAAACGGTTTTAATATGGAAGGGCAAAATGTGTCGGTGCAGGGTTGGAGAGCTGAATGGCCTCTTCGTATATAATGTTACATTCTCAACTATTTATCCTTTATGGCTGGGCTTACTTAGTATGACAGTTCTATTGTTACTAGAACAATGGTCTTACTCTGTTCCTTTGTCAGTTATCTGACTTTGTATTTGCTTACCAACTACTTCAGGAACAGGATAATTTTAAAGGGAAGAAATAATTCAAAATCCTAATTTTAAATTTATGTCTGTACGCTATCATTTACCAGTTCTTAAACTTCCTGTGAGAAATTTCTGTAAAAAATGCGCGCAATTCCTTAGTCATTGCGGCTAAGACATCCAAATGTGTGTGTCAGTGCTTCAACGATATTTAATTAGTAATGTAAAGGAACAATATGTGGTAATCTTAACCAGTGAGAACTAATGAAATGAGATCTTTACACTGCAGAGTTGCAGCAAATTTTAACTGGCTCCCAATTGCACTGTGGGAGTCTAACTAACTATGTTAATGAGGTGTTCTTCCTCTTCATGGTGGTACCTCTCCACTATGATATCTGTTGCTGTAAAGAAATGCGATTATATGCATGGTGTGTTGCTGACAAATTGTCTGTATTCAACCACTTAAAGCACCTTCTTGCGGTTGTCTACATTCTCTTGTATGGATGTTCATATTGGATGAACAATGAAGCTTGGATGGAGGGTCTGTTTGTATGTCTCAACAATTACTTACAGTATTATACAAAGAATTGTTCATAGTGTTTTAGGAATACAATGTATTCTTTTAAAAATATTTTCAATCCTTGCAAATAAATGTGTACTTTTAATTTTTTGCAGTGATTCTGAGATTTTCTTCAAGAGAAGTGCTGATAAAATAGGAGGAGAATACTGGAAAGTTCGTTATGTTGAATATATTGATGAAACCTTTAGCACTAGAAAAGATCGATTACACGTGGAAGAACATCTAGGAATACTTGGTATCATATATGATTTGATGTTTAAACTTTTTATGTTTCTTGAAAGCATACAAAATTACATTATTTTGATTAATTGTTTTATAAGGCCCAGTAATTAAAGCCGAAGTTGGAGACACCATTTTTGTTACGTTTATGAATAATGCTGACCGTGCCTACAGCATTCAACCACATGGTGTCCATTTTACAAAGGTGTTTGACGGAATGAGCTACGTTGATGGTAAGTTCACGTTCGTGTTCTATTTGCAAGTTTCTCTTTTTATAAATTGTAGTACATTTAAAAATAGTACGATTGAGACTGAAGTTTACAGAATTATTTATTATAATAATTGAGATTTATCCTTTTTATATCACTCTAACCCCATGTTAGAATTAAGATTGTGCATTTACTGGTCAAATTGAGCTAGGCCAATTTTGTCAATTAAGTATCATAATTGGGCTGATTGCAGAGATAGGAGGAACTGCAGATGCTGGAGAATCTGAGATAACAAGGTATGGAGCTGGATGAACACAGCAGGCCAAGCAGCATCAGAGGAGCAGGAAAGCTGACATTTCGGGCCGAGACCCTTCTTCAGAAATGGGGAAGGGGAAGGGGGTTCTGAAATAAATAGGGAGGGACGAGAAGGCGGATAGAAGATGGATAAAGGAGAAGATAGGTGGAGAGGAGACAGACAGGTCAAAGAGGCGGGGATGGAGGCTAGTAGGTAGGAGATTGTGGTGGGAGGAGGGGATAGGTGGGAGGAAGGACAGGTTAGGTAGGCGGGGACAAGCTGGACTGGTTTTGGAATGCGGTTGGGGGAGGGGAGACTTTGAAGCTTGTGAAATCCACATTGATACAATTGGGCTGCAGGGTTCCCAAGCGAAATATGAGGTCCTGTTCCTGCAACCTTCGGGTGGCATCATTGTGGCACTGCAGGAGGCCCAGGATGGACATGTCGTCTGAGGAATGGGAGGGGAGTTGAAATGGTTCGCGACTGGGAGGTGCAGTTGTTTAGTGCGAACCGAGCATAGGTGTTCCGCAAAGCGGTCCCCAAGCCACTGCTTGGTTTCCCCGATGTAGAGGAGGCCACAACGGGAACAGTGGATACAGTATACCACATTAGCAGATGTGCAGGTGAACATCTGCTTGATGTGGAAAGTCTTCTTGGGGCCTAGGATGGGGGTGAGGGGGGAAGTGTAGGGGCAGGTGAAGCACTTCCTGCGGTTGCAGGGAAAATGCCGGGTGTGGTGGGGCTGGAGGGGAGTGTGGAGCGGACAAGGGAGTCATGGAGAGAGTGGTCACTCTGGAAAGCAGATAAGGGTGGGGAGGGAAAATGTCTTTGGTGGTGGGGTCGGATTGCAGATGACGGAAGTGTCGGAGGATGATGCGTTGGATCTGGAGGTTGGTGGGGTGGTACGTGAGGATGAGGGGGATTCTGTTTTGGTTGTTATTGCATGGAGCGGGTGTGAGGGATAAGTTGCGGCAAGTGTGGGAGACATGGTCGAGGGCGTTCTCGACCACTGAGGGGGGCAGGTTGCGGTCCTTGAAAAACGAGGACATCTGAGATGTTTGGGAGTGGAATGCCTCATCCTGGGAGCAGATGCGGCAGAGGCGAAGGAATTGGGAATAGGGGATGGCATTTTTGCAGGAAGGTGGGTGGGAGGAGGTGTATTCTAGGTAGCTGGGGGAGTCAGTGGGCATGAAATGGATATCGGTTTCCAGGTTATCTGGGGTGATTGCAGGATGATTAGAAGGTCAGGAAATCTAACAGAAATTGTTGCATTCATGACACAGTGTGTTTAGCTCATATATCCCGCAAAGGACAGTGAGTCAACTCTTAATAGTAACATGAAATGATCTTTCTTGATTATAACACAATTAATACTATAATAATGATTATGCTACAAACTAACAATTAATACTATGAATCTGACAGTTAATGCTGTAAATATAAGTCAGTATTTTGTACTTCAGCTTAACTTGGAATGATCAAACATCATCACACTAGGCCTTGACCTTGATCCATGTGGTGACAGTCATCTGGTCTTCCTCTCCCGGTGGGCACCTCTTCTTACAGTGGTTCGTCACAGGTTACTGCTCCCGAGGGTACTGTTGTGGTGATTCTTATTCTTGGAAGCTTCCGCACCTCTTAGGGAGGATCTTCGATTCCTACCAATGGATTGATCAGGAATCGATCGCCTAGCTTGATCACACCCATTCAGGCAGTGCTATGCGGATGGTGGGATGGTCTTTGATCCTTCATTTCTGAAAGTGTCGGGGCACATAAGTCAGATAGGCTTCCCAGATAAGAATGTGAGGTGCCCCTTTGGTCTGGAAACAGCTCGGTATTTCCTATTGTCCTGATAAATGGGCTTAGTCAATTGTGTATTGTGCTGTCTGCAGCTGCAGCCCTGTCTGGGTCTGCAGTTTGTTCATTTCAGTATCTTTGCATCATTACTTTGGCCAATGCTTGGCTTGATTTCCCAGCATGCATGGTGTATTATCTGATTCTACGACATCCATTCTACTAGATTCCTGCTAAGCTTAAGCCTGTCCTGTAGTAAAACCTGGAATAGACACCTAAAGCATGCACTCAAAGCTGATGAGAACTTCATTAACTGAAACCAAAGGGTAGAGAGTGGCTATTGTGCCAATTCCTGCTTCAAGGAATTGTTAGCACTGAATATCCAACACACCCATTATAATCTGATGGAGAGGTGGCCTCAGGTGAACCTACAGGAAGGGTGACCATTAAGATGCCGACAGACTGTAAAAGTAAGCCTTTTTCAAGGCATTCAGGTTTTTATGAGTCCTTGTGCGAATCTTTATTTATGTAGCACTGTAAGTCATCAAAGTTCTTGGCCAAAATTTCCTTTGTTTGTGTAAACACGCAGTAGAACCAAAGAGTTAACACAGTGTGGAGCTGGTGGAACACAGGGGACCAGGCAGCATCAGAGGAGCAGGAAAGTTGATGTTTTGGGTTGGGAGTTCTTACGATCTCTGGGTGAGTTAGAACCAAAGAGTGTTGTGATCCCTAAGAGACTGAGAGCTTTTAAAAAAAACATGAATTTATCAGCAACCGACAGATAAGATCTCATGTTTTAAGACTTTAGCTATAACAAACAAACTAAAATCAATAAAATAAACTTTAGCAAAAGGTAGTTAATGCACAAAACAAAAGAAAAGGTACTTCTATTCTCATTAACTAATGCAATCAAGTGATGTCTTATGAAACTGTGGAGCTGTGTACACATTTCTGGCAGATATATATAATTACAGGACCAATCCCACATTAACTGCCACCTCTCTAGCAGTTTCACTTCACCTCCCTACACACAAGGCCAAAACCTCTGGTATCCTGGAAAAACAATTTGAGTGCTTCAGATCTGACTTTTGTTGATGAGACCCAATCCAATTGTTCCCTGTTTGAAATCTCCAAGAGGTCTGTTTGTTCAGTTCCCATCTTTTTGAAAAGGAAACATTGTCTTGTCAGCAGACTGTATCTCCACAGCAGTATGTTATGTCTCTCCCTACCTTTCAAAAAGCAGACTGCCCTCATTTGAAATAACACAGCATGGAGCTGGAAGAACACAACAGGCCAGGCAGCATCAGAGGAGCAGGAAAGTTGACGTTTCAGGTCGGGAGCCTTTTTCAGAAGTGGGGAGGGGGAAGGAAGCTCAGAAATAAATAGAAAGAGGAGGGGTGGGGCTGGGGAAAGTAGGTGGGATGGTAATAGGTGAGTGTAGGTAGGGAGTAATGGGGATGGGGCAGTTCAATGGGAGGGATGGATAGGTGGGAGAGAAGATGGACAGGTTGTGACAGGTTAAGGAGGCGGGGTTGAGAGGGAGGGATGGACACGGATTGAGGCCGGGGGGTGGGGGGTGGGAAGATTTTAAAACTGGTGAATTCCATGTTTAGGCTATTGGGCTGTAGGGTACCGAGGTGGAATATGAGATGCTACTCCTCCAATTTGCGGGTGGTGTCATTGTGACACTGGAGGAGTCCCAGGATGGACATGTCACCTAGGGAGTGGGTGGGGGAGTTAAAATGGTTGGCGACTGGCAAGTGTTGCCGTTTGTTGCATACAGAGTGCAGATGCTTTACAAAACGGTCTATGCTTACTCTCACCGATGTAGAGGAGGCCACTTCGGGAGCAGCTGATACCATAGACCGAGTTGATGGATGTACAGGTGAGCCCCTGCCTAATATGGAAAGTTTGTTTTGACTTTGAACGGATGTGAAGGAGGTGGTGTAAGGGCAAGTGTAGCACAATAGCAGTTGTAGGGAAAGGTTCCGTGGATGGTGGGGTTGCTGGTGATTATGGAGCAGATGAGGGAGTTGCGGAGAGAGTGGTCCCTATGAAAGGCAGATAGGGGTGGGGAGAGAAATATCTCTTTGTTTGTGGGTTCAGATTGTAGGTGGTGGAAGTGGCAGAGAATGTTACATTGGATGTGGAGGTTGGTGGAGTGATATGTGAGGACAAGGGGGATTCTGTCTTTATTTTTGTTGGGGGGAGGGGATGTGAGGGCAGAAGTGCAGAAAATGCAAGGGATGCATTTGAGGGCATTTTCAATCACTGGAGAGGAGACGTTTTGGTCCTTGAAATAGGAGGACATCTGGGATGTGCAGGAGTGGAATGCCCCATCTTGGGAGCAGACACAGCGGAGGTGGAGGAATTGGCCAAAGAATATTGCATTCTTGCAGGAAGTTGGGTGGGGGGAGGTGTAGTCCAGGTAGCTGTGGGAGTCGGTGAGACCAACTGTAGAACTTGGTCTACTGCATCTGCTACTCCAAATGTGGCTTCCTCTACATCGGCAAGACCAAGCGTAGACTAGGAGACCGTTTTGTAGAGCATTTGCACTCTATACATGACAAATGACAACACCTTCCGGTTGCCAACCATTTTGACTCCCCCTCCCACTACCTGGGTGACATGTCCATCCTGGGCCATCCTACAGTGTCACAATGACACCACCCACAAACTGTAGGAGCAGCACCTCATATTCTGCCTTGGGAGCCTACAGCCAAATGGCCCAAATATGGAATTCACCAGTTTTAAAATCTCCCCACCCCCCGGCCTCATCCCATGTCCAACCCCTCCATCACATCCCGCCTCCTTGACCTGATACAACCTGTCCATCTTCTCTCCCATCTATCCACCCCACCCCGTTCTGAGGAAGGGTCACCAGACCTGAAACGTTAACTCTGTTTTCTCCTCCACAGATGCTGCTAGACCTGCTGAGCTTTTCCAGCAACTTTGTTTTTGTATCCCCCCCCCACCTCATTGACCAGTCCTCACCATCCCCTACCTGCACTCATCTATCACCATCCCACCTATCTTCCCCAGGCCCTCCCCCCCTCACGATTTATTCCTGAGCTCCCTCCCCCTTCCCCATTTCTGAAGAAGGGTCCTGATCTGAAAAATCAGCTTTCCTGCTCTTCTGAAGCTGCCTGGCCTACTGTGTTCTTCCAGCTCCATACTGTGTTATTTCTGACTCCAGCATCTGTAGTTCTTGCTATCCCTGCCCTTTTTTGAAAATGCGTTAGGAATGTAACTTGGAATTTCAGTAGGTTTCTGTTTACTCGATTGAATCCAAATCACATGGGCCTGTTTATGCGTATAGATGGCTACTGTGGCTAACCACCCTCCTTTGCAGAATAGTCTGTTTCACCTTAAGTTGTAAAGTTCGGCATTTGTGACACGAAGAACTACAGTGTGATTTTTTTTGAAAGACAGCCTCTTATGAACGTCCACTCATAACTATACAGATACACTGTCAATGACTTGCCAAAAAAATCATTCCATCAGACTGCAAAGGAACTTTTGCGAATAAGTCTGAAACAAAATTCTTGTTAATATCTTTTTAATTGGAATTTTAAGGTTTTGAGAAAAATGGTTCCCGTGTAGAGCCTGGCACATCCTTCATGTACAAGTGGACAGTACCTGACCATGTTGGACCTGCAGTGAACGATCCACCCTGCCTAACTTGGATGTACTATTCTGCCACCAATCCAGTTGAGGACACCAATTCAGGACTTGTTGGACCACTGATTGTATGCAGACAGAATACACTAAATCCAGATGGTTCACAGGTAGATTGCCTTTGAATTCTTTAAGCCTATTCCATTAAATATATTTCTTATTTTTCGTTTTGTTAGTTGTTGCAACTTACTTTTCCTTTACTTTATAAAAGAGATAGTGCATAGTGGTAATGTTACTGGATGAGTAATCTAGAGGCTTAGGTTGGTCCTCTGGAAATGGTGATTCAAATCCTAGCATGGCTTCTGGTGGAATTCAGTTTTCAGTTAGTAATTTTTTTTATTCACTTATTGGATGTGAATGTCTCTGGCTGGTCAGCATTTATTGCCTGTCCTTCATTGCTCTTGAGAAGCCTTCTTAAACTTCTGCAGTCCATGTATTGGGGATTCCAAGATTTTAAACCAGTGGCAGTGAAGGAACGGCAATATATTTCCAAATCAGGATTGTGAATGGTTTGGAGATGAACTTGCAGGTGATTTGGTTTGATTTTATTTATTTATTGTTGCATGTAAAAATACAGTGAAAAGTGTTGTATAGTATCACCACTGTCTGGTGCCATCTTAAAGCACAGTAAAATAAAGCAAAACAGAGAATATAAAGGCAGAAAAAATAATGAAATAAAGGAAAAGGGTTCAACTTTACAGTCCTTCTTGTTAAGTGCTCCGCCATGGACATTAGGCCTGGTGGCCAAGCACAATTCCACATTGCCATGCCGCCACCACTGGAACGAAAGTCACCACTGTTTGGTGCCATCTTGCCTCCACCAACAACTTCAATACTAGGAGTCCTCGCTGGATCTCACCAAGGCAAATGCCACCGGGTACCATACTGGCTCAAACTCAACTCTGTCACCGCTATGAGTCTGCTTCTGGTCTACCTTGCAGATGCAGTCACCGTTGATGCTGCCAAGTCTCGTATAGGGCCCAAACTCGCTTACACTGTTGCCTCCATGAATCTGCGCTGGACACAGACACCACTAGGAACACAGAGATTTGCTTCTGCCAAAGCAGCCATGAGGTGATGCTAGGAGCCGCCGGGAACTCAAACTCACCTCCACCGCCACCACAAGTCTGTGCTGGGTCCACTCGCCTCTGACGCTGTCGCCACAACAGAGCTCTTCGACAAGTGATAATTAAAATAAAAGAGAAAAAATACAGAAGAGAAAAATGAGAAAACAGAGAGAATAAAAGAAAAGAACCAAAAAGAAAAGTGGATGGAGCTCAGAAGCCCTACTACACTGGCATCTTACTGGAAAGCGGTGGTGTTCCCGTGTTTCTGCTGCCCTTGTCCATCTAGATGGAAGTGGTCATGGGTTTGGAAGGTGCTGTCTGGGAATCTTTGGTGAATTTTTGCAGTGGTACACAGTGCTGCTACTGAGCGTTCGTGGTGGGTGGAGTGGATATTTGTGGCTACGGTGCCAAACAAGCAAGCTGCGTGGCTGCTTTGTCCTAGGTTGTGTGTAAAGCTTCATGGGTGTTTTTGGAGCTGTACTCATTAGGTAATTGAGAAGTGTTCCATCTGGAATATGGAAAATAGTGCAAGTCTCAGGAATGATGACAATGGCAACTTATCATCGCAAGTCGTAAAAACCCATCTGATTCACTATGCCTTTTAGATAAAGAAACTGCTGTCTTTAGCTAGTCTGGCCTATGGTTCCAGGCACACAGCAATGTGGCTGCTTTTTAACTGCCCCATGAAATAACCAAAGAAGCCTCTCAGTTCAAAGCATGGACAAGAGATAGACAACAATTGCTGTCTTTACCAACAACTCTCTCATACTATGAAAGAAAAGAAAAAAGAAACTACAACATAGGCTGATATATTTTAAATCAGAGGAAAACTCTATACTGGTTGAGGTTATGCCTAGGACAAAGGGAGATGGTTATGGTTGCTGGAAGTTAATTACCTCTTAGGTCATCACTACAGGAGTTCCTTAGGATAGTGTCCTAAGTCCAAACATCTTTGCTTCATCAATGTTTTTCCCTCCATCATATGGTCAGAGTGTGAATGTTTACTGATGAGTGCGCAGTATTCAGTACCATTTGTGATTCCATAGAAACTGAAGCAGTCTGTGTTCCCATGTAGTAAGATCTAGGCGGTATTCAGGCTTGGGCTGATAACTGGTAAATAACATTCACAAGGGGTTTAGCATGCTTACTTTCATTGGTCAGAACATTGAATACAGTTACAGCTGTACAAGACATTGATAAGGCAACATTTGGAGTACTGCATACGATTCTGGTCACCGTGCTATCGGAAGTATGTTATTAAACTGAAAAGGGTGCAAAAAAGATTTACAAGGATGTTGCTGAGACAAGAATGTTTGAGTTATAGGGAGAGGCTGGATTGGCTGGCACATTTTTCCTTGGAATTTAGGAGCCTGAGGAGTGACCTTATAGAGGTTTAAAAAGTCACGAGGGGCACAGATAATGTGGATAACCATATTCGTTTCCCAAAAACTAGAAGTCATGGGTTTAAGATGAGAGGGGAAAGATTTAAAAGGTACCTGAGGGACAACTTTTTCACACAGAGGATGGTGCATATACAGAACAAGCTGCCAGAGGAGTTGGTAGAGGCAGGCACTTGGAGTATTGTGTGCAGTTTTGATCTCCAAATTTGAGGAAGGACATTCTTGCTATTGACGGAGTGCAGCGTAGGTTTATGAGGTTAATTCCCGGAATGGCGGGACTATCATTTGTTGAAAGATTGGAGCGACTGGGCTTGTATACACTTGAGTTTAGAAGGATGACAGGGGATCTGATTGAGATATATAAGATTATTAAGGGATTGGACACTCTGGAGGCAGGCAGCATGTTTCCGCTGATGGGTGAGAACCAGAGGACACAGTTTAAAAATAAGGGGTAGGCCATTTAGAACAGAGTTGAGGAAAAACTTCTTCACCCAGAGAGTGGTGGATATATGGAATGCTCTGCCCCAGAGGGCAGTGGAGGCCAAGTCTCTGGATACTTTCAAGAAAGAGATGGATAGAGCTCTTTATAGATAATGGAATCAAGCGTTATGGGGATAAGGCAGGAACAGGATACTGATTGTGGATGATCAGCCATGATCATAATGAATGGTGGTGCTGGCTCGAAGGGCCGAATGGCCTACTCCTGCACCTATTGTCTATTGTCTATTGGCACAGTTACAACATTTAAAGGTATTTGGACAGGTACAAGGATAGGAAAGGTTTAGAGGGATACGTGCCAATTGCAGGCAAATGGGACTTTGTTCAGTTTCGGAAACGCACCAGCTGGAAGTTCCTCTCCAAGCGACACACCATCTTGACTTGGAACTATATAATTGTTCCTTCGCTGTCCTTGGGTTAAAAATTGTACCTTCTTTCCTCAACACTATTGGTGTACTCATACAAGACACACAGCAGCAGCTCAAGAATGTGTCTTACCAGCATCTTCTCAAGGACAATTAAGGAGAGTTTCAAATGCTGACTTTGCTAGTGATGCCTACATCTCAAAGAAATGTTAAAAAAAAATGTAGAAATATTTACTGTGGTTGTGCAACATTTGTCTCTTTGCTAATGTTAAATAGACATTAACTAGTTTATTTTAAATGAGTTAATATGTTTATAGATGTCTTTGCGAAAGGCTGTTTTTTTGCCATCACACTGACACGATTGCACATATTTGTATCTATTCTGTCTGCCAATGCATTGTATTTCTTCCCATTGCTAAATCCATGCTTTTGTGCCTGGTTTGAAGCAGTCAGAAGATGTTCATACACCTGCTGAAATTCTGCAGCATTTTCTTCAGAATTTGTTTCAGATTTTCAGCATCTGCATTATTTTGCTTTTATTTATTATTGTTATGCATCTGTTGTTTGCTGACTGCTTGCCACCCCATCACTACGTTCTAAGGATAGGTCACCGGAACCGAAACGTTAACTCTGTCTTTTCCTTCATGATGCTGCCAGACCTGCTGAGCTTTTCCAGCAACTTTGTTTTTGTTACTACTGTCCGGCCCCTTGCTACTCATCTTGGTCCCTTGCCTGTCCTCCCTTTCTCAGCTTCTCACCATCCCATTTGGCGTCTAGTTTAACACTGGCCTCCAAAATACTTACTGCCTCACTCAACACTTTGCTCTCAACCTCTTGCCACCCTGCTCACCGCACTACTTCCATTTGCTTGCTACTCTTCTTCCTGACCCTAAACCAGATTAATACCAGCGGCAGGAGGTTCAAAACCCATTCCTATTAAGGTAGATGGAAAGCTTCCTTTCTCATCGTACCCATAGTAAAAAGTCAAGATGCTTTGTCATGCTTCGGGATGTAATCACCAATTACCTTCCTTTGAGCAGGCAATTCCAGAAGAAGAAAAGATTTTTTGAATCTAGACACCTTTGCTCCCCAAAAATGTTATGAGTCCTGGTCAATGACGTTGGTTCAGTTTCTGCTTGCAACAAATAAACTTGTATTATCTGGAGTAGATCCGGACATGACCATTTGTAGCTTTGTTGAAACTGAACAGAGTAAATAAATCCACTGCCTTCACCTTTAAGTGAGTCCACCAAGCCAGTGTCTTTAATCGTTACACGGTATGCTGAATCTACTTGGGTTTCTGATTTGGAATGATATCAAACACAGTGTTCACACTTGGGAGTTTTCCATTAATTTCAACTCAAAAGCATCCTTCCAACTTATGAAATGTCTTTGCTTTGCAGAAAGACATAGAAAAGGAATTTTACTTGCTGTATACAGTTTTTGATGAAAATCTTAGCTGGTATCTTTCAAAGAATTTGGAGACATTTGTTCAAAATACTTCCAACATCGATTGGGAGGATGAAGAATTTCAAGAATCAAATAAAATGCATGGTGCGTGACTGTCATGGGAATATTTTTGTGTTTAAGCACTTTGGGGTGTTGCTGCATTTTGTAATGTGTAATTAGTGAAATTTTAAACCTTTAAATGGTTTTAATTTTTTTAATGTTTTTAAATGGTTTTAATGTTTTTATGGAGGATTGTCAGTATTTCTCTGTGCTCTGCATTATTGTGCGGTTAAAAAAAACTCTAACAAGTCTGCCAGCGAATGATGGCAGTACAATTCTTCACACATATGTTTGCAAGTATGCAAAGTAAAATTAATAAGCTCCCTGTAGAGCTGGCAACTTCACTATTGATGGAAAAGAACAAGTGATATAAAGAGAAAACATATTTTTGAAAAATGTAGCTGTGGCTTTTGGTCAATTTGTTGACCATGTTGAGTTTGCTGCTATCATTCAGAGCAGTAGTCAGAATGCTTCAACTGACCTCGATGTCCCTGGGTAAACATAAGGGTGGAATAAATTTATATTTGATGGCTATTCAGTGATCTATGTTTGAAGGTGAAGGTGAGGCCACTATGTCATTTTACAATCCCTTTCCCCAGTGCCTCACCACAAAACTATCTGCTCCTGCTACTTGTCTAGGCATACTCATGGAAATGGGCACTGGAAAGCTCCTATTAGATTCCCTACAGTGTGGAAACAGGCCCTTTGGCCCAACAAGTCCACACCGACCCTTGGAGCATCCCACCCAGACCCATTCCCCTATAACCCACACACCCCTGAACACTATGGGCAATTTAGCATGGCCAATCCACCTAGCCTGCACATCTTTGGACTGTGGGAGGAAACCAGAGCACCTGGAGGAAACCCACGCAGACACAGGGAGAATGTGCAAACTCCGCACAGACAGTCACCTGAGGCTGGAATCGAAACCGGGTCCCTGGTGCTGTGAGGCTGCAGTGCTAACCACTGAGCCACCGTGCCGCCCATCAAATGAAATTTCATCCAATGAGATCGTAAGTCGCTATCTGGAGTGAAGGGACATGGTGTTTGATAAATGGCAAGTAATATTGCCATGACGTAAATACGAGAAAATGGCCATCTCCAATAAGAGATAATCTAGCCATCTTCTGTTGACATTTAATAAGACCATAAGACCTTAAGACATAGGAGTGGAAATAAGGCCATTCGGCCCGTCGAGTCCACTCCGCCATTTAATCATGGCTGATGGGCATTTCAACTCCACTTACCCGCACTCTCCCCGTAGCCCTTGATTCCTTGCAAGATCAAGAATTTATCAATCTCTGCCTTGAAGACATTTAACGTCCTGGCCTCCACTGCGCTCCGTGGCAATGAATTCCACAGGCCCACCACTCTCTGGCTGAAGAAATGTCTCCTCATTTCCGTTCTAAATTGACCCCCTCTAATTCTAAGGCTGTGCCACGAGTCCTAGTATCCCCACCTAACGGAAACAACTTCCCAGCGTCCACCCTTTCTAAGCCATGCATTATCTTGTAAGTTTCTATTAGATCTCCCCTCAACCTTCTAAACTCTAATGAATACAATCCCAGGATCCTCAGCCGTTCATTGTATGATGATATCACCATCACTGATTCCCCAACATCCTGGAGGGTTACCATTGATAAATAATTAAACTGGGCAAGCCACAAAGAGGCTAAGAATTAGGCAGCCTTCATTTCTGGCTATGGAGGCTAGGAATTAGAAGGCCTTTACCTTACCTATAACTCCCCAGTGCCTGCCTACTCTTTCCAAGGCACAAGTCAAGAGTCACTCTCCACTTGCCTCAATAGGTATCGTTCCACAACTTTCAAGGGTTGCAGCACTTTCAAAGACAAAACAGCCCACATGGTTGGCACTCCACCACGTTCTACATTTGCCCCCTTCATTGATGCACAGAAGCAACCATGTATGCTTCTACATGATGTACTGCTGTAACTCACTAAGGCTCCTTTGACAGTACCTTACAAATTGAAATCTCTGCCACTTGGAAGGACAAGGGCAGCATATTTATGGGAATACCATCATTCATAAATTCTCCTTCAAGCCACTCACCATCATGACTTTTAACTATATGGCTGTTCCTTCACTGTTTTTGGATTAAGATTTTGGAGCTTCCTCACTAATAGTACTGTGGGTACCCTAATAGCCCAAGAACTACAACAGTTCAAGAAGGTAGCCCACCTCCACTTTCCCAAAGGCCATTTGGGATGGAAAATAAATGCATGCCTAGCCAGGGATGCCCACGTCCCATGAATGATTAGAAAATAATGGGTGCTATGAAATGTTATGCTGATGGTTTGTCTGCAAACAGTAAGGTGCAGATTAACAAGAACTGTGTCAATGTATTTCCTAGAGTGTTTATTATGTATGCTGTACATACCTTGGTGAGCCTTTCCTTCATATTTCCTCATTTCTCCTGTCGGCTGCTTGCCCATATCACTGCAGGGTCTCAAACTCACATGCTATCTCCAACTCTGCATTTTGTGCCTTTGATCACAGGCTAACCATGTAATCTTTTTGATATTAATTGTTCACTCTTGGGCTATTATGTCTACATTTCAACTATCAATTTTATCCTTGTATCCTATTGATTAACCTTTCTAATTATCTTGTGTTAAGTAATGTGACACATTTCTTAAAACATTGCTTTTGGAATCATTAGTCTGCTTATGCTTTCAGTACTTATTTAGCACTTTGGGTAATTAAAAGCTATTTCAAGGCATTTTCAACAAACTTTACTGCTTTCTGACATCATTGATTGATTGATTGTCACATGTACCGGAATACAGTGAAAAGCTTTGTTTATGAGCAGTACAGGCAGATCATAGTAAGCTAGGATATACAGATCAAAGGTTGTAAAAAACTTAGACAGAAGCATACAGATTACATTGCACAGGGCGAATGCTAGGTGAGATCAACGTTAGCAAGATCAGCATTATTTGAGGCTAGAGAGTCCATTCATCAGTCTAATAATGGCTGGGACAAAGCTGTTCCTGAATCTGCTGCTGTGTGTGTTCAAGCTTCTGTAATTTCTGCCTGATGGAATAGATTGTAGGAGATCATCACCGGGGAGCGAGGGCTCCTTGATGATGCTGGCAGCCTTTCCATGGCAGCAAGCTGTGTAAATGGAGTCCATGGAAGGTCAGTTTCCATGATGGTTTGGGCTGTGCACACAACATCCTGTAGATTCATTCAGTCCTGGGCAGAGCAGTGGCCATACCAGGCCGTTATGCACATGGACAGTATGCTTTCAATGCTATACCTGTAGAAATTGGTGAGAGTCCCTATGAATATGCCAAATTTCCTGAGCTGCCTGAGTAAGAAGAGGCATTGTTGTGTCTTTTTGACCATCACATCAGTGTGGGAAGTCCAAGACAGGTTGGTGGTTACCGTCACGCTGAGGTATTTGACGCTCTCAACTCTCTCAACCTCAATTCCATTGATATAGGTGGGGGTGTGTTCTCCTCCTTTCTTTCTGAAGTCAATGATCAGTTCTTTAGTTTTGCCAACATTGAGAGAGAGGTTGTTCTCATTGCATCACATTACCGAGCCCACTATCTCCCTTCTGTATTTTCACTCGTCATTGTAAGATATCCAGTCTACTGCACTGGTGTCGTCAGCAAAATTGTAGATGGCATTCACTCAAAATTTGGCAACACGGTCGTGGGTCGACAGGGAGTACAGTTGCGGGCTGAGGACACATCCCTGGGGGGCTCCAGTGTTGAGTGTTATTGTGGATGAGGTGCTGTTATCTATCTTCACTGATTACGGTGTCTGAGTCAGAAAGCTGAGGATCCAGTTGCAGAAGGCGGAGCCAAGACCAAGGTCTTGGAGTTTTGAGATCGCTATGGAAGGGATAATGGTGCTGAGGGCAGAGCCATAGTCAATGAGCAGGGGTCTGAAGTAGGTGTCTGTGTTGTTCACATGTCCCAAGGATGAGTGCAGGGCTAGGGAAATGGCATCAGCTGTGGACCTGTTACGTTGGTAGGCAAATTGTAGGGAATCAAGGCAGGTTGGAAGACTGGTGCACCTTTAGGCTCTTGCGTGTATGGTGGCTGATAGTAAATTTGTAATCACTGTAAAGAAGATATTTTCATTGACCTTAGCAAATGATCATTATCGTTAGATTAAAAGCTAAGAATTGATTTTCTCCAATTCTTGGGCAGGGAGTTTGTGATTTGCATTCATTCTGTTTACTCATTAACATGATTGTAGTGTTCAGCAGATGGTGGTTGGTTAGCTTAGTTGACTGGATGGCTTGTTTGTGATGCTGGGTGACATCAACAGTATGGTTCAATTCCCACACTGGATGCAGTTACCATGTAGGCCCCTCCTTCTCAACCTTGCCCCCTCCCCTGAATTGCTGTGACCATCAAGTTAAGCTCACCACAGTCGTCTTTCTCTAGAAAGCAACCCGATGGCCCACTGGGATTATGGCGACTTTATCCTTAGTGATCAGCCAAGTGAGACCTGCACTTCTGGCTGACTGACGCTTCACAGTAGGTTCAGCAATGTCCATAGTTACCATGTGCCCAGATGTTCTGCATCTCTTAAAAAAACAACCTACCCTTTGCGGAACCTGTTGATGACTGCTTGCAATTGGCTGCATGTAGAAGAACAAATGGAACATCATAAATGTGAGAGGGCTCCTGGTTTCTCAGATGTGATACATGATGGTTTTGTGGTGGAGATTAACAGAAAGAGAGAAGGGAAGTGAGTAGAAAGCTATTGAGGCATACCCTGTGAAGGAAATGGAAATAAGTGGCAATAGAGGTGCAGTCCTGGAATTTGGCTGCAAAGACTTGTGCTGCAAGGAGTTCACTGACCTCAAGACGTTCGTCAAGCTCAGTGAATACACACTTAAAGGACATCTCATTTGCAACCCCTCACACACACATTTTGCTGTGCACTGCACTTTCACTGATGGAGAATTTTTCAAGATCTCCACCAATGTCTTTATCAGCAACTGCTGCAAAAATAACTTGGGGCATGGAATTCATCTTTCAAAATTATTCTTTAAATTACTGATGTACAAGAATGGTTTTCCTGTTGGTGAAGTAGATTAATTAATTCTAAGTGGCTGTGGTGTTTATTACCTTTTAGAAGTGGAGAACTGTCATCTTCAGCAACCTGATGGTACTTGATCAATTTGTACATAAACATAAGAATCAGCATGACCATCTCAGTTTGAGTGAGAAGAGCACCATTTACAGCAAACCAGTACTACTCTGGCCCAGCAGGAACTGAAACTATAAAAAGCTGCAGAAAGAGTGCAACAAACCAAACAGCACCATCCAAGGTTTTCAGTTGCTGCACTGTGGATTCCTTAGTGCAAAAAATTGACAGGAGGGATGTTCTGGTGCGAGTTTGCCTCCAACATGATGTTTTATGAGGTGCAGAAATGCTTATGTTAACTCCTGTAATGCTTTATTATTGGGAACATCATCTCCAGAATATGTATGTGCTAGTTTAACCTCCCTTTCCCTCTCCTCATCTTCACAATTGGGTCACTAAAGTGAATGGGTGAGAGCTCTGCCCTCATGGTGGCCAGGATGATGAGACCACCACGTATTGGAGCATCTGCACTAGTGAATACAGGAAGGCTCCTACAGAACACTTTTGAAGAGCCCACTATCCTGTTGCAGGCATGTGTACGTTCCTCCTGTTTCTCTATGTTCAGAGAGAATGGAGTGATATTTCCTCTGCAACCAAGTGGAGCCTCTGTTGACTTGGCTGAGTTGGTAGCACTCTCGCCTCATAGTCAGAAGTCAAAAGGTATGACCTCAATGTCTCAATGAACACAAAGATCAAGGCTGATACAACAGTATAATACTAAGGGAGTGTTGCACAGTTAGAAGGTCTTCCCTCAGATAAAATGTTAAAAGGTACTGTTTGTCCTCTGAGATGAATGTGAAAGATGTTATGGCTCTATTTTAAAGAAAGGCAGGGATATTATCCCTTGGCCTTTAGATATTTTCTAATCAACCTGTTCGGAGATTACACACCTTTGGAGCAAGTGGGACTTGAATTTGGACCTCCTGGCTCATAGGTTGGGTCACTACCACTGCACCACAAAAGCCATCTCCCTTGGTCTCAATTACTTTATCTATCAATCAAAATCACAATGGCAAAATATTTGATCATTGTCACATCGCTGTTGGCAGGAAATTTGCTGAGTTCAAATTACCTGCAGTGTTTCCTCCTTAACAACAGGGACTGCACTTGGGGCTTCACTATCTGTAAAGCAGTTTGAGATTTCACGACTGGTGCTATATAAATGTAACTACAATTCTTGGATGCAGTAACAGATAGTAAACTTAAAGACTATCGTGATGTAATCTATTAATCTAGTTACACTTGCAAAGAAATTGAGACCGACAGTTCCTTCACAGACACTGACAGCAGTGTGTATTCTTTGTTGTGAGGCTACAAATCTGGGTTCATTTCAGGACCTCAACCTTGGTAAAGCATGGCCACTACATGTAATGTCTCTGACTTAGGTGCAGGTAGAATTTCTCCTTCCTGAAAACCATAGAAGGGCCGGGCCCCTTATTAAGACCCCTTCTCCCCTCCACCTCAGTCTCGTTCTATGAGCAGCTTATCTCTTTACTGTGTCTGCGCCATCTCTCTTTAATGCTGAAATCCAGTGGTGACTATTTAGCAATTGGTGTATTCAGAGCCCTTGCTCTCCTATAGAATCTCCTCCAGACACTTCCAAAAATTCAACAACTGTTAGTAGAAAACAACCAGGAACAAAATTCAAAGTTGGATGATGATCTCTTTTTGATGGGGGAATTCCCATCTTTCTGAGCACATGTTCAGCTGTCTGTATTTAGGAGGGATGAAAACTAGAGTAGTAAAGCTGAACATGGCAGGCGAGGGGTCAAATCAGTGCTAGGTATTGAATGTCATCATAATCTGCTTATTTTTATATGCTTTAAGTGGATGCCAGATGACATTTGGCATGGACCATGGTAGAAATTGGTGCAACCAGTACCATTTGCCATTTTCCTACTGACTCTGAATTTAAATACGATGTATTCTGCAATAATGTTACGCACACTTTGAAATGTGTTAGTATAAATCAGCAAAGACATCAGACTGGATGTTAAAAAACCCAAAAGAACTATGGATTCTGTAAATGTGAAACTAAAACAAAAGTTGCTGGAAAAGCTGAGCAGGTCTGGCAGCATCTGCAAAGAGAACCAAAGTTAATGTTTTGGGTCCGATGACCCTTCCTCAGAACTAATGGTAGCAAGGAAAAGGTCAGTTTATGTGAATAAGATAGGATGGGGGGAGGGGGTAATGAGTAAACGATAGGTCGGGTTAGAGCACAAAGAGAGAGAAGAACAGTTGGACAGACAAAGGAGTTGATAGCAATCCCACTGGGAGGGTGAATAGCTGTTAATGGAGACTGTTAGTGGCTAACAACAGGTAGTGTGTAATGGCAAGCAATGTGATAAAAAGGCTTGCTGTGTGTGTGGAAGGGGGTTAGGACAGGGGGGAGTTCAGGTCCTAAAATTATTAGACACAGCATTGAGTTCAGAGGGCTGCAGGGTCTCCAGGTGGAAAATGAGGTGTTGTTCTTCCAGCTTGTGCTGCGTTTCACTGGAACACTGCAGCAAGCCTGAGACAGAGATGTTGGCCAAGGAAGAAGGTGGTGTTAAAATGGTAGGCAGTGGGAAGCTCAGAGACTTCTTTGTGGGCAGATGTTTTATTCTGAAGAATCCCAGGCCCTTCAGCCCAACAAGTCCATACTGACCTTCCAAACAGCACCCCACTCAGATCCATTCCCCGATCCCTTTTCCCTGTAACCAACCTACTCTACACATCCCTGAACACTGTGGGCAATTCTTACCTTAAATCTATTCCTCCTAGTTAATGTCCCCTCTGTGAAAAGCAAAGAAACCTTCCCATCTACCCTTTTTTGCAGACAGACCCTGAACTTCCTGATGCCTGGGTGGGATGCTCTGAGGGTTGGCATGGACTTGTTGGGCCGAAGGGCCTGTTTCCACACTGGTTTAATATTTCCGTAATGGTTCATTTGATAGCATTCTTTCTCTGAGTCAGAGATTGTGGATTCAAAACAGTAAACTCCAGTGCAGCACTTTGAGAGTGCTACATTGTCATGCCTCTTTGAATATGACATTTAACCAAAGCTCTGTCTGCCTGCAGTGTATGAAAGAAAAACAGCAGAATTATCTTGGTTTCTTGCCAATGTTTATCCTTCAATCAACATCACCAAAATCACAGATTATCTGGTCATTATCAAATTGCGAATTTTGGGAGTTTGCTGTGTGCAAATTGGCTGTTGCATTTCCTGCTTAGAAAAGTGATTTGGCCAAATCCTTGTTGTGTGCAGGGAGTCAGGGCATGGATGTCCTGGGGATAACACAAAACACCAGTGGTGGTATAATAGAAATCCCCAAGCTGCTATGAAGGACCACATAATCTGTTGGGACCTATCAATTAGGGGAAAAAGAATTCGTTTGTGCTGACCTTGCATGTACAGAGATCTGTGAGCAGTGCATCCGTGTATAATGAACAACAAAAACATAAATTGCTGGTAAAACTCAGCAGTCCTGCTGGAGAGAAATCAGACTTAACATTTTGGGTCCAGTGACCCTTCTTCAGAACTGATGGTAACTGGGAAAAAGTAGTTTTTTATGCAGAAGATAGGAAGGGGGTAGGGGGTTAAGGAGTGAACAATAGGTGCAGATAGAGCTTAAAGGGAGAGGAACACAGTTGGCCAGATACAGGAGAGAATAACTGTCAGCTTAGGAGAATCAATAGCTCCTAATGGGACTGTTAGGGGCTAACAATGGTTAGTGTGTAATAGCAGACCATGTGATTAAAAGGCCTGGTATGTAGGCATTGGGGTAAGGACATGGGAGAAGTTACCTCAAGCCCTGAAATTGTTGAACTCGATATTAAGTGCAGAAGGCTGTGGAATTCCCAAGCAGAAATTGAGGTGCTGTTCTGCTAGCTTGAGCTTTGCTTCGCTGAAACACTGCAGCAAGACTGAGATAGAGATGTTGGCCAGGGAACAAGGTGGTGTGTTGAAGTGGCAGGCAACTGGAAGCTCAGGGTCTGTCTGCAAAGAAGGGTAGATGGAAAGTTTTTTTTCTTTTCACAGACGGGCCATTAACTAGGATGAATAGATTTAAGGTAAGAATCAGAAGATTTAGAGGCATTTATAGAATACTGTTTTTACCCAGAATAGGTTGGATAACTGGAAGTCAAAGTCTGAAAGGATGGTAGAGGCAAAAGTCATCACAACACTTAAGAGATATTCAGATGAACACTTGAACTGACATAGCATACAAGACTATGGGCCTATTGCTGGGAAATGGCATCAGAGTAGGTAGGTGCTTGATGATTGACACAAACACAATGGACTAAAGGGCTTCTTCCTGTGCTATGACTCTAAGTAAATATACTGGAAATTTTTGCTGTGTAATAATACAATTATAATATATATTTTCCAGCCATCAACGGTTACATGTTTGGTAACTTGCCTGGACTAGAAATGTGCAAGGGTGACAATGTTTCATGGCATTTGATTGGACTTGGCACTGAAATCGACATGCATGGAGTCTATTTTCAGGGCAACACTGTCCAATTCAGGGGGACCACCCATGATGTATTCAGTGTGTTTCCTCATACTTCTGCAACAGTCTTCATGCAGCCTGATGATATTGGTATGAGTTCTTCCTTCTCCCTCCTGCCTTCACTGCTAAAATAATCACTATTGATCTAGCTTCTTGTGCATTACACTTTGTACTTTAAAAGTTAATTGGGTGAATATTACAAATAGAGAAAACACCAGCCCTATGGAGCGACAGCAGGGCAGTGAATTAGATCTGGATTTTACTAGCAAAGATTCAGTACATGCATGTTGTATGGAATGAATGCCATTGTACTGTACATTCCATGGTTCTATGATTGCCTCGTGTACAAATTTTCTATAATGTGACCTCACATCTAAAATTAAAGATCAGAATATAGCTAAAATCTTCATTGGAGACAAAACTATGTTCAACAAAATGGAAATATTTTTGAATTTCAACTTGGTAGTGTAAGACTGAAGGAATGGGGTACTAGACTAGAATCACAGCTGCAAAGTTTTAATTCCAGCTTTGAAGTTAAGTTTGCTATTCTTTTCAAGGTTCGTCACATTGAACTCCTTAAAATTTCAAATTAAAATGTTTAATTCAGGTACTTTTAAGGTCATCTGCCGAACAGCTGATCACTATATGGGTGGAATGAAACAAATGTACCATGTTAAAAACTGCAATAAAAGTGTCCCGGACCAGGTTTATGAAACAATTCGAACATACTACATTGCTGCAGTGGAACTTGAGTGGGACTATAGTCCTGACAGGAGCTGGGAGCTGGAAAGACACAATGCAACGAAAGAAGAAAGGTGGTACTAATTTTTCGTTCACAATTTTCATTCATTCAAGATTTAATTCAAACAATAGGAAACTCTAATATTCAAAAAGTTATGAAACTTTGGAATTATCTATGCCAGAGAGCTGGAGATGCTCAATGTTGCAAGAGCTGAGCATTTCATCATATTGCTAACTCCATTGGGGAGGTGTAAATAAAGTTCGTTCAATAATAGCTGCCTACTGTTGGACCAAAAATGAGAATAAGTTGTGAATCTCTAACTTTCGTTTTTACTATGGATGCTGGAATTATATCTTCAATCCTGTTAGTCTCATCTTTCATCTACTATTATTTCTTGTTCTGTGACTAAGAAAACTCTTGAACTTCCTCTTTGATAATATCAACTCTTGTTTTCATGTCTACAAATGTATATTTGAGGTCTTCGAGGCACTTGAATTAGCCCTAGATATTCCACAACCTGAACATATCTGCGATGTGGAACTTTTGTATGATTGAGAGCATTATGGTGACCACTACTCATGGAGACTAAGGAAATCAAGAGATAGCAGCAAGGTGGAGTTGTGATAGAAAATCAGCCATGATCTTATTGAATGACAGAACAGGCTCAAAGACTGTACAACCTACTCAATTACTATTTCTTGTGTCTGTATGCTCCCAAGTTTCAAGGTGCATTTGTGAAATGAAATGGATACCAGTGAAAAAACAACAGAGAGGAATGACCAAAGCCTAGGTTATAAAACTAAGTTTTGAGAAGGTGTTTGAAGGTAGAGACTAACAGCAAATAGAGGGGCTCAGGAGGCAGTTACCAAAAGTCTGGAGTGAGGTACTTCATGCTCTTTTGGAGCTAAGAGAGTAAGATGTGTTTTAGGACTCCAGAATTGGAACCCCAAAGGCTGGATCGTACAGCCAGAATTGTTTGCAGTGTTAACTGGATGGAGACACACAAAACATTTAAATGAGAAAGAAAATTTGAGAGCCAGCAAATGGACTACTTTTGCTCTTAATTCATATGCTCATTTGTCAATGTTACTTGCTATTAACCAAACAAGCTTGAATATTACCTGGGTCTTGCCATATGTGGGCATAGACTGCTTCAGCATCTGAGGAGCTGTAAATGGTGTGGAACACTGTGCAATCATAAGCAAACACCCCATTTCTGATCTTGTAACATAGACATGTCATTGATGAAGCAGATGAAGATGGTATAACAGTAGTCATGGAGTCAGGATTTGTGCTTCTGATGTAGACCTTGGCATTGTTTCCATGCTTACATGTAATATTTCTAAAAATGTCAATGTTAAATATTGATTGATTTTTTTTATTGTTGCGTCTACAGAAATACAGTGAAAAGCTTTGTGTACAAGCAGTACAGGCAGATCACAGCAAGCAAAGGATGTACAGATCAAAAAGACTTAAAGGCTGACAAATTACATTGCAGGTTACATTATTTGAGGCTGGAGTCCATTCAACAGTCTGATAATGGCCAGAAAGAAGCTGTTCCTGAACCTGCTTGTGCATGTGTTGTATCTTCTGCTTGGCGGAAGAGGTCATAGGAGGTCTTTGATGATGTTGGCCATCTTACCGCAGCACTGAGCTGTGTAAATAGAGTCCACGGGTGGAAGGTTGGCTTCCATGTTGTCTAGGTTGTGCACACAACATTCTGTACTTTTTTACAGTCCTTATAAATGTAAATATAAATGGAAATAAAGGCCAGGAATTAGTGCTCTGTGCAGTGAGTAGTGGGGCAGGTGATTTCAGAGGAAATGAGCTCCCCAAACCCACCAGTGAGAGATCGCACTAGGTCAATCACCAATTAGGCACTTCTCATCCAATAAGGAAACTTGCCAGTGAAGTCCTGCCCACACGAGGCTGCTAGCCAATCGCAAATGTCACTGGAGACCTGGGCTTCATAACAATAAAGAGCTGCACCAGTGAGAGTTTTTTTTTGTTGTAGTTGGGAGGCTGCAGGGAGAAGGGAATTCATAGTTGTTGGGCACAAGGGCATGATTGACTTCCAGCAACAATGAACCGCACCCCTGTTCCTGCCCCAATTGATGCTAGACGAGTCAAATGGAGCCCATTCCCCAACCCAGCAAATGGATCACCTTGGTTCCCCTGTCAACTTAAAATGTTAACACAGCATGTTGAGGCCCTTAGCAGCCATTGAATGACAAATTAAGGGCCTTGATTGATGGTTAGTCATGAAGGACATGTACAGCACCTTCTCACTCAATAGTGAATTGCTGATATTTCAAGATAGGGGCACAAGTATCACCCCAAGATCAATCTGCCCAATTCTTTGCCCTCCTCACCAACTATCTCCCCTTTTCCAGAGAAAGAAAAATTTAGCTGAAAACATCTGCATTTGGAATTATTTATTGATTGTGTAGAACATTTTTCTAACTCTGTAAAAACTGTAATATCTCTGGAAAAATATGTTGACCTGAATGCTATCATTAAAACTTTTAATAGATAGCATCTTGAATGTAGCCAAAGACAAATTTGCTAATTGTCAATGTTTCTGTTTTTCTAGTTTTGGCCATGTGTTTGTTGGTACAGGGCAAGGTAAAATTGGGTCCAGGTATAAAAAGGTTGTTTATAGGGAGTTTACAGATGGAACGTTCACCACACAGAAAGTAAGGCTGCCAGAAGAACAGCACTTGGAAATACTCGGTAATGAATAAAAAACTATTTCACATATTTTAACTGCACATAAATATTGGTATTGAGCAGTCTTTAGAATGATAATCCAGAAGAAATTTTTTGAGAATCATTAAGTGAGATATTGTAGAATTTATCTTCTCATAGATTTAAAACAAAAATACATCTTTGGAGGTTTAGTATTGTTTATTTAACGGTTGCAGTATTAACATGTTGAAATGAAGTACAATCTAAATTCTATGATCAAAAAATTGAAAATGTAACAATTTGGCTCAGGTTGGTGCCAGTCATTAACTTTTGAGCTTCCTTGTGATTGAAATCAGAATATATCACCAAATGAATAAATTGAAGTAGAAGCAATGGGAAAATTAATTAGGAAGTGAATTTAGATTTTAGCTTTCTGAAGATCTTCCTTGTATGTTGTGCTTGCAACTGTCTGGTTGCAACTAACCAAATCTATTTTGTGTGATCTTATAAATTTAGGTCCAATCATTCGAGCAGAGATTGGTGACAGTATCATCGTTATATTTAAGAATTTAGCTTCCTTTCCTTACTCTATCCACCCACATGGTGCAGAAGAGGTAAACAGTGGTAAACATCTCAAAGTACCAGTTACCAAGCCAGGTAAGTTCAATAGCACAATTCTCTCTATTCACTAACTTCATTTCTTTCAAAATTACATGTCTAGAAGTAATGCCTTAAATTGTAACTATACATCAAAAAGTGATGTTTCTGAGCCTGTAATAATTTTGAAGTTAATTGAATGGCCAGATAACTTCAATTTAAATAGGCTTGGCAGTTAACTGTCAATCATCATTAGCTGGCACTCTCCACAGCAACATTCTATGAGAGCTCTCTCTAATAGAGTATGAATCTTGATTTCGCCTTTAATTAGTATTCTTGCAAGTCGTCCTGACGAGTGCATGATAATATGTGTCTTTTTCAGCAAGATTCAAAATATATTCATGTTTCCTTCTATTGCTTGATGGATTAGGTCAACATTTATTTCCCACCCCTTTTGATTGCTCTTGAGAAACTGGTATTGAGTGGAGTAATATATTGGTGTGGATAGAAAATTGTCCATTTGTGTGAAAGGTGAGGGTCTCACTGAGGATTGAGTGTCTTTCGAACTCTGTTCCCCAAAAGCAGTCTTTTGCTTCTTTTGGAAGCAGTCTTTGAATATTTTTAAGGCAGAGATAGATAGATTCTTGATAAGCAAAGGGGTAAAACTTTATCAGGGATGGATAGGATTCTGGACTGATCAGCAATGATCTTGTTGAATGGCTGAGCAAGCTTGAGGGGTGGTGGAGCCTACTTCTGTACCTAATTTGTCTGTCCATGTGTAATTCATAACAATATTTCATCCCATAATTTTAAGAATATATGAAGTTTCAGGAATAGGAAATGGCTATTAAGCTAGCAGGAATGTTCAGGCTATTCACATTCGGGCATGGTGGCGGAGGAGGCCATATTTAATTTTTTCTCTTCTTAGAGGTCCAATGAGCAGATTTCAGAAAGAAAAGGATTGCTAGAAGAGTAAACATGGACTTCATAGAAATAAATTCAAAGTCAAAAAATTAATAATTAAAATTTGTATTTGATAGAAATGACCATTGAAAATTGCCAAGCAACAAAACTTAATAAAGCTTTCTTATTGCGTTTTTGGTTAAAGCAGAGCTACAAAGAGAAAAAGAATCAGCTCCAATTTGTGATTACCAGGAAAAGGAGTGGAGAATTGGGGCTGAATTAAGGAGTTAGGTTCAACTAACACTGACTATGAGTTGCCTCAGATGAGGCACCCACTGAGCTGGCCTTGGCAGAACTTACATGAGAATAGGGTTAGGAAGTGGGTTGACTTTCAACCTGGGGTTTCAAGCTCTCATATCCTGCTTTCCTACTCCCTGCCTCTTCTCATTGCCTCCCCCACTTTTGCCTCCATCATTTTCCCACTTTCTCTATTACTCCTTTTTCTCGCTTACTCACACCTTCTCCCCTCTCCATACTCCTCCTTGGTCTCTCTTACTCCTCTCCCTCTGCCTTTAATACTCTGTTCCCTTTAATTTTAAGAAAATAATCCATGAGACTTGGCATACCAATAATTTCTACCTGCACTATTACCTCACTAACGATTATTTCACTTTGTGAAAAAAGGTGGCCAAGTTATATTTTGGAGAGACACTTGAGTACATGTTCTATTTTAAAATAATTGGAGTAAAAAGAGAGTAAAGACTGAGATAAATTCACATTCTCAAGCCACCAAACCAGACTATTTGCATGCCAAACAGCATAAGCAGCAAGTGATAGGCAGAGTTAAGCGATTCCACAACCAATGAAGCAGATCTCAGCTCTCAGTCCTGCCAAATGCAGTCATGAATAGTGGGGGATAATTAAACAACTCGCTGGAGGATGAGGTTCCAAAAATATCCCCATCCTCAATGATGGAAGGGCCCAGCATTTTAGCGCAAAACACAAGGCTGAAGCTTTCACAGCAATCTTTAGCCAGAATTGCCAAGGGGATGATCCAACTCAGCCTCCTCCAGTAGTCCCCAGCATTACAGATACCAGTCTTCAGCCAATTCAATTCACTCCACATGATAACAAGAGATGGTTAGAGACACTGGATTTTCTTCATTCATTTCTTTTCTTTATTCATTCACGGGATGAGGGGTGTCACTGGCTAGGCAGCATTTATTGCCCATCCCTAATTGCCCAGAGGACAGTTCAGAGTCAACCACATGGCTGTGGGTCTGGAGTCACATGTAGGCCAGACCAGATAAGGGTGGCAGTTTCCTTCCCTAAAGGGCATTAGTGAACTAGGTGGGTTTTTCCAACAATCAACAATGGGTTCATGGTCATCATTAGACTCAATTCTAGATATTTATTGAATGAAAATTCTTCCACCTGCCATGGCGGGATTCAAACCCAGGTCCCCAGAACATTATCTGGGCCTCTGGATTAACAGTCCAGCGATAATACCACTAGGCCATTGCCTCCCTAAAAGGATATGGCAAAGGCTATGGGCCCTGGCAACTTTCCAGCAATAGGATTAAAGGCTTGTGCTCCAAACTTGCCACTCCCCTAGCCAAGCTCTTCTAGTACAGTTACAACCCTGGCCTTTACCTGACAATATAGAAAATTGTCCAGGTATGTCCTGTACATAAAAGACAGGTCAAATCCAACCCAGCCAATTACTGCTTCATCGGTCTACTCTTGATCATCACTAAAGTGATGGAAACTGTCATCAGTAGTGCTATCAAGCAGCACATGCTCAGCAATAACTTGCCTCAGCGTTGCCCAGTTTGGGCTCCGCCAGGGCTACTCAGCCCCTGATCTCATTACATCCTTGGTTCAAATATAGACAAAAAAGCTGAATTTCAGAGATGAGGTGAGAGTGACAGCCCTTGACAGAGTGTGGCATCAAGGAACCCTAGCAAAACTGGAATCAATGGGTATTGGGGCAATTTTCCGGTGATTGGAGTCATTCCTGACACCTAGGAAGATGATCATGGTTGTTGGAAGTCAGTCATCTCTGTTTCAGGACATCTCTGCAGGAGTTCTTCAGGGTAGTGTCCTCAGCCCAACCATCTTCGCTGCATCATCGATGAGCACCCCTCCATCATAAGGTCAGAAGTGGGGATGTTTGCTGATGATTGCACAATGTTCAGCATAATTCATGACTCTTCAGATACTGAAGCAGTCCATGTCCAAATGCAACAAGTTCTGGATAATTTCAAGCCTGGGCTGACAGTTTGCAAGTAACATTGATACCACACAAATGCTAGGTTATGACTGTCATCAGTAAGAGACAATCTAACCACTGCCCCTTGACATTTGGGGTTTAAACTAGTTTGGCAATAGGTGGGACTCTCAATAAGAGAGGGGCCATCGAGAAGTCAGGGTAAAATACATAGCCATGGAGAGCAAGTTTACGATTCAGGATAGCCAGGGGCACGGAAAGGGAGGGAAAAGACTTCTGGTTTAAAGTGCATTTATTTCAACACACGAGGCCTGACAGGTAAGGCAGATGAGCTCAGAGCATGATTTGGCTCTGGGGACCGGGATATTACAGCCATAACAGAAACATGGCTGAGAGAAGGGCAGGACTTGCAGCTCAATGTTCCAGGATTCAGAAGCTACAGGTGCGACAGAAGTACAAATAAGCAAGAAGGGGGATAACACAGTGTGGAGCTGGAGGAACACAGCAGGCCAGGCAGCATCAGAGGAGAATAAAAGCTGACGGTTCGGGTCGGGACCCTTCGTCAGAAATGGGGGAGGGGAAGGGGGCTCTGAAATAAATAGAAAGGAGGGGTTTGGGCTGGGGAAGGTAGGTGGGATGGTGATAGCAGGGAGGTGGTAGTAGGGATTGGCCAGTGAGGTGGGCAGAGTGGATAGGTGGGAGAGAAGACGGACAGGTCAAGGGGACAGGGATTAGAGGGCGGGTTGGTCATTGGATGAGGCCGAGGTTGGGGAGATGTTGAAGCTAGTAAAGCCCACATTGAGACCATTGGGTTGTAGCCTTCCAAGGCGGAATATGAGGTGCTGCTCCAGTTTCCGGGTGGCATGGTTGTGTGGAGGATCCCCAGGATGGACATGTCGTCCAGGGAGTGGGAGGGGGAGTTGAAGTGGTTCGCGACTGGGAGGTGTTGTCATTTGTCACGATTCGAGCGTAGGTGGTCTACAAAGTGGTCTTCGAGCCTCAACTTGGTTTCCCCGATGTACAGGAGGCCACGTCGGGAACAGCGGATACAGTATACCACATTAGCAGATGTGCAGGTGAACATCTGTCTGATGTGGAAGGTTTTTTGGGTCCTGGGATGGAGGTGATGGGAGAGGTGTAGGGGCAGGTGTAGCACCTCCTGCAGTTGCAAGGAAAGGTGCCGGGTGTGGTGGGGCTAGTGAGGAATGTGGAGCGGATGAGGGAGTCACGGAGAGAGTGGTCTCTCCGAAAGGCAGATAAGGGTGGGGAGGGAATATATATCCTTCATAGTGGGGTCAAATTTCAGGTGGCGGAAGTGGTGGAGAATGATGCATTGAATCCGTAGCTCAATGGGGGGATACGTGAGGACAAGGGGACTTCTGTCTTTGTTTTTATTGCGGGGAGGGGGTGTGAGGGCTGAGGTGCGAGAGACACAAGAGATGCATTCGAGGGCGTTTTTGACCACTGAAGGGGGGAAGTTGCGGTCCTTGAAATATGGGGACATCTGGGATGTTCAGGAGTGGAACGCCTCAACTTGGGAGCAGATGCAGTGGAGGCAGAGGCATTAGGTGTGGGGGATCGCATTCTTGTAGGAAGGTGGTTGAGAGGAGGTGTAGTCTAGGTAGCTGTGGGAGTCGGTGGGCTTGAAATAGAAATACCTCGTATCACGTATCACCCCATTAACCTCCGGATTCAACACATCATTTTCCGCCACTTCTGCCATTTGCAATCTGACCCCACTACGAAGGATATATTTCTCTCCCCACCCTTATCTGCCTTCCGGAGGGACCGCTCTTTCTGCGACTCCCTCGTCCTTTCCACCTCCCCACTAGCCCCACCACTCCCGGCACCTTTCCCTGCAACGGCAGGAGTTGCTACACCTGCCCCTACATCTCCCCCCTCACCCCCATCCCAGGCCTACGCTCGGTTCGCGACAAATGACAGCACCTCCCAGTCATGAACCACTTCAACTCCCGCTCCCACTCCTGGGACGACATGTCCATCGTGGGCCTCTTCCAATGTCACAATGATGCCACCCAGAAACTGGAGGAGCAGCACCTCATATTCAGCCTTGGAAGCCTACAACCGAATGGTCTCGATCTGGTCTTTACGAGCTTCAAAATCTCCCCACCCCTGGCCTCATCCCAAGACCAACCCTCCCTCTCATCCCTGCCTTCTGGACCTGTCCATCTTCTCTCTCACCTATCCGATCCTCCCACCTCTCTGATTAATCACCATCACTACCTACCTGCTATCACCATCCCACCTACCTTGCCCAGCCCAAACCCCCCCTCTCTATTTATTTCAGAGCCCCCTTCCCCTCCCCCATTTCTGATGAAGGGTCCCAACCCGAAACGTCAGCTTTCCTTCTCCTCTGATGCTGCCTGGCCTGCTGTGTTCCTCCAGCTCCACACTGTGTTATCTCAGACTCCAGCATTGGCAGTTCTTCCTATCGCTGAGCAAGGAGGGGGAGTTGCCCTTTTGATAAGTGAGGACATACCAACAGTGCTTAGAGAGGATATTCTTAAGGGGTCTTCAAATGAGGACATATGGTTAGAACTTAGAAACAAGAAGCGGGTAGTCACTTCTTTGAGACTATATTATAGACTCCCAAATAGCCAGCAGGTACAAAGAACAAAGAACAAAGAAAATTACAATACAGGAACAGGCCCTTCGGCCCTCCAAACCTGCACCAACATGCTGCCTGTTACAACTAATACCCCCTACCCTGCCGGGGATCGTATCCCTCTATTCCCATCCTACGAGAGGAGCAGATGTGTAGAGAGATTGCAGATATCTGTAGGAAGAATAGTGTAGTATTGGTTGGAGATTATAATTTCCCCTGTGTTGACTGGGTGACCCAGAATGTAAAAGGTCTGGGGGGGTGGAATTTGTCAAATGTGTCCAAGAAAGTTTCTTAAATCAATATGTGGGGGGCCCTACTCGGGAGGGTGCAACACTGGACCTCCTATTAGGAAACGAGGTTGGGCAAGTGACTTAAATGTCAGTCAGAGAGCACTTTGGGCCCAGTGACGATAACTCTCTTAGCTTTAACATAGTTACAGAAAAAGATAGGACAGGTCCACAGGTTAAGTTGCTAAACTGGAGCAGGGCTAATTTTGGGGCCATTAGGCAGGATTTAGCAGCGGTTGATTGGGTGAGTCTGCTGGAAGGAAAAGGAAAGACTAGCAAATGAGAGGCTTTTAAAAGTGTGATATCAAGAGTCCAGGGATAGTATGACCCTGTTAGGGTGGAGGGAAGAGCTGGCAGGTTTAGGGATCCCTGGCTGATGAGGGATGTTGAGGTTCTGGTCAGGAGAAAAAAGGAGGCATACATTGGGTTTAAGCTATTGGGCTCAAGTGATGACTATAAAAAGTGTAGGAGCACACTCAAGAAGGAAATCAGAAGAGCAAAAAGAGGGTATGAGACTGATTTAGCAGATAACTTTAAAGATAACCCCAAGAGTAAAAGGGTGGCTAGGGAGAGAATAGGTCCCCTTAAAGATCAGCATGGCCGTCTATGTGTGGAGCCACAGGAGATGGGGGAGATTTTTAATGAATATTTATCCTCAGTGTTTACAGAGGAGAGAATCATAGATGTTGAGGAAATAAGGGAAACAAATGGGGATGTTTTGGACTGCATACACATTACCAGAGAGGAAGTGTTTGCAGCCCTAAAGCTCACTAAGATGGATAAATCACCTGGGCCTGATCAAGTCCATCCTCGGACATTGTGGGAGGCTAGAGGAGAAATTGCAGAGGCATTTGCAGAGGTTTTTGCTTCATTTTTAGCCACTGGTGAAGTTCCGGAAGTCTCGAAGGTGGCTAATGTTGTTACTTTGTTTAAGAAAGATAGCAAAGACAAGCAGGGAACTACAGGCCAGTGAGACGTCAGTGGTAGGCAAGTAATTGGAGAGGATACTGAAGGACAGGATCAACCAAAATTTGGATAGTGATTAAGGATAGTCAACATGGATTTGTGCTCGGGAAGTCATGTCTGACAAATCTTTTAGAGTTTTTCGAAGAGGTAACCAAGAGGATTAATGAGGGTGGGGCAGTGGATGTTGTCCATATGGACTTTAGTAAGGCCTTAGACAATGTCTGCACGGTAGGGTAGTCATGAAAATTAGGTTGCATGGGATCCAGGGAAAGCTAGCTAATTGGATTCAAAATTGGCTTGTTAGTAGGAAGTAGAGTGATGGTTGTTGGTTGTTTCTTGGACTGGAGGCCCGTGACTAGTGGTGTGTCACAGGGGTTGGTGCTGGGACCTCTGTTATTTGTTATTTACTAAATGATCTGGACGTGAATGTACAAAGCTTGATTAGTAAGTTTGCAGATGATACAAAATTAGGAGGTATTGTTGATAGTGAAGAAGGTTATCAAAAATTACAGAGGGATTTTGATCAGATGGAGAAGTGGGCTGAGGATTGGTGATATGCAAATAAATACGCATAAGAGTGAGGTGTTGCATTTTGGAAAGTCAAACCAAGGTAGGACTTACATTGTAAATGGCAAGGTCCTGAGGAGTGTTGTGGAACAGAGGGACCTACAAGTATAAGCACATTGTTCATTGAAAATGATGTCACAGATGGATTGTGTGGTGAAGAAGGCATTTAACATACTGTCTGTCATCATCCGAGGCATTGAGTGTAGGAGTTGGTATGTTATGTTACAGTTGTGAAAGTCGTTGGTGAGGTCGCACTTGGAATATTGTGTACAGTTTTGATCACCCTGTTATAGGAAAGACACATCTAAACTGGAAAGTGTGCAAACAAGATTTATGAGGATGTTGCCAGGACTAGTAGGCCTGAGTTATAGGGAGAGATTGGCCAGGATAGGATTTTATTCCTTGGAACACAGAAGAATGAGGGGTGACCTTATTGAGATGTATAAAATCATGTGGGGCATAGATAGAGTGAGTGCATATAGTCTTTTTCCCAGGGATGGGGAATTGAAAACTAGAGGACACAGGTTTAAGATGAGAAGGGATAGATTTAAGAAGGACCTGAGGGGCAATGTCTTCTCGCAGAGAGTGGTGCGTATATGGAATGGGCTGCCAGAGAAAGTGCTTGAGGCAGGTACAATAGCAATGTTTAAAAAACATTAGGATAGGTACATGGATGAGAAGGGTTTAGAAAGATATGGACCAAAAGCAGGCAATTGGAACTAGCTGAATGGGCACTATGGTCAGCATGGACCAGTTTCGGCTGAAGGGCCTGTTTCCATTCTATATTACTCTTTCACTCTATGACTCTGACATTCAGAGGTGAATCCCCAACTATCATCACTCTAGGGCTTATCATTCACTAGAAACTCAACTGGACTTGCCACATAAACACAGTGGCTACAAGAGCAGGTCATACTGCAATGAATAATTTACCTCCTGACATCCCAAAGCCTGTCCATCATCTATAAGGCACAAGTCAGGAGTGTGATGGAATACCTCCCACTTGCCTGGTTGAGTGCAGCTCCAACAACACGCAAGAAGCTTGACACATTCCAGGACAAAGCAGGTGGCTTCATTGGCATTACATCCACAAGTATCCACTCCCTCCACAGCTGACACTCAGTAACAGCAGTGTGTACTATCTACAAGATGCACTGCAGAAATTCAGCAAAGATCCTCAAACAGCACCTTCTAAACCCATGACCATCTCCATCTAGAAGGACACGGCAGCAGATACATGGGAACACCACCACATTCAAGTTCCCCTCCAAGACACTCATCATTCTGAGTTGGAAATATATCACTGTTCCTTCACTGTTGCTGGCTTAAAATCCTGGAAGTCCCTCCCTATTGGCATTGTGGGTCAATCCACAGCAGGTACACTGCAGCGGCTCAAGAAGTCAGCCCACCACTACCTTCTCACAGGCAACTAGGGATGGGCAGCCAGCAACACCCACATCCCACAATTAAAAAAAATCAGAATCTAGCAAAGGTGGTCTAAAAAGATAATAAAGACAGAGAAATAAACTATGCAGGCAAACTGGCGAGGAATATAAAATCTAACAATAAGAGCTGCTTTAAATATATAAAGAGGAAGAGGGATGTCAAAGTGAACATAGGCCTCTGAGAAAATTAATCTGAGGAAATGGTTTTGTGAACAAGGAAATGGCAGAGGAGTTAAACAGATATTTTGCATCATTCTTTATGGTGATACTTTGATCATCCGTCAATACTAAAGAATATGGGGGAGGAATTAAGTACAGTCACCATTACTAGAGAAGTAGTATTAGACAAACAAATGGGACTAAAGGCAGATATGTCTCCTGGCTCTGATGGCTTTTATTCGAGGAACCTAATAGAGGTAGCTACAGAGATAGCATATGTATTAGTTGTAATTTTCCAAAATTCCTTGAATTCTGGAGGAGTATCAGATTGATGAGGGGAGAGCAGTAGATGTTGTTTACTTGAACTTTAGTAAAGCCTTCGACTAGGTTCCGCATGGTAGACTTATTAGTAAAGTTAGGTTACATAGGATTCAGGGTGAGCTTGCCAATTGGATACATTATTTGTCTAACGCAAGAGACAGAGAGTGGTGGTGGAGGGTTGCTTTTCACACTGGAGAGCTGTCACCAGCAGTGTACCACAGGGATTGGTTCTGGGTCTTCTTTTATTTGTCATTTATTTAAATGATTTGGATGAAAAGATAGAGCCATGTTTAGGAACTTTGCGGATGACACCAAAATTGGTGGCATAGAAGAGAGTGAAGAAGGTTTTCTAAGATTACAAAAGGGATTCTTGATCAAATGGGTCAATGGGCTGAAAAATGGCAGGTAGAATTCAATCTGGATAAATGCGAGGTATTGCATTTTGGCAAAACAAACAAGGGTTGGGCTTATACAATATATGGTAGGGCCTTAAGTAGTGTTGTAGAACAGAGGGACCTAGAGGTGTAGGTACATATTCTTTGAAATTTGCATCACATGTAGACAGGGTGGTTAAAAAGGCATTTGGCACGCTTGCCTTCATTGCTCAGTCCTTTGAGTAAAGTAGTTGGGAAGTCATGTTGAGGTTGTACAGGACATTGGTGAGGCTACTTCTGGAATACTGTGTCCAGTTCTGGTTGCCTAGTTATTGGAAGGACATTATTAAGCTGGAGAGGGTTCAGAAAAGATTTACCAGGGTGTTGCTGGGTATGGAAGTTTTCAGTCGTAAAGAAAGCCTGGACAGGTTGGGACTTTTTTCACTGGAGCCAAGGAGGTTGAGAGGTGGCCTTATAAAATTTTATAAAATAATGAGGGGTATATATAGAGTTAGTGGTAGTTTTCTTTTCCCTAGGACAGGGGATTTCAAGACAAGGGGTGCATTTTTAAGGCGAGAAGAGAAAGAGTTAAAAATGTCATGAGGGGCAAATTTTTTACACAGAGGGTGGTTCACATGTGGAATGAACATCCTGAGGAAGTGGTGGATGTGGGTACAGTTACAACATTTAAAAGACGTTTGTATATATACATGAATAAGAAAGGTTTGGAGGGAAATGGACCAGGAGCAGGCAGGTGGGACTAGTTCAGTTTGGGATTTGGACCGAAGGGTATGTATCCGTGCTAAATGCCAGTATGACATCCATATTCAAAATGGGAGGGAGGCGCAAAAATGAGTAACAAAATGCTGATTAGTGTAACGTCTGTTGTTGGATAAATATTGGCCTTGGAGGGAATACAATGCAGGCTCACAAGAATGATACCTGGACTTCTGGAGTTAAGTGACGAGAGACAATCATACTAAATAGGCCTGTTTTTGTTAGAATTTAGGTTAAGAGCTGATCTTACTGGAGTCTTCAAGATATTAACAGGAAAAGACTGTACTTAGAAAGGCAAAGATTAGAATTAGAATCCCTACAGTGTGGAAACAGGCCCTTTGGCCCAACAAGTCTACACTGACCCTTGCAGCATCCCACCCAGACCCACCCCACTATAACCCACACACCCCTGAACACTATGGGCAATTTAACATAGCCAACCCACCTAGCCTGCACATCTTTGGACTGTGGGAGGAAACCAGAGCACCCGGAGGAAACCCAGGCAGACACAGGGAGAGTGTGCAAACTCCACACAGACAGTCACCTGAGGCTGGAATCGAACCTGGGTCCCTGGTGCTGTGAGGCTGCAGTGCTAACCACTGAGCCACCTTGCCGCCCTAAACTGTAGCTAAAGATAAACTATTTCTTCTTATTGGTGATTCTAGATTTGGAGCATACTATATAAATTAGGGCCAGACAATTGAGGAAATATGTTAGGAAGCACTTCAACACACAAAGATTGGTCGATGTATGGAACTCTCTTTCACAAATGGTAGTCGATGTCAGATCAGTTGTTAATTTTAGATCTGAGATGGATAACATTTTCTTGAGCAGAGGTATTAAGGGGATTGAGCCACAGATCAGCCATGATCTCATTGAATGGCAGAACAGGCTTGAGGGACTGAATGGCCTATTCCAACGTAAAGGCACAATTAGCAGCACTGAACTAGTAGCTTATCATTCCCTCACCCAGTCATTGCCCAAGTTGCAGCTTCCTTCTGTAATCAACTCTGGTTGCATTCTCCCTAAACTGTGACTGTCATCTCCTTCCCCTCTTTCCCAGGACTGAGTCTCTCTGAAAGCCTCCGATTCCCAGACCCCAAACTTTGGGCTGCTCATGGCTCTTCCCATCACAGAATGGTTCTGTCCCAAGCTTGCTGCTGATAGGCTCATGCATAAACCTGTAGGAGCACACGTGGGAAAAAAGGACCTCCGATTGGAGGAGCAGCTCCTGTGTCATCTGCTAAATAAATTTTCTCTTTAGATCTTTTTTCCTGGTCTATGATCCTTCTTGTTAAGGGCAGCAGGGTGGCTCAGTGGTTAGCACTGCTGCCTCACAGTGCCACGCACCCGGGTTCAGTTTCAGTCTTGGGCGATGTCTGTGTGGAGTTTGCACATTCTCCCTGTGTCTGCGTGGGTTTCCTTCGGGTACTCCAGTTTCCCTCAGTCCAAAGATGTGCAGGGTAGGTGATTAGGCCATGCTAAATTGTCCATAGGGATGTGTAGATTAGGTAGGTTATGGGGGATGAGCCTGGGTGGGATGCTTTGAGATTCAGTGTGGACTTGTTGAGCTGAAGGACCTGTTTCCACACTGTAGGGATTCTATGATTATGTAATTTTAAATTATTGGAATCTTGTAAATGAGCTGTAAATGACCCACCAGTCAAACAGATATTGGGCCCAATGAAATATTGTCAGGCTGTATATGGCCCACAGTTTGCAGATTGGGCATCCCCAAATGAGAGGAAACCCAGTCCCATTTCTCGTAGATCAAACTCTGCAACTGTCTCTCCTGAAAGTGATCCAACTTTTTTTTAACCAACTTGTGTTGTTGCTTCAGTGACATTTCCTTCTATATTATGCATCAGTCCTATTTTGGATGAAAATATTCTGATTTCTTTCTAATACCTTAGTATAATAAGTTTTACTGGTAATATTTGGCAGGCTTGTACCTCATTGCTGGATGAGCTATCTCTAGGTACAATCTATTGAGGAAATTTGTGCCAGAATGTATTTTATTTTCTGTGTAATTTTTTTAAACATTTTATACATCTCAATTCAAATGAGAGTATCCCGTTATTATTCTAGGTCAAGTCAAGATCTATAGATGGAATGTTCCGGAAAGATCAGGACCTGGTATTGGAGACTCAAATTGTATCACCTGGATTTATTATTCTGCAGTACGATTTGTGAAGGTAACATTCAATTAAATTGGCTATACATTATAAACTAGATTTTTGAAAACTTTAGAAATTTATTAATGTTTTGCATTTTTAAAAATTTGTTCCTGGAATGTAAATGTTGCTGACAAGGCCAACATTAATTGCTCATAACTAATTGCTCGAGAAATTGGTGATGAGCCTTAATCTTGATCTGCTGCAGTCTGTGTGGTGTAGGTCTTGGTGATTGGGCTCATCAGTCACTCAGGGATCTACAGAACCTATGACTGGTGACACAGAATTTTCCAGGTGGATAATCATTCTTGTTAGCGAATGATTGTGGAGGATGAGAACCACCATGATGCTGTTAGAGAGGGATTTTCGTGGCTTTCAACCAATAGTAATAGAGGAATAGTGACATTTTTTGAAGTTAAGATAGTGTTTAATTTGAAAGAAACTTGCAAGGAACTTTGGTTCAAATTCTGCATATTTTCAGAAGATATTTGATTATAACAATATACTTTTATATCACTTTACAATTTACAATCCCAATCTAGGTATTAGACTTTTCTCAGAGTGCAGGTGCAAAATTCAGGTCTGTAATACTCACTTAAGGCATCTGAAGCATGTGTGCTCATTTCTAGTAGGGGAAATACCAGAGGTCCTATTGTTGAGGTCATTAGGGTACATGTAGTGAATTCCCAGAGTAATTATGCAGCGCAGGTAGATCATGACTCCAGTTGATGTGTGACGTTGGCTTTGATGCAGCACTGCTACTTTGAATGCTCCAGCTGATAGTCTCTTTTAATCACGCGCTTCAACTGCAGGATGTTACTACCACTGGTGCCTTTTAAAAAGATCATCGCTTCCTTTCAAATTGGTTACTGATTTTTGCTACTTATTGCTATGGCACTAAATACTCGTACATTCTAATATTCTTCAAAATTGCTAAAGCTGTACTGTGTCAGATATTGATTCCACTAATTTCAAGGCTTTTTCATCAACCAGTTGCACCCAAAAGTTACAGTAATTGGCATTCCTTTTGAGTTGGAGAATGAACAGGGGTCACACATACCAGGGCAAGCAGCTGGCAGAGGGAGGATCATGATCAAAGGGACTGTCACCAAAATATCAGATCCATTCAGGGCATTGGGGGAGCTGTTCTCCTACCTGCAGCAGAGCGAGAGACAAGGTATCTGATGTGTGCGCTTCATTAACATTATCCCCAGTGAAATATGTCACCTGATGCAATGACAACTGTAGCATGAGAGCACAGTGAGTGCTACGCTCTAGAAAATAACACACTGAAGAGCACGTGCATTCAAAGCATAAAATGCTGAACAAATCTTTGAAATATTGATTAAAAGCTAGCAAACACACAAAAATGAAAAGATTTGAATCAGATTTTAGTGTCAAGTGTCAAGCATAGTACTTTAATGTATCCTACAGCATCCTACTCTGTTCAAGTTAGATTATAACTTATAGAAGCTGATCTTTTGATTTCTGAATTACACACACCACACCAATCACTCAGAGGAGTATGTTTCCAAATGATTAAATGATCACTTCTGCCTGTGGGTAACCTTGCAAGTTTCTGTCCCCTTCAGTAAATCCATGTTACCCTATAGGGTAACAATCAGACCTGTGACAATGATTGCTGCAAGCCCCCATATTTTTGAGTGTACTTTCTTGTATTTTGCAACAATCCCACTCACACATGAAGGTGTTTTGATGAGACTGATTCTCCCTTATCACTTAGATTTTGGGTTTAGAATTTCCAAAGAATGTAGGTACATACTCAGACATCCTAAACCTACAACCTGTTAGTTTTTCAATACTATTCACAGTTCTACAGTTTGGTCACAGGAGTTCAACTATCAAGATTAATAATTTAAATCCATTTGCAATTACTATTGCCCCTCCTGAGTTCTTTATTTCCAAAAATAATAAATCACTCTCAATTGCTTTTAAAAACAAAGTCTTTCAAAATTGTCACTATGTGCAATGTTGGATACCTATTGAATAAAATCTCATCTCATGCTGTGAAGTCTCTTGTGGCATATTCATGCGGAATCTGTGTATCGTAGCAGCTATCTGACTAATAAGATGATAGTGCGTTCAACACAATTGGGATGTCCTCTTCAAATGAGGAAGGAAAGAAAGGAAATAAAATTTAAAAATATATAATGGTTCACCGTAGAGTTGACCAAAATGATTTATCCAAACATGTTAATCAAGTTAAAAATGTAAAGGTAAAGTGCCATTATTCACACATTTGGAAGTGAAATTTCCAATGCAAGATTTGGAACACTAGCCAAGTGTTTGAAAAGCCATAATCAGCTCGGATATAAGACCTGGTCACAATTTCCAGTCCCTGGTTACTTTGTTTTTATAATGATCCTGCAAAGTGCTTTGGGATATTTTGCTTTCATTTGAAGCTGCTGTATAAGCACAGTACTGGTTCTTGTTGTATCTCTACACCTCCCTGATCAGAACATGCAATGTTGTGATGTAGAATCTTGTGGCCATTATTGCATCTTTCAAAATGATTTTACCAGCCATAATGTACCTCCCCTTTCACAGAGCTAGCTGCTCACCATTTTAGGCACTCTGTGAAGACATGCCACTGCTAAGCACACTGTTGAGTGGCTGCATGTTGCCGTCATGTATGTAAACATGCATCATAGAGCTGTGGGGATGCCAAATCCTTGGTGAGCAACCAACCAAGTGATTTTGATTGTGTTATGCGGCTGTTTCATAAATGCCAGTGATAACTGATTCTTATCCTGAACAGATTTTACCCCTTTTTCACAACTGAGTCCTTCTTTTATCTTCTGAGGTACCAGAGGGACTGATGGACCTACGAGGAGGAGGCCAATGCTGCCTACTCTCAGCTCAACTTCCACCTCTGAGGAGGAAGTCAGTCAACCCACAGAGGGTGCACTAGCAAGAGTTTAACTTGCACCCCTCACCGGCTCAGAAACATTCATCTTGGTCATTATCTTATTTAGATTAGGTTTGGGAGTCCAAACCAGTGAGCATGTCACATGTCTCTGCAGCTGGTCAAGGAAGGAACACCCAGGTTTCTGACACTGGGAAGACTGCTGGAGATCAGGCTCATGGTCAGCGCTGGCAACTTGTATCAAAAGCAGTGCGCACAAATAAATTCTCTTCCATTTTAGATCCCATTAACTGAATTTCCCTATTTTTGGGCAAAGTGTTCTTTTTTAGTGTGACTGATGATGGGTGGTATGCTATTACCTAGGTCGAATTTTCTCATGCAATCATCTGCTCTTTAGCTGCTTATTAATGCATCCTGGTCTCTACAGTGTCCAGCTCATGGAATCATGCTGCAAGAGAGGCAGAAGTGTTCACTGCTGTCAGGACATTGCACTGTTGGTGCTGCTGGTGCCGCATTTAAATACCAGGTCCACACTGCTTCATACATCATAAGTCAGGAATGACCTCTCACAATGTCCCATTTGCTGTTATCTTGGAGGACATGGTGCAGAAAGAGAAGCTGGTGCCCAGTTTCTATGACAGGCTATTGGAGGTTCTGTTGGATATGGGGTGATTGAGATAATGACAGTGTCGTTTCCTCGACATTGGCAAAGGAGGTCATGCCAGCAGGATAGAGGTGACAGCTCAGATCAGTGCAGGATGAAACTCAGTGCTCAACTGTGCTGAAAGATAGTTAATACCCTTGTACTCAACACAAGGGTAAGTGCCACCATTTTCTCTCTGCTGTCTTAGACTTACAGAGCCATCATTACTCATTTTAACTCTGGCACTGCACACACCCCTCACCAAAGCTAATGGGCTGCAACCTTTAATATTGCATACAGCATGCCCACTCAAAGCCTCCTACCTACCTCAATCTTCTTATCCTTTGTGCTTTCCATTCACTTGAGACACCTTATCATCTTTCCCTCTCATCGATCACCATAAATGTCTCTCCTGTCTACTTCTGTTACACTCAATTTCTCCTTTGTGTCGTTGCATTAAAAAAGTTGCTCTTTTCCAGGCCAAGCCTGGCAGTGGGGTGTTGAACATCATGTTTGAAGAGCTTGTGCAGGCGTCAGCTGCAGAAGAAGATGACCCCTTGTGGGGATGCCAAATCCTTAGTGAGCAACCAACCAAGTGATTTTCATTGTGTTATGTTGCTGTTTCATAAATGCCAGTGATAACTGATTCTTATCCTGAACAGATTTTACCCCTTTTTCACAACTAAGTCCTTCTTTTATCTTCTGAGGTACCAGAGGGACTGTTGGAGCTGCAAGGAGGAGGCCAACACTGCCTACTTTCAGCCCAAATTCCACCTCTGAGGAGGAAGTCAGTCAACCCACAGAGGGTGCACCAGCAAGAGTTTAACTTGCACCCCTCACCGGCTCAGAAACATTCATCTTGGTCATTATCATATTTAGATTAAATTTGGGAGTACAATCTAGCGAGCATGTCACATGTCTCTGCAGCTGGTCAAGGAAGAAACACCCAGGTTTCTGACACTGGGAAGACTGCTGGAAATCAGGCTCACGGTCAGCGCTGGCAAAAGATGATTCCACAGTCATGGGGGCCATTCATGACTTTGCAAAATGCACAGCTGGACACATGATTAACAAGCAGCTTTATTAGAGGCAGTCGACAAAATGGATCAAAAGATGGAAGAGTCCATCAACATCAGTTCCCTGCTGGCTCTGGCTTACCTACATTTGGCTGTCTCCATGGACATTCTGGCTATTGCTGTAGAGACCTTGGTCCAGCATACTGTGTCTACTGTTATAAGCTGCACTTAGTTGGTGTAGCCATAGGTGCACAGTTTCCTAGACTTCACATCAGGTGCCCCTTTCTCTCAGGATGACAGAGTGGTGCCAGCAGGCATCCAGATGGAGAAGGAGACACACACACAGGAGCTGCCAAAAACTTCTCCTCAAGTTACTGCAGAAATATCCACCTTACCCAGATCTTCCTGATTATTATGTAGATAATGAGAATGATGAGACTGCCTCAGGGCAGAGCACTCTGAGTGGGCCTGAGCCTCTAGAGTCATAGCTTCAGCAATGACCAGTCAAGTCTTCCAGGCTAACAGGGCCAATTACAGAGGAGGTTCCTTGTACTACAATTGCTGATCCTAGGACTGCACTTAGATATTGTGGAAGGAAAGGGATTAAAAAAATTACTAACGGCAAGAGGGAACACTTCATTGCAAGTAATCCTGCACTTTCTTTAAACCGTATATTCTCTGACAGTCTTAAAATGTATGTGTTGGTCTCTTTAGAGCTATTGGACTTTATGAAGTCACACCCACTTGACATATGGGCATCCTCCCCAGGGGAAGGCAATGGCCTACCATATTGGGCAGCACAGTGGCTCAGTGGTTAGCACTGCAGCCTCACAGCACCAGGGACCCGGGTTCGATTCCAGCCTCAGGTGACTGTCTGTGTGGAGTTTGCACATTCTCCCCGTGTCTGCGTGGGTTTCCTCTGGGTGCTCCGGTTTCCTCCCACAGTCCAAAGATGGGCAGGCTAGGTGGATTGGCGATGCTAAATTGCCCATAGTGTTCGGGGGTGTGTGGGTTATAGGGGGATGGGTCTGGGTGGGATGCTCCAAGGGTTGGTGTGGACTTGCTGGGCCGAAGGGCCTGTTTCCACACTGTAGGGATTCATTATCGCTAGACTGTTAATCCAGAGATCTAGGCAATGTTCTGGGGGCCTGGGTTCAAATTGCACCATGACAAATGGTGATTGTTGTAAAAACCCACCTGGTTCACTAATGTCCTTTAGGGAAGGAAACTGCTGTCCTCACCTGGTCTGGCCTACGTGTGACACAGTAATGTATGGTTGACTGAAACTTTCCTCTGGGCAATTCGGGATAGGCAATAAGTGCTGGCTTAATCAGTTACACCCTCATCCCCTGAATGGATAACAAAAAACCTCTTCAGACATCCCATGGATGAAGGAAGTAATTGACAAATGTTGCTCAATTATTACAGGCAAATGACTCCTGACTACCGATGGCATTAGACATCAGTGATCTTTGAATCACCAGCCATGTTCCTGCATTCTCATGTAGAAAACACTGAGGCCCCAAGTAGTGTGCAGGGATTGTGTTAGGACTAGCTCTAAATGTGTCATCTTATGAATGACAGCATTGAATCAATGATGATTCCACATATCTCCATAGGCAATGTCTCATTCTGTCTTTCACCTTTTCAAGGGATAGCATTACCATTCAAGGCTGGAGCTGTACAGTGGGGAATTCACGCCACTCTTCCTCATAGCTCAATGACCTATTAAAAGAACTTGCACAAAGTGGTAGGTGGGATGGTGATAGGTGAGTGTAGGTAGGGAGTGGTGGGGATTGGGCAGTGAGGTGGGAGGGGCTGATAGGTGGGAGAGAAGATTGTATCAGGTCAAGGAGGTGGGGATTGGAGGGAGGGTTGGACGTGGGATGAGGGCGGGGATGGGGAGATTTTAAAGCTGGTGAATTCTATGTTTAGGCCATCAGGCTGTAGGCTCCCGAGGCGGAATATGAGGTGCTGCTCCTCCAATTTGCGGGTGGTGTCATTGTGATGCTGGAGGATGCCCAGGATGGGCGTGTCGCCCAGGGAGTGGGAGGAAGAGTTAAAATGGTTCGCGACAGGAAGGTGTTCTCATTTATCACATCGCAGATGCTCTACAAGACGGTTTCTGAGTCTCACTATCTGCATGACATGCCCATCCTGCATTCACCTATCACCATCCCACCTACCTACTCCAGCCCCACCCCTCCTCTCTATTTATTTTTGAGCTACCTTCCCCCTCCCCGTTTCTGAAGAAGGGACCTGACCTGAAATGTCAACTTTCCTGCTCTCTGATACTGCCTGGCCTGCTGTGTTCCTCCAGCTCCACACATCTGCAGTTCTTGCCATCTCTTGCACAGAGTGCTGCTGCTTCTCTCAGGTTAATTTCATGTCTGTAAGATGCTCAAGGATTTCAGTGCAATTTGACAGTGTATCCACAATCTGAAATTTTGAAGGCTAACTAATAATTGAAAGATTGTAAAAGAATTACTAGTTGATTGCAGGTCAATCTGCTGCCTATTATGAGGGCCTGCAATGCAAAACACTCTGATTCTGTATGCTGTCTGAAGCACTAAAAGCCACGTAGCTGCAATATCATATCATGTTACTGTTTTGCTGACTGCTGCTTTCTCCTGAATGGTGAGGTGAACCTGTAAAGTTCAGATACTTTAAATGTGGGATCAGTTGAAGACACCATCTTTATAATCAATTGGATAAGAAAACATTTAATTACAAAAATTACAAACATTCAAAACTGCAGAAATAGCTAGGTCCACATGTACTGTGGACTGACTATGGGCTGCTTGCTATATAATCAACAGAAAGCCAGATATTGAAAGGACAACTACACCCTGCTCATTCCTTCCAGAAGTGGGCCTTATAATACTTTGTCCAGTTTCTCTGGCTCGATGATGCATAGCTCTATCGTGGTCTCTTGGATGTCCCTCCATTTCAGTACCCTGGTACTCATCCTCATCCTCAGAGGATTGCTGTCAATCCTCCATTTTGTCTCTGCCCAGCACAATGAATCCTTTGTCGACTCAAGTTGTGTAGGATGTAGCATGCCATACTGATGTGATATACCAGTTCTGGGCCATATCACAAGGCCCTGCTGGAATGATCCAGGCAACAAAACCTCAGCTTAAGGAGACCCAGTGTCTGTTTCACTCTGGCCCTGTTGGAAGAAGAAGCAGCTTTATATTCCCATTCTGCGTCATACTGAAGGTTTCATAATGATGACATTAACTACTAGCCATGTTTGGAGGTCACCGGTCATAGTCCAACAGATTTATTTGAAAACATTCTGAAAGCTTGCGTTTTCAAATAAACTTGTTGGACTATAACCTGGCATCATGTGATTTCTGACTTTGTCCACCCCAATCCAACTACTGGCACCTCCACATCATGTTTGGAGGGGGTAGTGCTTGGTTCTCCAATATGTACACATCATGGCAGCTCCCGGGATGCCTGGCACACACCTGCAAAATGTCACATGTATGGTCACAGAAATGCTGCATATTGATGGAATAGAAGCCATCCAGTTGATATATTCTGTAGGTTGGTGATTAAACACTCTTAAAGGAAAGTAAATGCAGATTATAGCACCCTGCACTTGAGGAAACCGTCATATTGGAGAATTCCACTGCCTGAGTAGATTGATCATATGGCACTGTTATAAACTGTTATCAGGGAAGGCGGTGACAAAGTGTTAATATCACTGGGTTAGTAATCCAGAACCCAGGTTAATGTTTGGGGGAAGTGTGTTTGAATCCCACCATGGCAGATGGTGAAATTTCAATTCAATTAAAAAAACAACTGGAATAAAAAGCTAGGCTAATGGTGACCATATAACAACTGTCAATTATTGTAAAAAACGATCTCGTGCAGTAATGTCCTTGAGGGAAGGTAATCCACCATCCTTACCCAGTCTGGCATTCATGTGACTTCAAAACCACAGCGATGTGTTTTTTTAATTGACTTGTGGGACTTGGGCATCGCGAGCTAGTCAGCTTTGTTGTCCATCCCTAGTTGTCCTTGAGAAGGTGGTGGTGGGCTGCCTTCTGGAACCACTGCAGTTCACATGCTGTAGGTTGACCCACAATATGCTGCAGGAGGAAATTCCAGGATTTTGACCCAGAGATGGTGAAGGAACAGCAAAATGTTTTCAAGTCAGGATAGTGAGTGACTTGGATAGGAATTTGAAGGTGCTGTCGTTCCCATGTATCTGCTGCCCTTATCCTTCCACATAGAAGTGGCTAATGGGTTTGGAAGGTGCTGTCAAACAACATTTGTTAAATTGTTGCAGTGTAAATATAGTAGATATTTCACACTGCCACTACTGAGCATGGTGGAGGAAGTAGATACTTGTGGATGTGGCACAAATCAAACAGGCTGCTTTTTCCTGGATGGTGTCAAGCTTTTTGAGTGTTGTTAGAGCTGCACCCAACCAAGCAAGTGGGAGTATTCCACCACACTCCTGACTTGTGTCTTTTTGATGATGGACAGTTCTAGGGAAGTCAGGAGGTGAGTTTCTCCCAAAAGTTGTCCAAACCACTGACTGGCTCTTGTAGCCACTGTGTTTATGTGAGGAATCCAATGAGGCTTCTGGTCAGTGGTAAGGCCAAGGATATTGATGGTGGAGAATGCCACGATGGCAACATCATTGAATGTCAAGGGGTAATGATTAGAATGCCTCTTATTGGAGATGATCATTGCCTGGCATTTGTTTGGTATAATTGTTACTTGCCACTTGTCAGCCCAAAGTTGGATATTGTCCAGAACTTGTTGCATTTGAACATGGACTGCTTCAGTATCTTAGGTATTGTGAATGGGGCTGAACATTGTGCAATTATCAGAAAACATCTCCACCTTTGACCTTATGGTGGACAGAAGAACATTGATGAAGAGCTGAAGATGATTGAGCCTAGGACACTACACTGAGGAACTCTTGTAGAGATGTGCTGGAGCTGAGATGACTGACCTCCAACAACCACAACTGTCTTCCTGTGTTCCAGGTATGCCCTCGATAACCACTAATTTCAGTTTTGCTAGGGCTCCTTGATGCCACACTCAGTCGAGTGTATAGGAAATACCTGGGCAATTTTCCACATTGTTGGCTAGATGCCAGTGTTGAAACTGTATTGGAAGAGTTTGGCGGGGCAGGGCGGGGTGGCAAGTTCTGGAGCACAATCTATTGCCGGAATATTATCAGAGCCCATAGACTTTGCAGTGCCCAGTTTCTTTATATCGCGTGGAGTGAATCAAATTGGCTAAAGACTGGTATCTGTAATGCTGGGGACTACTGGACAAGGCCGAGATGGATCATCCAGTTGACATTTCTGGCTGAAGATTGGTGCGAATGCTGCAGCCTTAACTTTTACACTTTTGTGTTGGGCTCTTCCATTGTTTAGGATGGGATATTTTTGGAGCATCCTCCTCCAATGAGTTGTTTGATTGTCCACCACCATTTGCAACTGGATGTGGAAGGACTGCAGATCTTAGACTTGATCTTGTGATTGTGGGATTTCTTGGTTCTGTAACTTGCTACTTATGCTGTTTGGCATGCAAGTAGTCCTGTTCAGTAGCTTCACCAGGTTGACTCCTTATTTTTTAGTGTGTCTGGTTCTTCTTCTACATGCCTCCCTACACTCTCAATTGCACTGGGGGTTGATCTTGTAGCTTGTTGATAATAGTAGAGAGGGGAAATTTGTCAGGCCATGAGGTTGCAGATTGTGCCCACAGCGCTTAATGGATGCCCAGTCTTAAGTTGCTAGATCTGTGGGAAGTCTGTCCCATTTAGCACAGTGATAGTGCCACACAACACAATGGAGGTTATTCTCAATGTGAAGGTCGGACTTTGTCTCCAGAAGGATTGTGCAATAGTCCAGCTTAACCAAGTCTAGCCAGATATGTCCTTCAAGACCTACCCAGCTTCATCATTCATACTTCTGCTGAGCCATTTCATGGTGGTGGACTTTGAAATCCTCCTCCCAGAGTACATGTTATACTCTTGTCACAGTTAGTGCTTCATCCATTTGAAGGCTTGTGTCTGTATTGCTTCACATTTCTGAATTAGTAGTGGGCCATTGGACGCAAAGTATGCAATGAGCATGATTGCTTTAGATCATAATTTGTAATTTAGTTGTTGCCAATAGAATGAACTTCCAATTAAATCCAATTTGTTGGCAGATGGATGGCATTATAGAATCAGTTAATGCATGATTAATACAAATAATCTGAGCAGGGTCTTGCATGGAAAGAATTATACTCCACCTCTGAAGTGAGAAACCGTGACTGACTTCATCCATGGTGCATGCAGTGGCAGCCATTCTGTCTCCTTATTACACTGTTGTGTTTGGTGTAACACTGCAAAATTTTCAATTTCATGTCATGGCCTGAAACTAATTATCGTAGCATCATAGAAACCTTGTAGTGCAGGTAGAGGATGTTTAGTCCATCGAGTCCTTCTGCCCTCCGCAGAGCATCTTACCCAGACCTACCCCTAACTCTATACCCATAAACCTGCATTTATCATGGTTAATCCACCTGAGTGACCTGCATATTCCTGGACACAATGAGGCAGATATGATAGGGGCATTTAAAGAACTTTTAGAAAAGCTCATCAATGTACAAGGCATGGGGAATTATGGACTGAGGGCAGGAAGAAGGGATTAGTATAATTTGGCATCATATTCAGCCCAACATTGTGGGCCAAAGGGCCCGTTCCTGTGCTGTACTGTTCTATGTTCTATGCTGTAATTTGGCATAGCCAATCCACCTAACCTGCAGATCTTTGGACTGTGGGAGGAAACCAAAGCTTCAGTGGAAGCCCACGCAGACACTGCAATAACGTGCAAAGTCCACACAGACAGCCGCTTCAGGCTGAAATTGAGCCCGGGTCCCTGTCGCTGTGAAGCAGCAGTGCTAACCAATGTGTCACCCCAGGATGAACACCACACCTTTCACACTCTCTTTGTTGCTATTGCCCCTGCATGCCCAATCACTATTCTATCTCCCCCATTTCCATTCAGCCCCTTTAGCTTCTTATTAATGACTGAGCCCATGACTTTGTGAGTTGCCATACCCTTTTTGGCTGTTCACTCTCTTCATATTGAGGTTAGGCTATTTGTGAGAGCACCCCTCCAACAGCTCCACGTCCCCTCCTAAGTCCAGTGAGATCCTACATTTCTGTCTTGTATTGTCCCCTTTCACTATGTCATGAAGTTGTGCAGAATAATCGTAAATTGGAAGGCAGGAAGCTAGAATTTGTTTGTAGAAAAGTGATAAGGGAGAAGAGTGCGTAGTCCCTTTAAGAGGTAAAGTGCTTTTCTAAGTTTAGAGATTTAAATAAAAATGTGCCTGTAAGCAGCTGAATAAGTACAGACAGTTCTGAAATTGAAACTGTATCAATTGGTTGTGTGATTAGAAACCTTAGTCTTGTTTTGATGTTTTGGCAACAAGCTGGAATCAGCTAATTAATTTAAACTAAACACTTAACAATTGAAAACCAGTTGAATTTATCTCTGATGTTCTTGACAACCTCAGATGAATTCTATTATAAGAAAATTGATATGTCATCCAAGGTATATACGGACAGGGTTTTTGAAAAATCAGTGAGAGAGTGAACTGTTCTGAGAAATAAGCATTGATCTTGCACAAGGAATTGCTAAGCTGTCTAAGAAAGCACTATCTATCTGTAAAAGGTACAATGGCACTTCTAGCTAAGAGTCCTCACAGAAGGCTCACAGAGAAAGTATCCCTGGGTGTTGGATTAGCAGAAGAAAGGTGTTTATGACTTGAGAAGAGCAGAAAAAAGGTGTGCAGACATTGAGAGATTAAGTTTTAATTCATTTTCTTGTTACTTGGATTTATATTAATGGGAATTGTGTTTAGTGGAACAGCATTCCAGTAGAATTTAGTTTAGTTCAATTAGGGAATAGTTAGTAGTAAGGGGGAATTGTTCAGTTTGTTAGTAATCCTGTTAATTTGTTCACTGTTAGAGTTAAATAAATAAATTGTTACTTGTAACTTAAAGCGAATAGCAGGGATTTTCTTTTATTTAACCTCCCCTTCTCCATAATAGTTTAATAGATTAGGCAAGGTGAGGTGAGCTTCTCTAGGTGTTTTGAGTTTAATTATTAGAAGGGGACCTGTACTCCTGTCATAACAGACTGGGGGCTTGTGTTTCAATTTTTACTACCAAAGGGGATTGACCTTCCCTTCCTAACAGTTTGGGGGCTCGGGTCCAAGATCTGGCTGGTTTGTGTATAGGATCTGAATGGATTTGGACAGACTTGGACAGATGTGGGGACTAGTGTCCTAGATCTTTAAATGCAACTTAGGTGAGAAAAATCTGTTTAATTTTGGTTGCTTATGATTAGTTAAATCAAAAGTGAGGGAGATGGCTCCTACCATTGCTGAAGAGGTTCTGAAATTTGAATATGCCTCCCAAATTTGCCAAGAAAGTCTAGAAAAGCAAAGGAAGGAATACTTTTAGAATTTACAAACAGGCTGGAATTGGGTTTATTAGGGACAAGGGGAAAGCTAAAATTGCAAAGGAGTTAGTCAAGCATTTAGGGATACCAGAGAAATAGTAATGTTCAGGGAAGCTAAAGAAAATTAAATTGCAAATGAGACCATCTAGAGAATGAAAGGGAATTGAAACAGTTTGAATTATGGTAACAAGCAGAGGAAAAACAAAAAAGAATATTTGCAATGGAAAAGATGAAGTTGGAACTAGAAGCAAAAAGACTTCAAATGGCAGAAGGAAAAGTATAGGATAGAAGTAAGGATGAGCAAACTCTTGTAGTCAACAGGCTGGTAGGAATCTATATAAACATGTCTCAACATTATCAAAGTTAGATGAAAAACGATGTAGAGTCCTAAGATGCTGCTTGACCTGCTGTGTTCATCCAGCCCCACGCTTGTTATCTCGGATTCTCCAGCATCTGCAGTACCTTTTATCTCTGATACAATTTTAACCCCACTGCGAAGCCTCTTCTAAGGATGCCTACCCTGAAGAAGTTACCCTCCTCCCTCTGGACAAACCTCAGGGAATCTCTTTTCCCCCACTGCAACTACTTGTCTGCCTCCTCTCCACCTATCCTCTCCTCTATCCATCTTCTATCCGCCTCCCCTTCTCTCCCTATTTATTTCAGAACCCTCTTCCCCTCCCCCATTTCTGATGAAGGGTCTAGGCCTGAAACATCAAGTTTTCCTGCTCCTAAGATGCTGCTTGACCTGCTGTGCTCATCCAGCCCCACGCTTGTTATCTCGGATTCTCCAGCATCTGCAGTACCTTTTATCTCTTAAAGTCATTTTTTTATTCTCTCTGAGAAATTGGGTAGGCACGTAAATTGGCCAGACTTGTGAGGGTAATGTTAATTCAGACCAACTTGGTAGGCAGGGCTGGGGAGGTGTCAGGAGACTATGTGGGAATGAAACAGGCTATTTTGAGTGCCTCTGAAATGATACCAGACATGTGTACACAACAGTTCAGAAATATAAGGAAGGAACCAAACTTATGTCGAGTTTGAAAGAATTAAACATAGCAACTTCAATAGGTGGGTGAGAGCATTAAAGATAGGAAAGACATTTGAGGATCTTGGAGAGATTATTCTGCTGGGGGAGTTTAAAAACTCACTTCCAGAAATGATAGGAACTGATGTTGAGGAACAGAAAGTTCAACCAGCAGGAAGGGCTGCTGAGATGGTGAATGAATATGCATTCGTGCATAAATTGAAATTTAGCTTCCAACAGCAATTTCATTCCATGAGGGATAGAAACTGGGAGATCCTTCGATGAAAAACAAAGTAGATCACACTGGGAACAGTTTAGCACGGGTGAAAAAGGAAACTGAAGGGTGTGAAAAGAAAGTGAATGGCCTCAGGTGTTTTCAGTGAGAGGGAGACACAGAGTTGCAGTACCAGTGTTTTTTTTAAAAAAAAGGCACTAGGAGAAAGGATGTAGTAGAAGATGCTAAACCAGTGGGATTACTTGAAGTAGTGAAGGAAATTCCAAAGGAAGTTGAGGACTTGCAGGAGAGTGCACAGCCGAATCCCAGCTGGATAGTGAGATAGTGCCCAACCTCCACAAAGACTTCATTTCTGTGGTAATGTTTATTCAGGAAGAACAGTGGAGAAGGTAAAGAAGTTAAAATATTGAGCGATACTGTTCTCTAATAGTAAGAGATGAAAGTATTTGCTCTCCGTCTGAAGTGTTACCTGCAAGAGTTGTAATCTGGAATAAATGGTGAGAGATTTAGTATTCTCCTGTGTAAAATCAGATTGGAGAGTCCAATCAAGACTGGGGAAGTGACAGTGGGAGCGACTTAAGGAGTGTGTATTCCGAGAATACAGTTTGTTCTTGGAAATAACCTAGCAGGATCAAAGCTGGGAGTGACGCCCCTTGTAGTGGAGAAGCCGAAGGAAAACCAGGCTACTGAGGAGTTGAAAGTAAAATAGCCTGGAATTTTCCCAGGCCATGTGGTAACAAGATCCCACAGTCATAAGTTACAGCAAGAAGGAAAAACCAAAGAGAGATGAAGGAGATGACACGGTGTAGAGCTGGATGTACTCAGCAGGCCAAGCAGCGTCAGAGGAGCAGGAAAGCTGACATTTTGGGTCTGG
>JAHRHZ010000264.1:1489121-1502869 GCA_024137785.1 Ginglymostoma cirratum | reverse complement strand
AGGAATGGGAGGGGGAGTTGAAATGGTTCGCGACTGGGAGGTGCAGTCTGCCTGATGTGGAAAGACTTTCCACATCAGGCAGAGGTTCACCTGCACATCTGCCAATGTGGTATACTGCATCCACTGTACCCGTTGTGGCTTCCTCTACATCGGGGAAACCAAGCGCAGGCTTGGGGACCGCTTTGCAGAACACCTGCGCTCAGTTCGCAACAAACAACTGCACCTCCCAGTCGCGAACCATTTCTACTCCCCCTCCCATTCCTCAGATGACATGTCCATCCTTGGCCTCCTGCAATGCCACAGTGATGCCACCCGAAGGCTGCAGGAACAGCAAATCATATTCAGCCTGGGAACCCTGCAGCCCAATGGCATCAATGTGGATTTCACAAGCTTCAAAATCTCCCCTCCCCCAACCGCATCCCAAAACCAGCCCAGCTCATCTCCACCTCCCTAACCGGTGTTTCCTCTCACCCCAAGCCACACCCCCATCTCCTATCTACTAACATCATCCCGCCCCCTTGACCTGTCCGTCCTCCCTGGACTGACCTATCTCCTCCCTACCCCCCTACCTACACTCACCTTTACTGGCTCCATCCCCGCCTCTTCGACTTGTCTGCCTCCTCTCCACCTATCCTCTCCTCTATCCATCCTCTATCCGCCTCCCCCTCTCTCCCTATTTATTTCAGAACCCTCTCCCCTCCCCCATTTCTGATGAAGGGTTTAGGCCCGAAACGTCAAGTTTTCCTGCTCCTATGATGCTGCTTGACCTGCTGTGTTCATCCAGCCCCATGCTTGTTATCTCGGATTCTCCAGCATCTGCAGTACCTTTTATCTCATATCCAAACAGGGACATGCCAGGGAATTCCTGGATGCCTGGCATTCCAACCTGAACTCCGTCACCAAACACATTGAACTGGACTCGACATACAAACCACTGAAAAACAGGACAGAAGTAATACCAACCACTCCAGCAAACCAAGGTATATAAATAACAAGTGGGACAGAACACCAACGCTTCACCAAAGGCGCACTGACGATGTTACCTAGCAGGGTGATGAAATGTCTGCAATCAAACACACCAGCACAGTGAGTAAGTCTGCCACCTCATCCACAACCTGAACTACAAATCTTCTCAAAAACTTTAAACTCAATATCCCCAGAGAAAATACTCCACCATTGAAAAAGAATTATTGAGTTTGGTACTGGCCTTACAACATTTTAATGTTAATGTTACAAACAATATTTTGGAGTCTGTTTTGTTTGCAGACCACAACCCTCTCACCTTTTTGGAAAGATTTAAGGATAAGAATATGAGATTATTTTGTTGGAGTCTTAGTTACAGGCTTTTAATTTTTGGATTGTACTTGTTGAGGGTTGTAAAAATATTATTGCAGATTCATCATTGTGGGTTTAAAAGAAAATGTGTAAATGAGATACAACTTGTATGGTCTAATGTTATATGCAGAATTAGTGTGAAATGTGTAATTTCCGATTACTGACCTATGTATCTTGTGACAATGGAGTTCAGATTTTAAAAAAAAATGAAGCAGTCTTTTATAATGATGGTTCACTTCTTTTCCTTAAGTGTTATGAAGTTGTATAGAGTAATCATGAATTGGAACAAATGGAAGCTAGAATTTGTTTGTACAAAAATGATAAGGGAGAAGAGTGCGTGGTTCCTTTAAGAGGCAAAGTGCTTTTCTAAGCTTAGATATATATACAGGAAATGCATCTATATGCAGCTGAAGATGTACAGACAGTTCTGAAATTGAAACATGTATCAATTGGCTGTGTGATTGTAAACCTTAAACTTGTTTTGATGTTTTGGCAACTCGCTGAAACCAACCAATTAATTTAAACCAAGCACTTAGCTATTGAAAGCCAATTGAATTTAAATCTGATGGTTTTGACAACCTGGGACAAATGCTATTGTAAGAACATCCAAGGTATATAAGGAGAGGGTTTTTGAATATCAGGAGAGAGAACCACCATCTGAGAAATAAGCATTTAGCTCTCACAAGAAATCGCTAAGCTCTCCAAGAAAGCACCATCTATCAATAAAAGGTACCATGGCACTTAGCTAAGTCCTCAGAAGACTTCACAGAGAAGACATCCCTGACAGCCGGATCAGTGGAGGAAAAGCGTTTTTGACTTGAAAACAACAGAGAATAAAGGCATATAGACTTTGAGAGACTTAAGTCTTAATTTATTTTCTTATTATTTGCGTTTATATAAATGGGACTGTTTATTGGAACAGCATACCAGTAGAATTTAGTTTGGTTAGGGAATAGTTAGTAGTTAAGTAGGAATTGTTCAGTGTGTTAATAATTCTGTTAACTTACTCACTGTTAGAGTGAAATAAACAAATTGTTACGTGTTACTTATAAAGTGAATATCAGGAATTTTCTTTGATTTAACCTTCCCTTTTCTATAACAGTTTAACAGATTAGACGAGGTGAAGTGAGCTTCTCTGGGTGTTTTGAGTTTAATTATTAGAAGGGGACCTGTACTGCTTCCGTAACAGGCTGGGGGCTTGTGTTTTGATCTTAATTGTCTGAGAGGTTCGACCTCTCCCTACTAACATTATCATTTCCTCAGTTACTAGGATAATGAACTCTAACCTGAGACTTGATTCCTGACTTCCTCCTTGACTGCACTGACTGTCACTAGACAAGCCCCTCGACCTTGAATCCCCAAGATCCCAAGACTGACCAAGGCCAGCCCCCACACTGGCTCGAGAGAATAGTCCTGACTAAGTATAGCTCTGCTCCTGTACTAGGGGATGTCTCCACTGCTACCCAACTATGATATCTGTGGACAGGTTCCAGAATTGTCTAAGGTCCAATTGTTGGACTCTGAGGCCACTGATCTCAAGATCTGGTTGCACCAGGCATCTAATTTTCATCAGCCAGTCATCCACCTCAACTGAAATTGGATGAGCCCCTTGGCTGCATGGCAGCACCCCAAACTATTATCCCCACAAATCCCACTAAAGATATAGGACCCTTCAACTTTCAGACATGGCCATTTGTGTTTGCCAGGTAAGGTCCTGGCCAATGTTGTAAGTGTGACATTGATGTAACTGGGAGCTGTGCAACGATACATCTACCCCTGGATTGTTCAGCACTCCAATGCATGACAAGCTGCCTGCATCTCCCTCTGCACTAAACAGTATTGCAAACCACAGAAGCTGGCAGCTTGCAAGTTATGGCTGAAGAGCCTATTCACTTAGAAAGAAAACACAAGCCACAGAGGTTGGATGCCTGTAATTAGAACTATGGAGCCGATATGCTGAAAAAACAACGTAAGCCAGAGTGGCTGGAAACTGAAAGGCATTTGAGGCAACACATGTAGATGCTTGCTATCCCAGCAGTCTCAGCACTCTAGCAGAATTATGTAAGTCATATTTTGTTGTGAGGTCCAAACTGAAGTCCTGAAGAACTGATGTGGTGTGAGTTGCTCTGAAAGCAGCTATGATTAAGTGATGGTTTGCTGATACCCAGTTGCACAAACAGAGGATTGAGGAGAATAGTGTCCATGGAATATTCAGGGATATGGGATGGTCGTGCTGGATAAAGGCCCAGAGAAGCAAGTGGCTCTGATTTCCATGTCAGTAACTGACACCATCTAGTTTTTCTTAGGGAGGGAAGTGAGAAGGTGGAGCTGCAAAAAAAAGGGCAAAATTAGTTAATAATGAAATGTAAATGCATCAGATCATCATCACCCTCTAGCAAGATTTTGAATTTGCTGCTTAAACTTTAAAGAACAAAGAAAATTACAGTACAGGAACAGACCTTTCAGTCCTCCAAGCCTGCACTGACGTGCTGTCTGTCACAACTAAAACCCCTTACCTGTCCGGGGACAGTATCCCTCTATTCCCGTCCTACTCATGTATTTGTCAAGACTCCCTCTAAAAGTCACTATCGTATCTGATTCTACTACCGCCCCTGGCAGCGAGTTCCAGGCACCCACCATCCTCTGTGTTTTTAAAAAAAAAACCCTGCCTCGTACATCACCGTTAAACCTTGCCCCTCACACCTTAAAACTATGGCCCCTAATAACTGGCTCTTCCACCCTGGGAAGAAGCTTCTGACTGTCCATTCAGTCCATGCCCTTCATAATCTTGTTGACCTCTATCAGGTCATCCCTCAGCCTCCGTCATTCCAGTGAGAACAACCCAAGTTTCCCCAACCTCTTCTCATAGCTAGTGCCTTCCATACCAGGCAACATCCTGGAAAATCTTTTCTGTACCCTGTCCAAAGCCACTACATCCTTCTGGTGTTGCGACCAGAATTGAACACAATATTCCAAATGCGGCCTAACTAAGGTTCTGTAAAGCTACAACATTACCTGCCAATTTTTAAACTTAATGATCCGGCTGATGAAGGCAAGCATGCCGTATGCCTTGTTGACTACCTTCTCCACCTGTGTTGCCACTTTCAGTGACCTGTGTCCCTGTACACCCAATCCCTTTGCCTATCAGTACTCCTAAGGATTCTGCCATTTACTGTATATTTCCATCTGGATTAGAGATTCCAATGTGTTTATTACCTCACATTTTTCCGGATTAAACTCCATCTTCCATCTCTCTGCCCAAGTCACCAACTGATCTATATCCTGCTGTATCCTCTGACGGTCCGTAATTCCACCAATCTTTGTGTCATCCGCAAACTTACTAATCAAACCAGTTACATTTTCCTCCAAATCGTTTATATATATTATGAATAGCAAATGTCCCAACATTGATCCCTGAGGAATGCCACTAGTCACAGCCCTCCGTTCAGAAACGCAACCTTCCACTGCTATCCTCTGTCTTCTATGACCGAGCCAGAAAATAAAATTTTTCTCAATGTCAAGAATCTGATCTTTTAAAATTTCTTCCATATTTTCCCCAATTTTCTTGCCACTTCCCATGCTGGCTCGAGGCAGTTGAAAATTCTAGCTACTGTCCTGGTTGAATGCTTCCTCTTGTCTCTTCCTTGGAATGTAATGGTGTTTATTTTCTTGCCCATAAGCCCAATGCCACAATTGCTCTATAAATGGAAATACTCAGATATGAATAGCTCGTGCATTTACATGAATTTCATTGTTACTTATTTTTGTGATGATATTAAATCAACTATTTCAAATTATTCAACAAATATGTAGAAGAGTGGCAGAGGAATTCTGGACTAATATGTTATACGTTCACCAGTTAATGTTGCATGATGTTATTTTCAACTCGCATGTTTCATAGGTTTTGGCTTTTAAAAAAGTTTCTGATGCAATTTTGACATTGCTATGCGTCTTTTTATTGCTTACTGTTTTGATATCTGAATTTCCACGTCCAGCACTACAGCAGTTTTGAAATTGTAACAGTGCAAGAACTCTTGTCACTCCCTTTATATAACTGGAATGTGATGGAGCTTTTCTAATTGGCTTGAGTTATAATCCCATTTCTTTCTGGTCACACAAAGCAGAGCTTCGTTTACTTAAATTCACACAGCTGTGCTCATTAGCATCAAAATAATGTTTAAAATTTAAATAATAGTAAAAAGCTAGCAAGATATTCAGCTCACCACCAGCATTCAAGAGTTAATAAATAAATTTGAGAACTCATTGGAGTATAATTAGTACATAACTGAAGAGAATGGAACTATTGATTTGAGGTGAACTTAATTTTTTTTCAGGTTGAATTCATAGCAATTGCACTCTTTTTGGTATCATATTAATGGGCATGCATAGTATAAATAGCTTCCTTGTATATGAATTCATAGAATTATGGATGAATACAGTACAGATGAGACCCTTTTCCCCATCAAGCTTGTATTGCCAAAAATATACTACTCCCGATGCTACTCCACTTTCCCATACTAGGCCTATAACCTTGCTCATCCAAGGTACTTTTTAAAGTTTTTGAAGTTTCCTACCTCAGCTACCCTCCCAGGCAGTGCATTCCAAACTCCCATCACCCTCTGGATGAAAAGATTTTTCCTCAAATCCCTCTAAACCTCCTGCCTTTCACTTTAAAGTGAATGTCCACTTGTTGACCCTTCAACTAAGGGGGACAGTTGATTTCTATTCACCCTGTCTATGTTCCTCATAATCTTACACACCTCTACTATGTCCCTCCTCAACCTTCTCTGTTCCAAAGAAAACAACCCAACTTTATCCAACCTCTCCTCATAGTTGAAATGCTCCATCCCAGGCAATAATGAATCTGCTTTGCATCCCCTCCAGTGCAGTCATATCATAAGACCATAAGACATAGGAGTGGAAGTAAGGCCATTCAGCCCATCGAGTCCACTCCGCCATTTAATCATGGCTGAAGGGCATTTCAACTCCACTTACCCGCACTCTCCCCGTAGCCCTTGATTCCTTGCGAGATCAAGAATTTATCAATCTCTGCCTTGAAGACATTTAACGTCCTGGCCTCCACTGCGCTCCGTGGCAATGAATTCCACAGGCCCACCACTCTCTGGCTGAAGAAATGTCTCCTCATTTCCGTTCTAAATTGACCTCCTCTAATTCTAAGGCTGTGTCCACTAGTCTCCCCACCTAACGGAAACAACTTCCCAGCGTCCACCCTTTCTAAGCCATGCATTATCTTGTAAGTTTCTATTAGATCTCCCCTCAACCTTCTAAACTCTAATGAATACCATCCCAGGATCCTCAGCCATTCATTGTATGTTAGGCCTACCATTCCAGGGATCATCCGTGTGAATCTCCGCTGGACACGCTCCAGTGCCAGTATGTCCTTCATGAGGTGTGGGGCCCAAAACTGGACACAGTATTCTAAATGGGGCCTAACTAGAGCTTTATAAAGTCTCAGAAGCACATCGCTGCTTTTATATTCCAACCCTCTTGAGATAAATGACAACATAACATTCGCTTTCTTAATCACGGACTCAACCTGCAAGTTAACCTTTAGAGATTCCTGGACTAGCACTCCCAGATCCCTTTGTACTTCGGCTTGATGAATTTTCTCACCGTTCAGAAAATAGTCCATGCCTGTATTCTTTTTTCCAAAGTGCAAGACCTCGCATTTGCTCACATTGAATTTCATCAGCCATTTCCTGGACCACTCTCCTAAACTGTCTAAATCATTCTGCAGCCTCCCCACCTCCTCCGTACTACCTGCCTGTACACCTAACTTCGTATCATCGGCAAACTTCACCAGAATGCCCCCAGTCCCTTCATCCAGATTATTAATATATAAAGTGAACAGCTGCGGCCCCAACACTGAACCCTGCGGGACAGCACTTGTCACCAGTTGCCATTCCGAAAAAGAGCCTTTTATCCCAACTCTCTGCCTTCTGTCAGACAGCCAATCCTCAATCCATTGCCAGTAACTCACCTCGAACACCATGGGCCCTCACCTTACTCAGCAGCCTCCCGTGAGGCACCTTATCAAAGGCCTTTTGGAAGTCTAGATAGATAACATCCACTGGGTTTCCCTGGTCTAACCTACTTGTTACCTCCTCAAAGAATTCTAACAGGTTTGCCAGGCACGACCTCCCCTTACTAAATCTGTGCTGACTTCTTCTAATCCGACCCTGCACTTCCAAGAATTTAGAAATCTCATCCTTAACGATAGATTCTAGAATTTTACGAACAACTGAGGTTAGGCTAATCGGCCTATAATTTTCCATCTTTTGCCTTGATCCTTTCTTAAACAAGGGGGTTACAACAGCGATTTTCCAATCATCTGGGACTTCCCCTGATTCCAGTGACTTTTGAAAGATCACAACCAACGCCTCTGCTATTTCCTCAGCCACCTCCCTCAGAACTCTAGGATGTAGCCCATCAGGGCCAAGAGATTTATCAATTTTTAGACCTTCTGGCTTTTCTAGCACTTTCTCTTTTGTAATGCCTACCATACTCAACTCTGCCCCCTGACTCGCCTTAATTGTTGGGATATTACTCATGTCTTCCACTGTGAAGACTGACGCAAAATACTAATTAAGTTCTTCAGCTATTTCCTTATCTCCCATCACTAGTCTTCTAGCATCAATTTGGAGCAGCCCAATGTCTACTTTTGCCTCTCGTTTGTTTCTTATGTATTGAAAGAAACTTTTACTATCATTTCTAATATTACTGGCTAGCTTACCTTCATATCCTTCCATCATGAAGCATTAGCTGTTTAGGACACATAATATTTAACTATCTATGTATTGTTGATTGTAAAACAATTAAAATGTAATTTGTATAATTTATTTAGTAGTTTTTTTCAGGATCTGTACAGTGGTTTGGTTGGCCCTCTGGTAACCTGCCGTAAAGGAGTACTCACAAAGAATGGCATGAGAAAAGATGTTGATCGGGAATTTGCTTTATTGTTCATGGTATATGATGAAAATGAATCCTGGTACTTGGATAACAATATCATTACTTACCTCCATGTGGACCCAACTAAATTGAAGAAAACAGATGAATTTGTGGAAAGCAATAAAATACATGGTATGGACAAATACAGTTTGTAAATTCCCAAAAAGTGGAGACAAAGATCATTTTCCAAAATTAACTAACTAGATTTTAATATTACTTTTATTTCAGCAATCAATGGGAAGATCTATGGAAATCTTCATGGACTGACAATGGTTAAAGGAGAGAAGGTTGATTGGTATTTGTTGGGTATGGGAAATGAAGTAGACATGCACACTGTTCATTTCCATGCCCAGAGTTTTACCTATAGGGTAAGCACTTTTTTTAGTAATGTATTTTTGGAAGTTTATTAGAGCTTGCTTATTCCAACTGTTTCAACCAATTGTTATATAAACCAATCTAGCTTACATTTTTGGAGTTTATGCATTTGACAATATTAACTAAAAGTTCAAAGTTATTTACTGAGCAGCTATAATTTGGTATATTTTTAGCTGGAAGTAAAACTATTTAGTTTACTGTGATCCAGAGGGTTGTTTGGCTTAGTTGGCTGAATGGCTGGTTTGCAGTGCAGAGTAACACCTACAGTATGGGTTTGATTCCCACATTGACTGAGGTTACCATGAAGGACTCTCCTTCACAACCTGTCCTCTTGCCTTAGCAAGAGGTGACCATCAAGTTAAACCACCACTGGTTTAATGACAGAGCAGCCCTTTGGTCCAGTAGCACCATATCAACTTTACTTTTTACTTTATTTAAGATGCAAATTCTCTTGAACCCTTTTAATTTAATCAAATATTTTGCCAATAGCTTAGTAGAAATGTATTTTTTTTCTTATTTGAGACTTTGTGACAGGAGTCATTTTTATTGTCACATCACTTCCACACCACTCCACCTCCAATTCCATTCACAGTGTGGTCTGTTTGTTTTTGAAAGAGGATTTTACATTTTGTCATCGGTTTCCACAAATTAGTTTTATTTGTTGTGTAGTGTTGCACCAGCAAGTACAAAAGAAGAAATTCTCATCCTTGTACTTGATTTTGAGCTAACTTTGAATTAGTTTGCATAGTTTCATAATTTCAATCCAGAACCTTTCCGTGTAGTTGTCTTAGAATCGGTGTATTTGTCTTAGAATCAGTGTATTTGTCTTAGTAAATCCTTAAATTGGCTAAATATTTAACTTAATTTAGGTAAGAGGAAAATATTTGAATATTATCGTCCATTAATTGTGCAATCATCACCTAAGTTCACAAAGTTTGACAATTGTGGGAGGTGTGAGGAAAGACTATGACAGTAGTCTTCTCCCTAAAAGGGAGAACACCAGCCTGATTATGGAGATAACAGCAATTTCACCAACTTGAATTCGATGTGTTGACGAAGTACCAGTGTGTACATGATTCAAAGAAATGAGTGCTAAAGTTGAGTCAGAGTAATTTAAGGCACAGAAGGAGGCAATTCTGCGAATCAAATTCATGCCATCTCCTGTGGAGTAATTCAGATTCCATGTGAAGTCTGAAGAGGGAGAAGAATGTCAATGTGAGCTAGAAGGGTTGTAGGAGAAAAAAATTATTTGTGAATTGAAGTGATGAAAACCTTGGCAGTGGATGCGCAACTTTTCAAATACCAACTCTGGACAGAATAAATAGGGTGAAATTGTTCCTATTATGAAAGGATCAAGAGTGAACGGCTTATTGATTAATAGAAGTAAAAGCGATATGAGATAAATCTTCCATGCAGTGAGTGACTCGTGTCTATAACTCATTGGCTAAGAGAGCAGGATGGGACAGTTTCAATCAAGGCATAGAAAGGGATTTCGAGATAACAAGCACGGGGCTGGATGAACACAGCAGGTCAAGCAGCATCATAGGAGCAGGAAAACTTGATGTTTCGGGCCTAGACCCTTCATCAGAAATGGGGGAGGGGAAGAGGGTTCTGAAATAAATAGGGAGAGAGGGGGAGGCGGATAGAAGATGGATAGAGGAGAGGAAAGGGATTTGTCAGTTATCTGAAATAAGAACCATCGCTGAGTTGTGGGAAGAAGGCACTAAGTCAGCTGATCAGTTGAAGAGTTGGTGCAAACACAATGCGTGGAATGGCCTTGTGTGTTGCAGCAATTGTGTTATTGTATAGCGGTTGAGATACCACTTGTATAACTAATAATCTACTGGACCTTTTGAAAACCTAAGTTTCATTTTCACCTTCATAATCATGAGATACAATTGCACCAAAATTGAATGAAATGCATTTGATTTAAAATAAATTTCAAAGTTTCTGAGGAAATGGAATCACTGAGAGATACTTTACTGGTGTTTTACATTCACTTTTTGGAGATTTTTCTTCTAGATTTTCCTGCACTTTAATTGTTTTCTTCTTTCAATGCAAGTGAAAAAGTGTTGTTTATCCAAACATTAAAATGGCCAGTGCTGTGTAACTACATGCCCAGCCTACTTTTGTCCCCTTTTGGGCATCGGAGTCTGTTGTTTTGATCAACATTTGCTAATTAACTTGTTATTTGTAACTGCAGAATATAACACATTTATTAAAAGACCGTTTAAGACAGTAAGGAATGGTTCCACATGGATGAAAAAACTTTTTTAAAGTGTTTAACCGGTAATGCCTCCTTTGATATGCACTGATACTTCCTTACGTGAAGTGTTACTCAAGCTCAATGTATTCAATATAACTTCTGTTATGGAGAGGAGTTGGAATCCCTCTGATAATTAAACTGAAACACAAGTCCCCAATGTGTTATGGTGAGAGTAGAAGTGCCCTTCTAATAATTTAACACAAAACACGCAGAGAAGTTCACTTTGCCTTTATAACCTGTTTAAAAAAAGTGGTTAACTGGAAGAAAATCCCTGATGTTCACTGTAAGAGTAACAATTTATTGATTTAACCCTAACAGTGAACAACTTAACAACATTATTAACAAACTGGTATGCTGTTCCAACAAACACTGTTTTTCCTCTCTGACTGGGCTCCATCTTCAGCTTTGTTTACTCAGAGTCACAGGATCCCTACATTGTAGAAACAGGCCCTTTTGGCCCAACAAGTCCACACCAACCCTTGCAGCATCCCCACCTGGACCCATCCCCCTATAAACCCACCTAATCTACACATCCCTGAACACTAAGGGCAATTTAGCACGGCCAGTCCACCTAGCCTGCACATCTTCGGACTGTGGGAGGAAACCAGAGCACCTGGAGGGAACCCATACAGATATGGGGAGAATGTGCAAACTCCACACAGATAGTTGCCTGAGGGTGGAATTGAACCTGGGTCCCTGGTGCTGTGAGGCAACAGTGCTAATCACTGTGCCACCGTTTTATTTCTGTATAAACCTCTAAGCTTAGAAAAGCACTTTACCTCTTGAAGGGACTATGCACTCTTCTCCCTTATCAGTTTCTACAAAAAAATTCTCGTTTCCTGCCTTCCAATTCACGGTTACTCTACACGACTGCGTAACACTTCCTCCTTAAGAAAACAAAGATCAATCATTATGGAAAGATGGCTCCACTTTGTAGAAAATCTGAACACCATTATCACAAGATGCATAGGTCAGTAATCTAAAGTTACATATTTCATACTAATTCTGTGTGTGTATAAAACATTGGACTGTACCAGTTCTATCTTATCTAAACATTTTCTTTTAAACCCACGATATCCCATCTGCAATACCATTTTTACAACCCACAACATATACAGTCTGTATATTAAAAGCCTGTAACATAAGACTCCAATGAAATACTGTAGTATTCTTGCCTGTAAATCTTTCCAAAAGGTGAGAGGGTTGTGGTCTATATACATAACTGTCTCCGAAACAATGTTTGCAACGTAAATATTAAAATGTTGTAAGGCCAGTATCAAACTCATTAACTCTTTTTCAATGGTGGAGTATTTTCTCTGGTGGGTGTTGAGTTTCTTTGGCCTTTCAAATCCGCCATTATCCTCCTGCATCAAAACAACTTTAGGCCCGAAACGTCAGCTTTCCCGCACCTCTGATGCTGCTTGGCCTGCTGTGTTCATCCAGCTCTACACCTTGTTATCTCAGATTCTCCAGCATCTGCAGTTCCTACTATCTCTCCCAACCCCTATATCGCTGGCTTCGATAGTGGCTTTAAAGGGTTTCAAGAACTTTGGTATGGCTAAAACTGGTGCAGTGGTTGACACAGCATCTTTAGCAAATCTGTCAGCGGTGCCACAAATGCTGTTAAAGTTTGATACAAACTTTCGGTAGAATCCGCTCAGTCACAAATGTCGAAGCACCTCTTGCTACGAGTATGGTCATAGAAATTCCTCAATGGCCTTTGGATTCACGTTCCTCAGGGTCATCCTTCCATGTCTGATGTTGTATTCCAAGAATGTCACTTTTGCCTTCGCGAATTCATTTTTTGCTAAATTTATAAACAGTTTTGCTTCCCGTAGTCTTTCAAAGATCTCTGCCAAATGCACCATGTGATCTTTCCAAGAATGGCTAAAGATCTCCAAGTCATCTATAGAGACAGCACAATTAGTCAATTCTGCCACAACTCTGTTCATAAGTCTTTGAAATGTGGCAAGTGTGGTCGTCATTCCAAAGGGCATTACTTTAAACTAACACAGCCCACTTGGAGTTACAAATGTAGAAACTTCTTTTGCTGTCTCTAACAAAGGTACTTGCCAGTAACCACAAAGTAAGTCTAACTTTGTGATGTAAGTGGCTTGTCCAATATTTTCCACACAGCGCACCAGCCTTGGATTTGAATATGAGCCCCATTTAGTAATGGCGTTGACCTTCTGATAATCCATGCAGAGTCGTTGATTACCATAAGGTTTGGGAACCAACTAGATCGGCAAACTCCACTCGCTTTGACTCGGCTCGATGATGTCTTCTTAGACCATCACTTCCACTTCCATCTGTATTTGTGAGGCTTTGAGAGCATTAAGCCTGTAGAGATGATAGGTACTGCAGATGCTGGAGAATCCGAGATAACAAGGTGTGGAGCTGGATGAACACAGCAGGCCAAGCAGCATCATAGGAGCAGGAAAGCTTGACGTTTCGGGCCGAGACCCTTCATCAGAAATGGGGGAGGGGAAGAGGGTTCTGAACTAAATAGGGAGAGAGGGGGAGGCGGATAGAAGATGGATAGAGGAGAGGATAGGTGGAGAGGAGGCAGACAAGTCGAAGAGGTGGGGATGGAGCCAGTAAAGGTGAGTGTAGGTGGGGTGGGTAGGGAGGAGATAGGTCAGTCCAGGGACGACTGACAGGTCAAGGGGGCGGGATGAGGTTAGTAGATAGGAGATGGGGGTGGGGCTTGAGGTGGGAGGAGGGGATAGGTGAGAGGAAGGACAGGTTAGGGAGGCCATTCAAGCCTTCCCAATTTGGCCCCAACCGTGACAATATCTACATT
>JAHRHZ010000264.1:1458789-1489111 GCA_024137785.1 Ginglymostoma cirratum | reverse complement strand
CAACCGTGACAATATCTACATTCAGAACATTGAGACCCTTCAGAAGCCTGTAGAGATGTTGTTTTATCAGAACATTATTCCCTATTTCAACCGCATGTACTGTAGTATTAGTCCTCCCCATTCTTTTCCTACATATGTCCTCTTATTGCTGCAACAAGCCTTTCAATTCAGTTCTGTGTCCCTGAGACAGATACCTCATTATCCTATCCCTTTCTCTAAGGATTTCCTCATTATTTAATATATTTTGAGGCACATCAAAATCCAAATCACTGGATTGGATTCCTCACTCTGAGGTGCAGTAACCTGTTTCTCCGGTTCTCTGTCCCTGTCACAATATGGTTTCAGCATATTCACATGACATACCTGATAAAGTTTTTTCCCATCTAGCATCTTTACCAGATAATTCACCTGACTCAACTTCTTCTCAATCTGGTAAGGACCACTAAACCTTGCTTTGAAGGGATCTCCTACCACTGGGAAAGCACCGATACTTTGTCCCCATAGGCAAACATAAAAATTTTAGATTTCTTACCTGCTTCTTCCTTCGTTAGATGTTGCGCCACTTTCAGATGTTGTCTAATTCACCTACTCTGTTTAATCTTTCTATCATGTCAGATGCATACTCCAACTGTGAGATCTCTGACTTCAGACCTATCAACTTTTCCTTAATTAATTTTAAAGGCCCTCTTACTTTGTGTCTGAATATCAATTCAAATGGAGTAAACTGAGTAAATTCATTTGGGGCATCTGTAATGGCAAACAATATAAATGGGATACCTTTCTCCCAAATGTTTGGGTAATCCTGGTATAAAGTCCTCAGCATAGACTTTACGGCCTGATGCCAACTTTCCAATGCTCCCTGGGATTCAGGATGGTGTGCATTTGATTTCAAGTGTTGGTTGCCTAAACTACCCATGACCTCCTTAAATAGTTTAGCAGTAAAATTGGACCTTGGTCTGACTGAATCTCCCTGGGTAATCCATAACGGGTGAAGAAAGTAAGTGACTCCTCCACAACCTTTTTTTCCTTAACGTTCCGTAATGGAATTGCCTGCAGACACTGGTAGACACTTCCATTATAGACAGCAAATACAGGTTTCTGCCTTTGGTTTTATGCAGGGGACCTACACAATCAATCATAACCCACGTGAAAGGTTCTTCAAATGTGGGAATTTGTATCAAAGGCGCTGGTTTTATTACTGCCTGTGCCTATCCTACCATTTAACACGTATGATAGGTACAGCAAAATCCAACCACATCATTATGTAATCCAGGCCAATAGAGATGCTTTTGTATCTTAGCCTGAGTCTTCCTCACTCCTAGATGACCTCCTACAAGTAATTTATGTACTGTCTATATCCTACCAGCAACACAATCTGGTGCACTTCCGCCCATTTTCCCTCTGCATTAACCTGCCGAGGTCTCCATTTTTGCCTTAGGATTCTATCTTTAAGATAATAACATTTGGGAATATATTCTGATTCCTTTTCCGAGTAGACTTTATGGTGTAAATCTTTTATTGTCTCCTCTTTTTGTTATAACTTCAGTAATTTTTCAGAACTAAACAGTTCTACCTAGAATACACCTCCTCCCACCCACCTTCCTGCAAAAATGCCATCCCCTATTCCCAATTCCTTTGCCTCCACCGCATCTGCTACCAGGATGAGGCATTCCACGCCTGTACATCTCAGATGTCCTCATTCTTCAAGGACTGCAACATTCCCCTCCCCGCAGTGGTTGAGAACGCCCTCGACCAGGTCTCCTGCATTTCCCGCAACTCATCCCTCACACACCCTCCCCGCAATAACAACCAAAACAGAATCGCCCTCATCCTCACGTACCACCCCACCAACCTCCGGATCCAACGCATCATCCTCCAACATTTCGCCATCTGCAATCCGACCCCACCACCAAAGACATTTTTCCCTCCCCACCCTTGTCTGCTTTCCGGAGGGACCACTCTCTCCGTGACTCCCTTGTCCGCTCCACACTCCCCTCCAGCCCCACCACACCTGACATTTTTCCCTGCAACCGCAGAAAGTGCTACACCTGCCCCCACACCTCCTCCCTCACCCCAATCCCAGGCCCCAAGAAGACTTTCCGCATCAAGCAGATGTTCACCTGCACAACTGCCAATGTGGTATACTGCATCTGCTGTACCCATTGTGGCCTCCTCTACATCGGGGAAGCCAAGCGGAGGCTTGGGGACCGCTTTGCAGAACACCTCCGCTCGGTTTGCAACAAACAATTGCACCTCCCAGTCGCGAACCATTTCAACTCCCCCTCCCATTCCTCAGACGACATGTCCATCCTGGGCCTACTGCAGTGCCACAATGATGCCACCCGAAGGCTCAAGGAACAGCAACTCATATTTAGCCTGGGAACCCTGCAGCCCAATGGTATCAATGTGGATTTCACAAGCTTCAAAATCTCCCCTCCCCCAACCGCATCCCAAAACCAGCCCAGCTCGTCCCCACCTCCCTGCCCTGTTCTTCCTCTCACCTATCCCCTCCTCCCACTTCAAGCTGCACCCCCATCTCCTATCTACTAACCTCATCCCGCCCTCTTGACCTGTCCGTCCTCCCTGTACTGACCTATCTCCTCCCTTTCTCCCTACCTCCCCACATACACTCATCTTTACTGGCTCCATCCCGCCTCTTTGACTTGTCTGTCTCCTCTCCACCTATCCTCTCCTCTGTCCATCTTCTATCTGCCTCCCCTTCTCTCCCTATTTAGTTCAGAACCCTCTTCCCCTCCCCCATTTCTGATGAAGGGTCTAGGCCCGAAACGTCAAGCTTTCCTGCTCCTATGATGCTGCTTGGCCTGCTATGTTCATCCAGCTCCACACCTTGTTATCTTGGATTCTCCAGCATCTGCAGTTCCTATTATCTCTACCTAATCTGTTCAGATTTTTCCTTTACCATTTCATCAAGCAGGGTGCCAGCTAACTGGATCCCAACTCCTTCATCTCTCTCTGTTTGGTTTCTCCTTCTTACTGTAACTTATGACTGTGGGATGTTGTTACCACACAGAACAATTCAAGCGTATTTTTCTTTTAACTCCTCAGTTCCCTGGTTTTCCTTTGGTTTCTCCACTGCAAGGGGCACCTTTGATCCTGCTAGGCTGCTACAAGAACAAATTGTGTTCTTGAAAATGATACTTTTTCAATCACTCCCACTGTCACTTCCCTAGTCTTGATTTCTAACTTTCCAACTTGATCTTACACAGGGAAATGCTAACCTCTCTCCATTTAATCCACAGATTACGACTCTGTTGGATGACATTTCGGAAAGAGTGCAAATACTTTCATCTCTTACAATTAGAGACTGGTCAGTTCCTGTATCTCTCAATATTTTAACTTCTTTGCCTTCTCACCGTGTTCTTCCTGAGTAAACCTTACCCAAAGAGGTGAAGTCTTTGGAGAGATTGAGCATCATCTCACTATCCAGACCATGACTAGGCTGTGCACTCTCCTGCAGTTCCTCGACTTATTTTGGGATTTTCTTCACTACCTTGACTAATCCCAATGGTTTAGCCTCTCCTACCACATCCTTTTTCCCAGCGCCTTTCTTAAACCACCGGCAGTGTGACTCCTTTGTGAGTCCCACTTCATTTCAGTGAAAACACCAGAGGCATTTCACCTTCTGTTCATGCCCTTGGGTTTCTTTTTTCACCTTTTCTAAACTGTTCCCAGTGTGATCTACTTTTTGTTTTTCATTGAAGGATCTCCCTTTTTCCCAGTTTCTAACTCACATGGAATGAAATTGCCATCAGAAGGTAAATTTTGAGTTATGCACTAATGCATATTCATCCGCCATCTCAGCAGCTTTTCTCACTGTTTGAACTTTCTGTTCCTCAACATGAGTTCTTATCATTTCTGGAAGTGAGTTTTTAAACTCCTCCAGTAGAACAATCTCTCTAAGATCCTCATATTTCTTTAATGCTCTCAACCATCTATCGAAGTTGCTATGTTTAATTCTTTCAAACTCGACATAAATCTGTCCTGATTCCTTCTTTATGTTTCTGAACCATTGTCTATATGCTTCTGGTATCAATTCGTAGGCATTCAAAATAGCCTATTTTACTTCTTCATATGGCTTGACACCTCCCCTGACAGCGCTGCAAACACTTCACTGGCCCTGCCTACCAACATGGTCTGAATTAACATTAACCACACAGTCTCTGGCCAATCCATCTGCTTGGACATTTTCTCAAAGGAAATGAAAAAGGCATCTACATCTTTTTCATCAAATTTTGGTAATGTTTTGTATATATTGTATATGTGCAATTTGTATATATTGTATAATTTGTATATATCCCTATCAGGCCTTTGGCTACGATGGGTTTCCTCATCCTCACTGTTCTCCTCACTGAGCCTGTCTTCTGCCTTTATCTCCATCCTGTTAAGTCGTCTATCCTGTTTAATTTGCAACTTCTGAAGTTCACTCTTTCTTTTCTTTCTCTCTCTGCTTGTGACCGTTGTTCAAACAGTTTCAGTTCCCTTTCTTTCTCTTCTGCCCTGGTTCTGCTAACCTTTTTTTTATCTTCTAACTCCAGTCGTCTAATTTTCAATTTATTTTTTTCTAACTCCACTGCACTTGTCTGTTTCTCTGGTATACCTAAAAGCTTGACTAACTCCTTTACAATTTCAGCTTCCTCTTGTCCCTAGTTAAACCCAAATGTAACTGTTTGCTCAGTCTAAAAGTATATCCTTCCTCTGTCTTTCTAAACTTTCTTGGAAAATTTGGGAAGCATCCTCAAAGCCCAGAACCTCTTTTGTAATGTTAAGAGACATTTCCCCTCTTTTGATTTAATAAACTGCAAGTAACTGAAATTTAACTGATTTTCCACTTATGACCTAAGTTGTATTTAAAGATCTAGGACACTAATCCCCAAATCTGTCTAAATCTGCTGGGAACTTTCTCACCCCAAATCTATCCAAATCCATTCAGATCCCTTGCAGAACTAGCCTGAACCCAGAACTGAGCCCCTCATCTATTATGGAGAAGAGTTCAAACCCCTCTGATAATTAAACTGAAGCACAAGCCCCCAATCTGTTTTAGTGGGAGTAGAGGTTCCCCTCTAATAATTAAAACTGAAACATCCAAAGAAGCTCACCTCACCTTTATAATCTGTTTATTAAAAAATGGTGAAATGAAAGAAAATCTCTGATATTCACTTTATAAATAACAAGTAACAATTTATTGAGTTTGCCCTAACAGTGAAATAATGAACAGAATTACTAAAAAACCAAACAATTCCCCCTAACTACTAACTATTCCCTAACTGAACTAAATTTTCCTGTTATGCTGTTCCAAAAAGCATCAGTCACATATACATAAACATATACATATACATATACATAAGAAAATAAATCAAAACTTAGTCTCTCAAAGTCTACACACCTTTCTTCTGCTGTTCTGGAGTCGTAAGTGCCTTTCTTCCGCTGGTCCAGCTGTCAAGGATGTTTTCTCTGTGAATCTTCTGAGTGTTCTTAGCTGGAAGTGCTGTGGTACCTTTTATGGATAGATGGTGCTTTCTTGGACAGGTTAGCGATTTCTTGTGAGAGCTAAATGCATGTTTCTTAGATAGCAGTTCGCTGTCACACCAATTTTCAAAAACCTCTATTTATGTACCTTGGATGATATATCAATTTTCTTACAATAGCATTGGTCCAAGGTTGTCAAAATCATCAGATTTAAATTCAATTGGCTTTCACTCGCTAAATGCTTGGCTTAAATTAATTGGCTGATTCCAGCTGATTTCTAAAACAAAAACAAACCTAATGTTTCAAATTACGCAGCCGATTGATATATGTTTCAATTTCAGAACTGACTGTACATCTTCAGCTACAAACAGACACATTTTGTTTCTGCATAAATCTCCAAGCTTAGAAAAGCACTTTACTTCTTAAAGAAACCGCACACTCTTCTCCTGCTTCTTTTACAAATTCTAGCTTCTTGCTTTCCAATTCACAATTACTCTGCATAACTTCATAACACTTCTGATTCATAAATATGTATAGATAAAACAGAAACAGTTCTAGTGCAATGTTTTCTAGAAGTACAGAGCATTTGGAAGTAACTCATCCTCATTTTTGGCCGGTAAAGGCTGTGACATCAGCCATGTCCATCTCAGACTCCAAGGCTTCTTCGATACTAGATGGAGGGGGAGAACCCATGGGTTTCAATGGCTGTTCTGAGAGGCCAGGTATGTTTTGATTCTCCATTTGTGAGTTTGCAGCTTTCATGCAGTCCATACGCTTATTCAGGACCGTCTCACCTACCCAAACTTAGTACATCATTGGACCTGACCTCGTATGGACCATGCCTCTCAGCCATGCAACTCAGTTTCCATGGTTTCGCCACCAAACTTCATCCCCTGAAGTGAACTCTCTCTTGCTTAGAGGAGTTTTGCATTCAGCTTTGGCATTCCTGCTGCCTTTTCGCATGCACCCCCGCACCCCCGTCCATGTCAGAGAAGATCAGATTTAACTTGGTGCAGTGTCTTCTCCCCTTTAGCAACTCTGCTGGAGCTATCCCTGTAGTTACACGAGGGGTGGTCTGATAATCAAACACCAACCGCAACAGTTTGATATTGAATGAAGCTGTAGGCTGTTTCTTTAAGCCTGCCTTCAAAGTCTGGACTGATCTTTCCACCACCCATTGGATGATGGATGGTAAGGAGCTTTCCTTATATGCCAAATACCATTCGACATTAGGAAATACTCAAATTCCCTGCTGGTAAATAATAGAACATGGAATATAGAACCGTACAGGCCCTTCGGCCCACGATGTTGTGCCGACCTATTATCCTACTCTAAGATCAAAACTAACCTGCATATCCTTCATTTTACTCTCATCCATGTGCCTATCCAAGAGTCACTTAAATGTCCCGAATGTGTCTGACTCTACTACCACCACTGGCAGTGCATTCCACGCACCCACCATCTCTGTGTATAGATCATAGGTCACAGAATCCCTACAGTGTGGAAACAGGCCCTTCGGCCCAACAAGTCCACATTGAACCTCAGAGCATCCCACCCAGACCCATGCCCCTATAACCCACCTAATCTACACCTCCCTGAACGCTATGGGCAATTTTTAGCACGGCCAATCCACCTAACCTGCACATCTTTGGACTGTGGGAGGAAACCGGAGCACCTGGAGGAAACCCAAGCAGACGTGGGGAGAATGTGCAAACTCCACACAGACAGTTGCCCGAGGCTGGAATCAAACCCAGGTCCCTGGTGCTGTGAGGCAGCAGTGCTAACCACTGTGCCACATGTAAAGAACCTACTGCTGATATCTCCCCTATGCCTTCCACCAATCTCCTTAAAGTTATGTCCCCTTGTAATAGTCATTTCCTCCCTGGGAAAAAGTCTCTGGCTATCCACTCTATCTATGCCTCTCATCATTTTGTACACCTCTATCAAATTACCTGTCATCCTTCTTCACTCCATTGAGAAAAACCCGAGCTCCCTCAACCTTTCCTTATAAGACCTGCCCTTCAGTCCAGGCAGCATCATGATAAATCTCCTCTGCATCCTCTCTAAAGCTTCCATATCCTTCCTATAATGAGGCGACCAGAACTGAACACAATAGTCCAAGTGTGGTCTAACCAGGGTTTTATAGAGCTGCAGCATAACCTCACGGCCTTAAACTCAATCCCCCTGCCAATGAAGGCCAACATACCAATAGGCCTTCTTAAAAACCCTATGAACTTGGGTGGCAATTTTGAGGGATCTATGGATGTGGACCCCATGATCCCTCTGTTCCTTCACACTACCAAGAATCCTGCCATTAACCCTCTATCCTACATTCAAATTCAACCTTCCAAAATGAATCACTTCACACTTTTCTGGGTTGAATTCCATCTGCCACTTCTTTGCCCAGCTCTGCATCCTGTCAATGACCTGTTGCAACCTACAACAGCCCTCCACACTATCCACAACTCCACCAACCTTCGTGTCATCAGCAAACTTACTAACCCACCCTTCCAAATCCTAATCCAAATCATTTATAAAGGTCACAAAGAGCAGACATCCTGGAACAGATCCCTGCAGAACACCACTGGTCACCGAGCTCCGGGCTGAATACTTTCCATCTACTACCACCTATTGAACAGCCAATTCTGTATCCAGACAGCCAAATTTCCCTAAATCCCATACCTCCTTACTTTCTGAATGAGCCTACCATGGGGAACCTTGTCAAATGCCTTGCTAAAGTCCATATACACCACTAATGGCCCATTGTCTGTGACCAACACTTCTGAGAGCTGTGCACTGCAAAAGATGCTCACAGCTTTTGTATCATTGTACCTCTATTTGACAAATTAACTCTATGCACGTCCAATCACTTTGAATGAGCTCCACAATGACTAAGAACCATGACTAAGCACATGAAAGGGCTGGCATAGTCGTTGTGTAACTGAGTCCAGGGTTTACCCAGCCATTTGTACAAATATGGGGGCGCTGCTGGCGGTAATCTTCCTCCATGTTGGCACTCTGGGCACTGCCCCACCAATGTGGCTATGTCATCATCCAGTCCTGGCCACCAGATATAACTTCTCTGCAACATCTTCACTTTGGACACCCCTTGTGGAGTTCAGCCGGTATCTTGCTCAGGAAAATCACTGAATCACCCCATAATAGAATACCATTCTGTATTGTGATCTGATCTCCCCGGGTCCAGAAAGGTTTCAGCTCTGGTTATGGTGACCCTTTGGGTTCCCCCATCAACACTAGCTGTTTTAAGTTTTGCCAGGACTGGATCTTTTTGCATCCACAGTCTGATATTGTTAGCAGTGACTGGAAAGTTGTTGAGAGAATTTGAAACCAGAATGGACTCTGCCAGTGATGGCACCACTGGTGGTGTATCTGCCAGCAGGAGACAGCTCAAGACATCCGCATTTGCTACTTGATGTTCTGGACGGTGTTCCAACTTGTAATTGTACAGTTAGAAGGAGGGCCCACCACTGAATTCAACCTGAGGTTGTGGGCAGCATGGCCACATCCTCCTTGTATGGCCCAAGCAGGGGTTTGGGGTCTGTTACTATTATAAATTCATTTTCGTAATGGTGTTGGTGGAACTTACACCAAAGATGATCGCCAAACCTTCTTTCTCTATCTGGGCATGTTTGCATTTGGCATCGGCCAAAGTTCGGGAAGCTATTGACTGTTCCTCTCCATTGGGCCACCAGAGAGCCAACACTACCCTGATACCATATGGGTAGGCATTGCAAGGAGATCTCGCTTAGGATCATAGAGTGACAACACCCTAGACGAAGACAGCTGCTTCTTCACTTTCCTAAAGGCTATGTCATGGCTACGAGACCATTTCCAAGGCTGACCCTATTTCAATAACAGATGTAAGGGTGCCAGGATGGAGGCCAGTTTATGAATGAATTCATCAACCCAAGGAAAGGCCCAAGCTCCGGTATTAGACATGGGAGCCAATGCAACTTTGATTGCCCTCACTTTGGATGTAACCCAGTCTTGTTGACTCTGTAGCCCGGGTAAGACATTTGGGGTGCCTGGAACACACATTTTTCCTTCTAAGGCATACACCTGCTTTGGAGAAACATCTAAGAACTATATCCAGGGTCTCTAATGCTCTTTATCCAGCTTCCCTGTTATTAGCACATCATCCAGATAAATGGCCACCCTGGGGGAGACCTTGTAAAATGTCCTCCATTGTCTGCTGAAAAATAGCCCAGGCTGATGATACCCCAAATGGCCCAAACAATGTCTCATACGGTGATGTAAACCCTTAGCATACTAATTGTAGCATACTTCTGGGAATCCTTGTCTAACGCTACTGGAAGAATGCATGGCTCATCCAGCTTCATGAAGGACAACCCCCCTCTAGCTTTGCATATAAGTCCTCTACATGAGGGATTGGGTATTTATCCAGCTGTGAGAAGCAGTTTAATATTTGTTTAAAATCCCCACAAAGGTAAACCAATCTGTCGGGCTTCAAAATTGGTATGACCAGTGTTGCCTATTCTGCAAACTGGACCAGTTTTGATGATTCCTTTGCTTTCCAGCCCCCTGATTTCTGCCTCTAAGGCCATTGGCACTGGGCGGGCCTTGCAGAATTATGGAATTACTTCCTGATCAATATGCAAGGTGGCTTTGTTTCCTTTGATGTCTCTAGATCTTCCTGAAAAACTTTGGGTATTTAATTAGGTCTTCACTTTCACCCACTTTCTAACCAAAAAATGTTGAGTCAATCTAGGTGAATCTTTTTCAACCAATTTCACCCCATCAAGCTTAGGCCTAAGCCTTTTACTGCAATCGGTAGTAATTGAACCAGCAGCATCTCAAACAAGACCAGACCCCAAGTTATACCCTTAATCCCTGAAGGTTTGCAGTCTAGCCAAGGTGTTATGGAAACATAAGGGTTGGAGTCCAGAGCGAGTTTTGTGAAAGACTGGTTCTACGATCAATGTTACAGCCACACCAATATCAACCTCCATTAGAAACAGGTGACCATTTAACCAGATGTTTATTTTGAGTGACTCTGATTTGGATGTTGCTAAAGAATTTAACCATTCCAAGTCAGATGTAGTCAGGGCTTTCCAGGGTGTGCACTCTCCTAGATACTAGCCTATGAGTTCTCTTACTCAATTTAAGCTTAGGGGGACTCTGCTGTCTAAGTAATTCCTCTCTGGTATTCTTTAGTATTGAGGGAATGTTTCAAGTATCTCCCAACATAATATCCCTTTAACTCTTCTGCCACAGTTTTCTTCCCTGAAACCATCTCCCCAGATCCATTTTCTAAGTGGCCTATGGTCAATTTGACCTCTCCCTTTTTTATATATTTTAGAAAGCTTTTATTTTCAGTTTTTCAATTCCTTGCCAATTTGCCCTCATTTTCGTTATCTTTTTAGTCTTCCTTTGCTGAATTATGAATTTAACCCAGCCTTTGGGGCTATCAGTTACTATGCTCCTTATATGCTTTTTCTTTCAACTTTATTCTTTCCTAACTTACTTCGTTAGTCATGGTTGGTTTATCCCTTTCTTAGAATCTTTCTTCCCTACTGGGATGTATTTTTGCAAAGAATCATGAACTATGTCCTTAAATACCTGCCACTGCTTGCTTACAGTCATTCCTGGTAATCTATCCACCCAGTTTACTTTAGCTAATTCTATCCGCATTTCATTGTAATTTCCTTTATTTCAGTTAAACAAAGTTGTTTACAACCCAAGTTCCTCACTCTTGAACTGAATATTAAATTCTGTCAGGTTACAATCACATTTTCCTAGAGGATCTTTACTTGGAGGTCATTTATTAAACCTGCCTCATAATATTAAACCTGTCTCATAACCCATTGCTAGATCCACGATAACCTGCTCCTTGATTGGCTCCATGACATTAGTCGAGTAAACTATCCCTAATGAACTCTATCAATTCATTGTCATTGCTACCCAATCAACATGTTGATTAAAGTCAACAATAATTTTTGCTCTATTCTTTCTGCATCCTATTATTTGTTGATTTGTAGTCTCTTCCACAGAGTGGCAACTGTTTGGGGTTCTTACTCTATTCCTACCAATGTCTCTGTTCCCTTGCTAATTTTTTACCTCTGCCTAAATGGAGCCTACATCATCTGAACCTAGATCGTTTCCATTAATTGTTCTCATTTCATCTCTATTAACAGTGCTACCCCATCACTGTTTCCATCCCTCCTGTTTCTCCAAAAGGTCAAATACCCTGAATGCTAAGCTCCCAGTTTTGATCTCATGTTACCCACAATTGTCTAATGACTATAAAATCATATTCATTTACATCAATTTGTGCCATCAGTTCATCTACCTTATTCTGAATGCTTTGTGCATTAAGACACAGCACCTTTAAATTTGTTCTTAGTATCAAACTTCCCTACACTTTTATGGTTCCTTGCTACAATATGACATTTATTCTGTTCCCTTTGTTTTCTGGTAAAAATCAACCCCATCTTTACCCTGCAATCCTACCAGCTCCTGGACCTTTTATTTTTAATTTTCCATGCTACTGAACCCACCCTCCCACTATTTGGTTTAAAGCCCTATCTAGAGCCTTAGTTATGCTATTCGCCAGGATTCTGGTCCCAGCATGATTCTGGTGGAGACCTTACCATTGGTACAGCTCCTTCTTTCTCCAGTACTGGTACCAATGACCGATGAATTTGAACACATTTCTCCCACCCCAATCTTTGAGCCATGTATTTACCTTTTCATGTGGTTCTGAGAAAAATTATTTTTATTTCTATGTTGCAATATGCGGAGAATTGGGACTGGAACACCAGTGCACTCCTACAACCTTGCTTATAATATTATCAAAAAGGGTAGATTATGTGCAATTTGCTAGTACAGAATTCAAGAATTGCTGATAAAACAATACACTTTGTTGAACCTTTTCATGTTGCATTCATCAGATTAATTTTCAAAAAATATCGAAGCAAAGCGAAAACAGCATTTGTAGTGTGTAAAAGGAAAGTGCTTGTTGCTTGACAAGTGGACTCTGGTTAGGAGAGGCATTACCATGGAGTCTACTTGCCCACCGATCAGAACTGTTCTCTTAAACAGTACAAATGTTACTTCCCCTTTGCATTGGCAGTTCTTGCAAATAGTCCTGGTGAGTATAAAATGAAAACTTTCAACAAAAGACAGTAGTTGAGTGAGGCATAGAAATAGTAAATTAACAGCACAGGAGGCGGCTATTGGTTCTATTTGTGTCTGCTGGATTAAAAAATGGCATGTACCCTAATCCTACTTTTCAAATCTTTGAGCAGAATTTTACAATCTCCAGGCAAAGGCCCATTAAAATACAGCAGTTGACTTCCCCATTCATGAGACCCAAGTCTTATGTGCACCGGGCACTTTTGTACTGGGGAATTTTGTATGATTATAGTTGTACCCACCACTCCCAGTATAACTGGTTGAACTAAGAGAACTATTGGCCAAACAGAGGTGCAAAATGCCTTGATATGATATATGCTCTGTTACAATATTTATCCCGTCATACCCAATTAAGAGCCATATCCACATACCCTACCTCCACACACGTGGCTAGATAGTGATCACCATTGATTTGTGTGTGACATGTTTTCTAGGCATCCACCTCATTAGTATGCTGCAGCGAACATAGTTTACTATAGTACACTCCTGGTGTAATATGTCATCCATAGGGGCATAGATCTGAAAATTTCTGGCACGTTTTCTACAGGATGATACTGAACATTTTCATTATGTTCTCAAAGATGGATAACGATTACAGAGCCGATGTGTATGATTTATTCCCTGGAACATTCCAGACTATAGAAATGATTGCATCGAACCCTGGTACTTGGCTGTTGCATTGTCATGTGGCTGATCATATTCATGCGGGCATGGAAACCGTTTATACTATCCTGAATCATACAGGTAAGTTCATGACAAAAAGAAACATTGCATGGAATCTTATAGAGGTTCCAGTGAAGCGGGCTATGGTGCAGTTTGTGACAGAATAAGACAAGTTCGACAAGGCTCATCTCAATGTTCGGAGCAACTTGCTGCTTGTTCAATGCATTTGCTGGGTGTCGAGGCAAATTTCTTGCGTGGCAGCGGTGAATTGTCAGTTCAGGGGATTCTAGCCTGTTAACTGCCTTATTAATGGCACAATCTACCTCATTAATATTAGCCTTTTATATCTAACCATACATGCCAGGATTCACTCCTTATAGTGACTTGTGGGATCTGTTTTCTGCCACCCCTCCACTTGTCTCAGCCCTTTCTGCCTTACTGTGGACTATCTTCTCCTGGAACAAAAGTAAAGGAGAGATTGAATGAGCTGAAAATGTGAGGTACATTTGTTGGTGCTGGTGCAGATGGGCAAAATATGGTGGGATGTTCCAGACAAGTAAGTAGCACAGCACAAAGGCTATGAAGGATTAATAGTATTGGAGGTTAGGGTGGGTGACAGCGGGTGAGGGAACATGTTGTAGTAGAGCACGCACTTTAGTAGGAGGTGGGTGCGAAAGCAGAAACAGTGTGAGGTGGAAGAGTGGATAAAATCATTGATGTTCATTTGGCACTGCTGGCCATTCCTCCACATTAACCTCAAAACTCCATGCAGAGATGAAGTAAAATGAAGTTCTATAAAATACAATTATAATTGTCCATTGAAGATACAGTTTCATTTCAAAGAATCAATAATGACGTGTAACTGTCAATCAAACTGTAAAATGCCAGTCTGCTCTGTCTATTAATGGATGGTTGTGAAATTAGTAATGCAGAACTAATCTGGTAATGGAAACTCTTCAGTGAAGTGAAAAACACAAGCAAGATTTTTTTTTTAAACAGTGTAGATGCCTGTTGAATCTTTGAAAACAAAACTAAAAATTTTTAGTTCTTGACAGCTCCAACTACAAAAGTAGTTACTTCTAACTGGTCCTCTTCACAGAGCAACTTAACAGTTTTGATAGGTTCTCCTGATAGTTGTTTTTGATAATTTTGATAGGTCTGTTGACAGTTTCAAATAAGCTGGACTGTTGCTGAGTTTATGCACATTTTATATACATTTATACCTACTTTCAACAATTTCAAATACACCTCGCCTCCCTCAAGGTTGTCCAGGGACCATTTCCAAAGAGGTATACTGCCTATCCAAGAAATGCACAAAGTTCAGATCTGTCTTTACAAGATCTATTCTGCATACTTTGGGTTTCACACTTCTGGGATGGGAAAATACATCTTGAGTGGTGGCAACTCATGATTTTAATGGCCAACTTCCTCAGAACCGCGTATGCGCAAAACGTTACCCATCTCCACACCCAATTCCAGACAAAGGACCCTGGGATCAGAAGTCCTGACTGCCAAGGGCTGCCAGCCACTAGATGCTGACTGGTCCGTTGAGTGGTTGTGGCAGTGATGTTGCTAGTACAACATTCACCCAGGGCTCAGAATCACCCCTTGATCCCTGGCCACAGATGTGCAAAGGCAGTAGCAGGGTTACAGAATTGGGGATGAGGGGTACAAGCAACAACGGCAAGAGGAAGACTTGCAACTCCTCTTCACTTCCGGATATAAGGTCCCGATATAAGAAACTGTCCCTCTAGTTACCTGGTTTTTTGCCTCCGTCCCTTTCATGTGTTAGTATAATAACCATTGCATGATCTGCCTGCCCATTGCCATTTGAGATGCTTAAGTGGGCAATTAATGTTCAATTAAAGGCTTCATCCTGCCACTTCTAACATCAACCCAATAGCATGCAAACAATGCAGGGAGAACAGCAATCAAACTCATGCTGAATGGCTTATGCATATTACTGAGGGATGCCTCATTCAAAGCCTGATTAGCCTAACATCTATTATCGGAGAAGTATTGGAATCAGTTATTAAGGAAGTAATAACAAAATATTTGAAAAATCATAATTTAACCAAGCAGAGTCAACATGGCTTCATGGAAGGAAAATCCTGTCAAACTAATTTATTAGAGTGGTCAAAACTTTCTCAAAAAAATGTTGATGGAGGGGAATCAGAAGGCATTCACCAAGCTGACTCACAAAAGGTTAAGTCATAAGCTATGAGGCCATGGTGTTTGAGGTAGTATATGGCATGAATAGAGAATAATCTAATGGTTAGGAAATAGCGAGTGGGGATAAGGGGATTTTTTCAGGTTGGCAACATGTGATCGGGGGTTCCACAGGGATTAGTGCAGACCTGACAATTGTTTGCAATATACATTAATGACTTGGAGGAAGGAAATGAATGTACTGTAACCAAATTTGTAGATGATACAAAAATAGCTGGGAAGGCAGGTTGCGAGAGGGATACAAATAGTTTACAGAGAGGTTTTGCTAGGTTACATGGGCAAAAAATAGGCAAATGGTGTATAATGTGGGAAAATGTGAAGTTGTTCATTTTAGAAGGGAGACAAAAGAACAGTATGATTTAAGTGGAGAAAAACTGCAGAAAGCTGCAAAACAAAGAGCCTTGAGGATACTTGTGCACGCAACAAAGAAAGCTAGCACATAGGCGCAACAGGTAATCAGGAAGGCTAATGGAATGTTGGCCCATATTTCAAGGGGGTTGGCATATAAGATTAGGGAAGTCTTACTGCAATCGTACAATGTGTTGGTGGGATCACATTTGGAGTACTGTGAGCAGCTTTGGTCCTATTATTTAAGGAAAGATGTAATTTCATTGGAGGCAGTTCACTGAAGGTTTGTGAGGATGATTCCCAGTCTGGGCGATTGTTTTAATGAGTGAAGGTTAGACAGGTTTGGACTCTTCCCACTGGAATTTAGAAGAATGAGAGGTGATTTCAGTGAAATATTAAGCTTCTTAAGGGGATTGACAGGATAAATGCTGAGAAGACGTTTCCCCTCATGGGTGAGTCTAGCACCAGATGATATAGTCTCAGAATAAACGGAGGACAATTTGAGTCCAAGATGGGGATGTATTTCTTTTCTTAGATGGCTGAGCACTGTGGGGGCAGAGTCCTTGCATATGTTTAAGGTTGAGACAGATTCCCGATCAGTAGGGGAATCAAGGATTATCAGGAAAGGTCAAGAAAGTGGATGTGAGGAATTTTAGGTCAGCCATGAACTTTTTCAAAGGTGGAGCTGGTTCTAGGGTCCGATCAGCCTGCTCCTTATTCTATTTTTTATGGTCTTAACTTTTTTTTACCAGAGTACTTTTAGTTCTGCCTTTGACAATGTATTGATTTATTAATTGATATTTTCTTACAGCCTATGGAAGGACTACTTTGGGAAGTCAATTTACAATTGCTACAACAAAAGGTATGTGTATGGAGTGGTGTAGTGAGAAAGGTATATCAATATATATCTGCATGGTAGCATGTCTACTTTTGAGTTAGAATGTGAAAAAATACTGCAGATGGCTCTGCTGAGATGAGATTATATATCATTATGTAATACTAGGTTCTTCATGCCTCAAATTCGGTGCAATATGCAGGTTGATGCTGGGTATTTTAACATACTGCCTTTTTTCTTCAGTATCCCAATGTACCATTAACATTTGAGCCAAAACACTAGACCAGAAGATGGCTAACAGATTATCAGGGATTCGTGCTGACTGGCTACTAATGACACTGATGTGAAACCCAGTAATTGAGTACACCTCCTGCCAGACTGACAGGAGCACATCTCCTCCTGGACTGATGTGAGCTCACGTTTGCTCCACTTGACCTTCCTCAGCTGTACTGCTTTCATGGTTCCATACTCTTCAGCCATGTAACCCCCTTTGTTGTTTGTAGTGTACCCTACCTTTTAACCATAAGCTGTCCTCTTTTTGGCAGTAGGAAATGGGCTTAGTAATGCAGCACGCCTTCCTCTGCTTAGAAGTACAACTGTACTTGGAGGAGGTGCAGCACAAGTGAATGGAAGCATCATTTAAAGTTGTATTATTATAAGAACAACACAGCAAATACTTGTTCTGAAATTCGGGAAGAAATGCTGTTTGCCAGGTTCCTACCTGCTATCGGGTATCTGAACACAGAGTTTCTTGATTGGGTAAAAGTTAATTGTGAAGATGAACTGAAGTCCAGCAAGTTTTGGTTTTGATGACATTTGACATTTAATGTCAGCCATTTGAGAAAATCAAGGCTTATCTGATTGTGGCCTTTGCTTTGCAGTTGACTTGCTATATCCTTTGATTTCCTTGACTGCCAAGAATTTAGCTAAGTCGGCTTTAAAAGTATTTAGTGACCTTGGCTTCACTGCCCTGAGAGGAGAATTCCACAAGTCCATGAAGGATCTCTTAGAATTTACAACCACTTCCACACTGAAGAGGGTGAACTTCAAACTGTACTTCTCCATGCTCTGTTACAATGGTGGCATACTTTCTGACAGGCCTGGTAATGTACTAGACATTTCATTGCATACCAATCAGCCTTTTTCATACATTGTCTTATGGTTCTTCATCTGGTTCTTCTGCTGCAGATGTTGTTCTTCCAAGGTTTACATTAGCTTGATCCTTTCTAGTTGCACTGGCTGCAGGCTATCTATGCCTGGCAACTCATTACTTGAAGATCCTACCTCTGTTCTAGCCTTTGATTAGGTGCATGTTTAACCAATTTGCTCTCTTTAAATCAGAAGAGATTGTGGAATGAGAATGGCAATTAGATACAATCCTTCCATCCCAGCTGCTGCTCATGGCTTCAGCCGTAGCCATTCCAAAGTTGGTGAGCACCAACTTCTCCATGGTGGTAAGGTCGTGCTATGCACTACAATGCCCTATAAGGGAGAGAAATGTCATTAAGTGTGGTGCAATCTGTAAAGGTGATATGGCTGTAATGCTGGCATAGCTGTGAGATATGGAAATGAAGCTTGCATTAGTGTAAATTGAATGAGAATGTGGTAAAGCAATCAGTGGGATATAAGAATTGTGGTTGAAAGAGAATTTGGAAAAGTGAATAAAGGGGATGTGGTGAGTTAAGAGATAACAAGGTGTAGAGCTGAATGAACACAGCAGGCCAAGCAGCGTCAGAGGAGCAGGAAGGCTGACGTTTCAGGCCTAGACCCTTCTGAATTTTAGATCCTTCTGACCCTTCTGTGGTGAATTAAGTAGTGTTAAACAGTTGGTTTAGATGTAAAGACCATAGCATTTGAAGACATATTTACTGAACTTGCCCAGTCTTGTCTCATTTCATGTCACTTTCTAGTTTTCTATGATTGTATCCCTAATCTACAGGGCTACAGACAAAATCTTGGAAAATGAGTTTCGGCTGGGTGGCTCAGTTTTTCCAGCAGGCACAGACAAGATGTGCCAAGTGATCGTTCTGTGTTAGAGGTACTCTTTGATTCTACAGCCAGATTTATTTATTCTTTCATGGGGTTTGGGTGATGTTGTCTGGCCTAGCATTTGTTGCTCATTTCTTATTGCCCTTGAGAAGGTTATGGTGATCTATGAGATTCCCAAGGCTTTGCTACTGTTATTGACTGTGAGGGCTGTCAGATTCTTTTGACTGCTCAGTGTCTGGTTGGAGAATTTGTTTGCCTCTGTGAGTAGAACAGCTCTCATCCTGTCCACCTTGAGCATCGGCACCTCCCGTACTTTATTGGAAAATCTTAAGCCCTATCGTGTTCCATTTTTGAGTATGTTCCCTTTGACTGTACTCTTAGAATGACATGCAGCACCTTCTCCACTCAAAATACATTTCCACTTTAAAAGGTGTTGCCATCTTGATCTCATTCTAGTGTCAGATAATTTTGCTTCCCCTCTGAAACACTTGTCTGCTGCTTTCATTGGAAAGAAAGAGTGCAGATGAATAGCGCAATGTTCCCTTACTTGGGGACTTTCTGAATTTGCCTCCAATCCAGTGTCTTCCATGAGAGTCTGTATTTAGATCTTCGGAGCCTTTCACTCTCTTGAGAAATTTAAATTGGCTTTTAGCTATGGATGTAAATGAAGTTATCTTATCAAGGTCTGAAATGACCCTATTCATAGGCTATGAAGTAATGTGTTTTAATATGTGCATCAAATATTGAGTATAATCCAGAAGATGATTGCGTATTGTTTAAATAGTGTTGATTACTTAATGGTATAGACTTTGGGCAGAAAAGTGCTGGGAAAACTTGATTAGCTGGATTTTCTGCTAGTGAATGGGTGGAGCATTTAGCCCGAGGTGTTTTATGTAAATTGCAAAGATTTAAGCAAATTGGATATTTACAATGCAATAGAACATATTAAGTATGTTATACTACATACCAAGAAAGAAATGCTTTGAATGTTAATAAAGTTTCCAAGTTTGTATATTAAGGTATTAACTCTTTTATACTTCATGCGGTATTAAACAAATATTTTTTAATAATTAGAGATAACAAAATGTGGAGCTGAAGGAACACAGCAAGCCAGGCAGCATCAGAGGAGCGGGAAAGTTAACATTTCGGGTCAGGTCTGAAGAAGTGTCCCGACCTGAAACATCAACTTTCCCGCTCCTCTGATGCTGCCTTGCCTGCTGTATTCCTCCGGCTCTACACTTTGTTATCTCTGACTCCAGCATCTACAGTTCTTGCTCTCTCTTTTTTTAAAATTAAGTATCTTTGTTTTCACAGATGGCACTGAATTAAAGATAGATTTCTTGGGAAACACCCTCACAAAAAAAGAAATCAAACTAATGCTGGCATTGCTTCTCATTATTGGTGTATTTTTATTGTTGATTTCTTTGGTATTTCTTTGTGTTATTATTTACTTACATGGAAGGAAACCCTTTAGTCAAATAGCTCAGTCCTCAATTCCCATGAATAGCATTTAATTTGTTCCAGGTTTGTGACTGTTCTTTGATTATATTCAAGGATTTAAAAAAATTATTTTCATATAAATCAATATACTTCTGATACTTCTGAGCCTTCTGATTTTTGGATTTATCTGGATAGATTCCAGTAATTATAAGCAGAATTGCAAAATTGAATAAAATCATGAAATACAATATTAACTTCAAGCTAAATCAAATTCTAAAATTAAAAGCAAAGAATTTGCATTGTGACTTCTTCTTTCCACTTTTCAGAATAGGGGCTGACTTTAAAATTCCCAATCCCTCATCCACCCCCCAGGTGGGAATGGTGCCCAGGATGAGTCAAAATCTTGTGAGTTGTTTAACTGACTTGAAGTTGCTGCATTGCTCCTTCTCAACATTCCCCTGCTGCAACTTTCCTGGCCCTCCCAAAACCGGCTTGCAACCCACTTCTTCACTATGACCAGGATCTGGAGACCCTGCCTCAATTCTTGTTTCTGCCCTTCAGCCTTAAGATCATTCTTGTCATCTTAGAATGTAAGATTGATATGCAATATTATCATAAGCCATTAAAATTGACCAGTCTATGCTCCATTCTCTTGTTCTGGGTATACCAAATGTTTTGGGTCCCCTGTGCACCAATACCAACCAAAGAAAGTTGACCATGTAGAATTATTTTTCCCATTCATTACTGGGATATAAGGATCTTTCACAATGGCAAGAAATGTTGCCCATCCCTAATTACACTTGAGACAGTGGTTTGGCAACCTTCTTCAATCACTGTAGCCCATAAATGATGAGGGGTATAGTTAGGGTTAATGGTAGGTATCTTTCTCTTAACTTGGCGGATTTCAAGACTAGGGGGCACATTTTTAAGGTGATAGGAGAGAGATTTAGAAAAGTCACGAAGGGCAATTTTTTTACAAAGCGAATGGTTGGAATGTGGATTGAACTTCCTGAGGAAGTGGTGGATGAGGGCACAGTTACAACATTTAGAAGACATCTAGATAAGTACATTAAAAGGAAAGGTTTGGAGGGATATGGGCCAGGAGCAAGCAGCTGGGACTAGTTTAGTTTGGGATTATCTTCAGAATGGAACTGGTTGGACTGAAGGGTCTGTTTCCAAGCTATATGACTATGGTGTAGTGCTTAGTGCTGTTATGGAGGGTGTTTCTGGATTTTCACCCAGGACTATTGTAGGAACAATGATATAGTTCCAAGTGGGCTGATGTGTGAGTTGGATAGTAATCTGCAGATGGTGGTGCTTCCATGAATCTACTGCCCTGAATGTTATAGGTGGCAGAGGCTGCAGGTTTGGAACATGCTGTTTTAAGAGCCTTGGTCAGTTGTTGCAGTACATCTTTCAGTTGGTACTCACTGCTGATTTTCTGCACTGGTGGTGGAGAGAGGATATGTTTAAGATAGCGGATGGGATGCCACTCCACCAGGTTACTTTGCCCTAGATGGTATTGAGGTTCTTGAATGTTGCTGGAGCTACACTTGTTCAGCCAAATGGAGGGTATTTGTTCAAAGTTCTGATTTGTACCTTAGAGATGGCCGAAAGGCTTAGGGGAATCAGGAAGTGATTTACTCGCCACAGAAAGCCCGGCATTTGACCTGCTCTTATACCTACAATGTTAATATGGCTAGTCAGGATCCATTTCTGGTCAATAGTAAAGTCCAGGATGTTGACATTGGAAAATTAAATGGTCACTATTTCACTGAATGCTGCGGTCAGTCTTGTTCCCCTATGGTTTCACAGTAGACTCAAATGTTTCTTATTATGGACATTTTAGTATTGTTTTAACCTGGAATGCGTTCGGAAAAAATGAAGAATGAGACAAGACTTCCACAAAATTAAAAATATAGGAACAGGAGTAGGCCATTTAACTCTTTGAACTTACACCATCGATGACTGAGCCTACACAGCCCACAGAAAATTCCAAACATTTACCACCGTCTGAGTGAAGACACTTCTCCTGATCTTTGTTCTGTATAACCTTCCTTTTATTTCAAAACTGTGTTCCATTTTTCTAGAACATTACTCCCTCCTCATCACAACAGTTTGGGGATATATCCTTCTACGTTTACCGTGGTGAGCCCTGTAAGAATTTTGTATATTTGGATGAGATCATCTCACATTTTCATCTTTCACCATAGTAAAATCCTACTATCCTAGGGATCAGTCTAATGAATCTTCATTGCACTCCCTCTATGGCGTGTACATCCTTCCTGGACATCACAGCATCAGACCTGGACCATTTTAACTTCTGTGCCTTATCTGAAAAGTTCAAATCTATTCCAGCATAAAATTCTAATGAAATGGCTACAGCCAAGAAATATGATTCATGTGAGCAGCCAAAGGAACAATCCTCAACAAGGGAAATCATGCAGAAGATGGTGTGTTTGCTGATTGTATGTTGGAGAACTTGGGTGTAAGGAACCCCTCCTCACTGGTATTTTGTAGCTACGTAGTCGTATGATTGCATGTTGCTAATTTCGCTATGTTAAAAATAAGCCAGATATCAAAAGAATGTTAAAACTAAATATCAGGAGGACCTAATATAAAATTTTCTTGTAGTTGTGTATAACAAATTATTTTAAAAATTGCTACTTTAAAAACAAGACATTTCTGGATGTGTGAGAACGTAACACTTTTGTTTATTGGTACCAAATAATAAAAGATTGATACTGGATTTTTTTTTTTGCTGCTTTAAAAGGTACTTTTAGCAATTAACATGACAGCACTTTATGCGGTATTTTCACATTTTTAACATTCTTTGTTCAAGAAGAGTTTGTCACTATCTGAAGGCACAGTAATGTCCTTAACCTTTTCTTCTTTACTAAAAGAATGCAGTCTTCAGGCTATCAGGCACAAAACGGGTTTAATCATAAATGAACCGATCTGACTGCACTGTATCAAGCATGATTGAGTTCACTATTCTTTCAAACCCTCTTTTATCTTGAAGAGCAAATAATTCCTCACCATTTTCCTCCATAACCAACCTTAAAACCTTCCTCTTTGGCGTTTGTCACCAAGATTGAGGCCATCTTCAGCTGCCTCTTCTCCGTTCTGCAGCAAGCTTAACATTTTTTCTCATTCCCTATAGCCCAATTTTTAAACCTTCCATTTTTAGTGAAGCTCTGATTTAGTCAGGGGGCTGTTATCAGGGATGAAGGATCTGATGTCAAGTAATTCACCAGCCTTTAGGTGTATGTGTCCCGAGTTTCACTAGCATGCTCCAACATCGAATCCATCACTATTCACTGGTAAAAATAACATATCCACTGGAAGAGCAGAAGCATTTGATAATTGCCAGGAATGTACAGAAATTTCTGCACAAAACTCCCTCATTTCTGAAGAAGCATCTAGACATGAAACATCAGCTTTCCTGCTCCTCTGATGCTGCTTGGCCTGCTGTGTTCATCCAGCTCTACACCTTGTTATCTATGTACAGAAATGTTTGCTTGTGAGGTAAATCAGGAGGGAATGGCAAGGGCTGATTGGGAGAAGTTCACACCTGGGGATAAATGGGAGAAATTCAGTAGATCAGAGGCCCAAGGTATTCCTGCAAAGCCAGGATGAGCAGGAATGTTGCTGCTAGTCTACCGGTAAGCTTCAAAGGTCACTAACATCCCATGCATTGCAATTAGATTTGCAGTTTTAAGCAAGTGTACTGTGGCAATTATGAATGGCAGGTAAGTGCATGTAAGCAAAAGGAGCGAAGTGGCATGTGTAAAGAAAAGGAATGTGGAGTCTAGGCTGGAAGAGCAAAATGTGCATGGGAGTGGGTGTCAATAAATAGCTAGAGAAAGGTATAGGAGGTATATGACGATATAGGTATAGGAGGACCTGCACACTTCCTGTTTTGGTTCCGCATTCACCCTTTCAAAAGAATACACATTAGGAATATGAGAACACCATTGGGGTTATAAATAATGTCTGCAAAAATAATGTATATATTAATGTTATATATATTTCTGTATATGATGTTACACAGTTAACAATTATATGTCTCTAAATTAAAGAACTTGTGGATGAGATTGTAAAGCTGCAGCCAATCTCAGAATTCCTGACTACTTGTAATTCATAATTAATACAATTCTAACTAAGTACAGAAATGTTACCTGACTAGAGTGTGAACCAATCCTTATTTAAAGGATCATTGGTTAATTCTGGGTCAGAGTAGATGACATGTTTTTAAGAGTTGGGCACATTTTGATGTCATTCAATAAGAATGAAGGAGGATTCCCAAACCAATGGAAATTAATTCTTTGTTCACAAGACAAGAATGTCATTGGATTGCCTTTTGGATAATAATGAAACAACAAATTTAAGTTTTAAGGACTACTAATTGCAATTGTAGGGTAAATAATGTGATGCAAAATGTTATGTAGTTGACAAATTCTGTTTCAGAAATAAAGCAACTGAATGCTTGTGTTTAAATCTGAAAGTTTCAAAGTTTAACATCATAGAATAATGTAGCACTGAAGGATTCCATTCAACCTAGACGGTTTGTTGTTGGCTTTTTCAAGCAGTAATTCCCAGCGCTGTTTTCGTCTCTCTTTTTTATCTGATTCACTTTTGACAGCTACTACTGAAACTGCCAACACCTCGTGCAACGTAGTTTCATAGACAGCGACTGATTGTCTGGAATATATCCAAACATTGCACCTGTTTTGAGCTACTGAGAACCTGGAAAGCTGATAGCTCTCTGTTTCTTTGTCATGACAATGCCTTGGCCAATCAGTGTCGATGTACCAACCAATCAGCACAGTTTTTTTTCTTGTAGTATTATACAGATTGTATCATTTTATTTTCTGTAATTTAGAGTGTGGACTAAGACTGGAAACAGAACAATTTTAAAGCCAAGGGCTATGGAAGGAATTCCGCACCTCTAAAATTAAGTTACTGAAATTCATTGTGTGCAGTATTTACACAGATACTTTGTTAAAGCAGTAGGAGATAATGTTTGCAGTCAGTGTGACATCAGGGTATATTTGCGGGCTAAATTTAGCTGGCAAAAAGTAGCTGATTGTTTTGGGTGAATGTGACCAGTCGTGGAAGCCAAAGGTCATTAGCCTGATGATAATTCTGACTGCTTCATGAGTAACCCAATAGCTTGTGTATGTGAACACACAGAGTTTTTGAACTGGTAAAAGGGCAGTTTGTGTTTGGCTATTATGGGAAATAGAATTGTACGATCATATGGAAGATAAAAGGCAACAAGATAATAACAAATGAAGTAGTACATAGAGTGATAAATAGAATTGTACGTACAGAAAACAATGGTAGCATGACATGATTAGGTTAGTCAATGATTAGGTTAGTCAAATCACGTGACATGTGCGAGCAGAAAACAATGATAGCATGATATGATTAGATTAGTCAAATCATGTGGCATGTAAACAAAAGTTAAAGACCATTGTGGCAGAGGATAATCATGGTGTAACAGACTAAGCCTTAATGTTTTTAAAAGTAGAAAACCATTGTAGCAGAAAATGACTCAGAAGACGAATAGCCTTGGCGAGATAACACGAGCTAACCTAATTGGTCATGCTGATAACCTCAGGAAAAGCATGATAACTGAAAAGGTATAAAAAATAACAAGCCCCTAGGGTCGGGGGCGATCGGAAAGCTACTCTCTGATTGTCACAGCTTTTGTTTGCAAATAAAAGTTTACCTTCTTGAGGAATTCTCTACGTCTCCTGGTGATTCTCTATGACACTATCTGCAATAAAATATCTGAAGCCTGAAGTTATTTTGTCCCACCAGTTGCTGTAAGGCTGTTGTCTTTAAGCACTTGGTGTACCACTCACCCTGTGCCTCTTGCACAGAAGTTAAAGAACCTAGAAAGAGAAGATTGAACAACAGGCATAACTGGCAAACAAAATGATAACCTGAAAGAAACTGTGAAATAGAGCTATTGAATTGTGTTTCTCATTCTTTCCCTCCTTTTTCTTTTGTTTTTGACTGACTGTATGTATAGTTTTTTTTAGAAAAGGGATTTGAGTGTTAACTAATAGAATCAGATGCTGATTGTTCATAGCTATTTACTTGTGGTTGGAATTTACTTATTTCTAATAAACGATAGCTATTGTTAAGGACAGGAACCTCGTTGGTATTTCCTGTTTACTTGCTTCTAACGAACAAGAAAATTATAAACTGTGTGTGCTTTCATTAACTTTCATGGTGACCCTGGGTCCAATGGGTATGCGATTCAGCAAACTTTCCCAGATGGGTTGTAAGTTTATAAATTGTTATGGCATTTTAGGTTTATCCTGATGAATACAAAACAAATAACTTTTGCAAGCCCTGCTACTCTCAGAGTCACTACAAAAGTTAGATTTTCTAAAAGTACACAAACTTCCCCAATTTACCTTTCTTTTAGATCCAGGTTGACAAAATGCATGGGCCATGTTTGTGTACTTAAGAAGAAGTACTATTTATAATAAATAAATAGATTCTAGCTACAGATAAACAATTATGAACTGTTGGCATACTAGTGAGAACTTGAACTCCATTATAAAACCTCCTTGATGCACACATGCAAACACACACATGTTAAAAAAAAATGTTATGTGCAGATGGAAAGACCAAGAATGAGTTGAATGTGTCTTGTCCTCAGGGTTTGCTAGGATGATCCTTTTGCCTTGTCAAGATCTTCCTTCTCTAAGTACTTTCACTTGGTTGCAGAAGGCACAGGGTTACTGGTTCAGGCTTATAAGGACTCTGACTTATTGGTTAAAAGCTACAGCTTATCACAACTGATGAAGGGAAATAAGCTGTCTTTCTGAATTGATAAAAGGACAGCTCATTCCTTTTTGAAAGTTTAATGGATGACCAAATGCTTAAACACTTGAGCTGTTCAGGTACCTGGAAACCCATCACATTTGTTGATAGGTAGAAGGCCTTTGTCATTGACAAATGGTCACCATTACACGGACCAATCAACTACTTGGTCTCCACCGAATCTCTCTTTAAATACATTCCATCTGCAGTAACTGCCTCCAATACTTGAACAAATTGGAACAAAGTAGAAATAGCACTTAAAAAGGGTCAGGTGGATTGCTTTTAAAATGTGCACTAATCCTTTCCATAATCCATGCTTTTTAATATAGTCCTCTTTTCATTTCATTCCACAATCAGACGTACAGAATAATAAATGATTGGGGCATGATTGAGTATATGTAACAATGTGCCACTGCGACTGCCCACTGGTCTCCATTAATGTTACGGTAAGATACTGAATATATGCATGGATCAGTTGGAGCAATGGTTGGAGCGTACAGGAGACAGAGAGTGTGACAGATTGAGGAAGACAGTCACACTGCAGGTTCAGTCAGGTGGATGGGTCACCACCAGGAGAGGTAGGCAGGTTGTGCAGGAATCTCCTATGCCTATTCCCCTCTCAAACAAGTATACCATTTTGATTTCAAAGAAAAGGGGTGGCATGGTGGCTCAGTGGTTAGCACTGCTGCCTCACAGCACCAGGGACCTGGATTCAATTCTACCCTTGGGTGACTGCCAGTGTGGAGTTTGCACATTCTCCCTGTATTTGCGTTTGTTTCCTCCGGGTGCTCCGGTTTCCTCCCACAGTCCAAAGATGTGCAGGTTAGGTGGATTAGCCATGCTAAATTGCCCATATTGTTCAGGGATATTTTGGTTAGGTGGATGGGTCTGGGTGGGATATTCTAAGGGTCAGTGTGGACTTGTTGAGTTGAAAGGCCTGTTTCCACACTGTAGGGATCCTATGAAAATAGCAGCAGAAGCAGCCAGGTCTGTGGTACCAGGACTGGCTCAGCTGTAAAGCAGGGTATGGTAAAGACCAAGACCTCTATCACAATTGTGATAGAGGACTCTCTGGTTAGGGGCACAAACAGGTGTTTCTGTGGCCATGAGTAAGACTCCAGGATGGTGTGTTGCTTCTCTGGTTAAGGGTCAAGGGATTTTTGGAGTGGTTGCAGGAATTTCTCAAAGAGGAGTGTGAGCAGCTAGATGTCGTCTTATGCTTTGGTAGCAGTAATATAAGTAGAAAAGGGGTGAGATCCTGCAGAGTGAATATAGGGAGTTAGACACAAGGTTATAAAGCAGGGCCTCAAGCGTAGTAGTCTTTGGACTACTCCTGGTGCCAAATGCTAGTGAGGCTAGGAATAGGAGGATAGAGAAGATAAATGCATGGCTGAGGAGTTGGTGCAGGGGGCAGGATTTCAGATTTTTTGATCATTGGGATATCTTTTGGAGCAGAGGTGATCTGTACAAGAGGATGCTTTGCACCTGAACTGGAGGGGACCAATACCCTGGTGGGGAGATTTGCTAGAGCTACTCTGGAAGGTTAAAACCAATTTTGCAGGGTTGCAGGACCCTAAACAGTAATGAGACAAATGGGAATGTTAAGGCTAGTACAGAAGTTAAAGAGAGCAAGTTAAATAGACAAGGTAGACAACAGCATACCATGGAATGACTGAAGACTGATGAATTAAACTGCATTTATTCTAATGCAAGGGGCCTAAGAGGTAAGATAGGTAAGCTCGGGACAAGAATGGGTACACATGTCTGGGATATCATAGCTATTACAAAAACATTGCTGAGGGAGGGACAGGACTGGCAGATTAATGTTTCAGGAGGCATATGGTGGAAGAAGGACAGAAGGGAAGGCAAGAGAGGATGGGGAGTGGCATTTTTGGCTAATGATAACATGACTTAGAGAGGATACTGCTGAGTTATTGTCCAGTGAGGCTATGTGGGCGGAACTGATTAAAGAGAAAGGCATAATCACTTTGATGTGATTGTTGCATAGGCCGCCAATTGTCAGTGGGAAATTGAGTAAATATGTAAGAAGGAGATCACAGATAGCTGTAAGAATAATATGGTTGTAATAACACGGAATTTTAACTTTCCAAACATTGGCTGGAACTGTCATATTATTAAGGACTTGGATGGGAAGGAATTCATCAGGTGTGTTCAGAATAAATTTCTCAAAACGTATATGGCCCGACTAGAGAAGGGGCAGAACTCAACCTTCTCTTGGGAAATAAGGTATGGCAACTGCCTGAGGTGTTTGTTGGGGAGCACTAAAGACCATAATTCTATTAGATTTAAAATAGTTATGGAAAAGTATAGGTCTGGTCCATGAGCTAAATTTCCAAATTGGGGCAAGGCTAATGTAATGGGATTAGATGGGAAATTTCAAAAATTGAATGGGGGAGGCTTTGCACAGGTAAAGGACATCTGGCAAGTGGGAGGCTTTTAAAAGCAAGATAACGAAATTTCAGGGCCAGCATGTTCCTGTTAGTGTGAGGGGCATGGCTGGCAGGAGGAGGGAACACTAAATATCTAGACATACTGAGTCTCTGATCAAGAAAAAGGAGGAAGCATATGTCAGGTATAGGCAGCTGGAATCAAGTGAATCCCTTGAGGAGGATAACACATATAGAAGTACACTTAACAGAGAAATCAAGAGGCCAAAAAGGAGACATGAGATACCTTTGGCAGATAATGTGTGACTCCTTACTCTTGAGAGTTTTTGAGTTCTTTATGGCATGTGGATGTCATTGGCCAGGCCAGTATTGATTGCTCATCCCTAATTGCCCAGAGGGAAGTTGCAAGTCAACTACATTGCTGTGGATCTAGAGCCACAAGGAGGCCAGACTGGATAAGGATGGCAGATTTCCTTCTCTAAATGACATCAATGAAGCAGCTAGGTTAAATCAGTTATGTCCTCTGGTCCTAGACTGTTCCACAAGGGGAGAAAACACCTTTCTGCACCTACCTAACCACGTCCCCTAAGAATCTTATATGTTTCAATAAGGTTCCCGCTCATTTTTCTAACTTTCAATGAGTACAGGCCCAACGTACTCAACCTTTCCTTAAAAGACAGTTGCTCCCTGGTATCAACCTGGTGATTTTTCTCTGGCCTGCCTACAGTACCAGTATATTTATCCTTAGATAAGGATCCTAGAACTGTTCACAGTATTCCATCTATGGTCTGACTGGTGCCTTGTACAGTTTTAGGAAAACCTAGCCACTTTTATACCTGAGAGATAGTAGGAACTGCAGATGCTGGAGAATCTGAGATAACAAGGTGTAGAGCTGGATGAA
>JAHRHZ010000264.1:1421064-1438789 GCA_024137785.1 Ginglymostoma cirratum | reverse complement strand
TTTTTTTTTCTGATGAAGGGTTTAGGCCCGAAACGTCAAGTTTTCCTGCTCCTATGATGCTGCTTGACCTGCTGTGTTCATCCAGCCCCATGCTTGTTATCTCGGATTCTCCAGCATCTGCAGTACCTTTTATCTCTGATACGATTTTAATGTCTAGCTATTTTCTTCACTGTTGGCCCTTTGTATTGTTTTGTTAATCCTTCTGCTGGTGATTAGACATTTTGATCTGTTGATTATTAAAGTAGTTTCATATTGGCTTACAATGCAAAACTGTGATCAGCCATAAATATGGACCAGGTGTAAGCCTGCTCAAGTTCACTTTTCGGTTTAATGGATTAATGGTTGATCTGTGACCTAACTCCAGATACCTGCCATTGCTCCCCATGCAATAATACCTTTTGTTTTAAAAAGCTTATCACTCTCAAATTTAAAGTGACTGACTTCTACCATTTGGGGATATTTCTCATGTTCAGTCACTAGTTCTGAACACTAATATTGAGTTTAGCTGATTATTTTTATTCAACATATTCAGGTATGCAAAGTCACATCTCTGGGAATGGTGCGACTTGAACCCAGACCTATTTGGTTCAGTGGTCAGGGGCACTACCATTACATCGCATGACCTTCAAAGCCTATTGTACCTGATATTCCCAGGCAGTCTTCCATCCAAGCAATAACCAGGCTGAACTTGCTTAGCTTCCAAGATCAGATGAGATTGGAAGTTTTTATGTGGTTAGATGTGTTTACTAATTACATTTCTGAAAGGTTTATTTCTAATCTTTTGGTCATGATCTCTTATCTTAGAATACCCAACCTATAGAAATAGATAGATTGTACGCAGACAGAGACATAGAACATAGAACATAGAACAATACAGCGCAGAACAGGCCCTTCGGCCCTCGATGTTGCGCCGCCCTGTGAACTAATCTAAGCCCAGCCCCTACACTATCCCATCATCATCCATATGCTTATCCAAGGACTGTTTAAATGCCCCTAATGTGGCTGAGTTAACTACATTGGCAGGCAGGGCATTCCACACCCTTACCACTCTCTGAGTAAAGAACCTGCCTCTGACATCTGTCTTAAATCTATCACCCGTCAATTTGCAGCTATGCCCCCTCGTACTAGCCGACGTCATCATCCTAGACAATCAGTTTCCCTTAACATTTTGAAAACTCCAATCAAATCTCCCCTCAGGCTTTTAAATTCCAGGAAATATAACCTTAGTTGTGTAACCAGGCTTCTGCTGAACTTATGCTTCATGCTCTCTGCAAGCATCTGTATTGCCCAGAACTGGTCACAGTGGACTGGGATTCAACAAACCAAAGCTTTGTATGCCTATAGCATAATTTCTGTCCCTTCTGTTCTTCAAGATACTTATGCCGGCGTTACACTTGTATTTTTTTGATGATTTTCTTGACCAGTTATGTTAATCATGTTAATAATTTGCAAACTTGGACCCCCAACTCACTTTGGACCTCCTCCATTTCTAGCTTTTCAATTTTGTGAAAGCAAACAACAGGTGATGACTTAGTGATGTGGTCACTAGACTAATAATTCAGAGACCCATGTAAAGCTGAAATGTACAGGTGATGTTCTGGGGACTTGGGTTGGATCCCATAATGACAGATGGTGGAATTTAAATTCAATTAAAATATAGAATTAAGAGTGAAACGATGACCATTAGACTATTGCCGATTGTTAGAGAAACCCATCTGGTTCACTAATGTCCTTTAGTGAAGGAAATTTTCTGCCTTACCTGGTCTTCCTACACACTACAGACCCACAGCAATGTAGTTGACTTTTAGCTGTAATTGCTTTCTGGGCAGTTAGGAATGGGCAATAAATGCTGGCCTAGCCAATGACACCCTCATCTGTGAATGAATATTTAAAAAAAACACGTCTACCTTTTAGGAGCAAAGTAGATAACCTCATACTCTTCTACATTTAAAATATGTTTGTCATTGTTTTGTCTATCATTTTAATTTATCAATATTGTTTTGTAATTTTGTACTTCCATGTACATTGCTTACAATGCTGCATAGCTTTGTCATATAGCATACATGTAGCTTTCAGGTCTACAGTCTAAACTGCTAGTAAACACGTGGAAAACTTGGGCCCCCAAAACAGATCATGGCAGGTCATCAATAGTCGTAATGATAGCGGTTAAAGTATCTACCCGTTATCATTACCATAAAAACATATGACTAAGCAAAATGCACTTGAGGTTGAAATTGTTCTCATTGTTATACAACTCTGAGCCTAAACCCTACCGTAATAAGCAAGAAAAACATGAATAGGAAGTAAATAATAGTGGGCATGATAAGTACATATTCACACCAAGCATTACCTCAACATAGATTCATACGAGGTTACAGTGCAAGATGAGGCCAATAGGTACCTCTCTCGGCTCTAAGATTTACAGTACTCACATAGTCCCAATCTCTACTATCTTTTAATTCACTGAGATTTAGTTTTTAAACATTTTTGTGGTTGATCTGCCTGAACATGTCAGGAAGCAATGTCTTGAGAGATTCAGATTCCACAGGAAGATTATCAGTAATCCATTGACTGATTAAGAAAGCTTTCAGGCATGGTCAAAGATGATCACTGAATTAGCAGTAGCACTGAAGGTCATGACTGATCTCTCCTACTGTAAGTTTAGACACCCACAAGAATAGGTTATTTGCCCACTGCTTCACTGAAGTAGTAACCAAAGAGTTGCATACCACTTCATACAGGTACACTTCAGGTAATCCCCAAATCTATGATAACCTACACAGTCACAGTTCTACCTCCAGTAGTAAATTATTCTGTCTACATCATTAATTTATCAAGTGTTTGTGTGTAGGACTAATGTTTGCATAAAGTAATGATGTTGACATAGGGTGTTTTGGTGTAGATTTTTTACTGCAAAGTTGTGCTTTCACTGGTTACTTGGGGTTCAGTTAATTTGTATCTTTCCGGTTGTAGATTGTAATGGTGCAGTTTTATTGAAACAGACCTGCTCGCAGTAGGGAGACTGTTAGTGGTTTGGAAACTTATTTGTTTTATTAATAGACTTTGTTGTAGTTGTTTTACTTAGCTAGGTGGGGGAGTGGAGTGTGGCGAGGCTATGGATAATAAGAATGAGGGAAGTGTGGTGTGAGTGGTCAGGGGATTTGAGATAGGTGAGGAGAAGGCAGGGGTATATCATGAGGGCCAGAAGGTGCAGGACATGGGATTGAGGCTGGAAGTTTGGGAATGGTAAGGTGGGGCTCCGGGAGCGGCTGTTGGGCAGCCCGGCCCAATCCATGTTCTACTTGAGCTGTGAACAATTTTACCACTGTTCAGTTTAGAAGTATACCTCTTAAGGCTTGTCTATAGCAGATTTTCTCCACTTTCTTTTCACAATAGAATCCTAAAGAAAAGTGTCGTTCTCTTTAAAAAAAAAATGTCAGTTAATGTTCATTTCTTTAACAAACATTTTCTTCTATCATTACTTATTTCAGAACATTGGACATAATTACCTTCATTTACTTTCATGATTCTAGTTTGTTGCTAGGACATTTGGGATTTGGATATGCACCTTGACAGTATTCCTTCTATTCGACTATGGGATAGATGCTTGCCTACATTTCTGACATGCATTGCCAGTGTGGGAAACTCTAAACCAGGTTAAAAATTATACTTAAAACAGAACTTGGAAGATCAGTGACTATAGAAGATTTACATTAAAGCCATTCTTAGGTAATAATTTCATAAAATGTACGCAATAGAACGGATTGTCCAGTCTTAGCACAGCCTTTGAAGGAGTGTATCGTAATGAGTGTGCCGTAAACATACTGTCAAGCATGACTTCCCCTGTGCATACTTGACGTATTATGATTGTACTAAACTTGATTTATGAGCTGTAAGTGAATTTAATGTGTGGGAAGCATATCTGGTGAGCTGATAGTTCAAGGGTTGGGTGTTGTGACACGCTACTAAGGTTGTAAGTTGGCTGGGCATCTCTAAAATTATCCACTGCAAAAGCTTTATAATCGGTACAATGAATGGAGTGTTTAATGGGCCTTGGTGAACGCTGCATAGATTTTTAATATGCTCTGTGACTAGTGCACAGATTCATAAAATATGCTTACGTATGCCACTTTAGCATTAGTCTTATAATGCTTTATACTCAAAGCATTCTAGCCATATCTATTAACTTTTTGATGATTTACTTATTTATTGATTTACTTATTTATTGTCATGTGTACCAAAATACGGTGAAAAGTTTTGTTTACGAGCAGTATAGGCAGATCATGCTAAGCAAATGATGTACAGATTCAAAAAACTTTGACAGAAGCGTACAGGTTACATTTTGCAGGGCGTGCACTAAATTAATTCAACGTTAGCAAGACCAGTGTTACTTGAGATTGGAGAGTACATTCATCAGTGTGATAACAGCCGGGAAGAAGCTGTTCCTGAACCTGCTGATGCGTGTGTTCAGATTTCTGTATCTTCTGCTTGATGGAAGAGGTTGTAAGAAATAATCATCGGGGTGTGATGGGTCTCTGATGATGTTGGCAGCCTTTCCATGGCAGCAAGCCATGTAAATGGAGTCCATGGATGGAAGGTTCGCTTCCATGATGGTCTGAGCTGTGCACACCACCTTCTGTAGTTTCTTATAGTCCTGGGCAGAACAGTTGCCATATGAGGCTGCCATGCACCTGGACAGAATGCTTTCAGTGGTGCGTCTGTAGAAGTTGGTGAGGGACCTTTTTGGATATGCCAAATTTCCTGAGCCACCTGTGGAAAATCAGGTGTTGTTGTGCTGCCTTGACTGTCACATTTACTTGTGAAGTGCAGGATAGGTTGTCGGTTATGGTCACTCTGAGGAACTTGATGCTCTTCATCCTCTCAACCTCAGTTCCAGTGATGTAGATGATGGTGTGTTCTCCTTCTTTCTTTCTGAAGTCAGTGATTAGTTCTTTAGTTTTACCAACATTGAGAGACAGATTGTTTTCGTTGCACCACGACACCAAACCCACTATCTCCGTTCTGTAGTGTGACTTTGTTGTACTGGTGGTGTCACAGCGAACTTGTACGTGGACATTCGTTTGGAATTTGACAACAGCATTGTATGCATAAGGGGAGTACAGTAGGGGGCTGAGGACCCATCCTTCGGGGGCCGCAGTGTTGAGTGTTATTGTGGAGGAGGTGCAGTTATCTATCATCACAGACTGTGGCCTGTGGGTCAGAAAGCTTGAGGAACCAGTTGCAGATGGCAGAGCTGCGACCAAGGTCACAGAGTTTTGAGATCAATCTGGAGGGAATAATGGTATTGAAGATGGAGCCTTTTATCCCTATCATGAAGGGACCAGCTGCTTTTGACTTTCCAGCAGCCGCCGAACAATTTGTGCCTGTCTTACACAAGCCAATAGTTCCAATTTCTCTATGATTGCTTCAGAGTAAATAGTTCACTTAATCCAAGGGCTCTTCTGGTGCAGTGTTAGTGTCCCGTCTGTGGCCCAGAAGGCTTATGTTCAAATCTTATCTGCCATGGAGTTGAGTCATAACATGTTTGAACAAAACGAGTGAAGATACTTGCAAGTCTTTTCAGTGGAAACAATTTAAAATAAAAACAGAAAATGCTGATAGAATCATACAGTGCAGAAGAGGCTCTTTGGTCTATTGAGTCTGCACCGATGTGTGAGAAACACCTGACTTCCAACCTCATCTCATTTGCAAGCAGTTGGCCTATCGCCCTGAATATTATAAAGTGCAGTGTGTTCATCCGGGTACTTTATAAAGGATATGAGGCAATTTGTCTCTACCACATCCCCAAGCAGCACATTCCAGACCTCTGAGTAAAAAAAGTTCTCCCTCATATCCTCCTGTGCACTCCCCCCGCCCCCCCACCCCCCCACCCCCCAAATCTCCTGCCCCTCACCTTGAATCTGTATCCCATTGTGACTGATCCTTCAACTAAGGTGAACAGCTCTCTGTCTATCTATCTGTTTGTCTCCCGTGTGATCTTGTACTCCTCAATCAGCTCGCCCCTTAGTCTTCTCTGCTCCAATAGAAACAACCCAAATCTATCCGACTTATCCTTACAACTTAAATTTTCCATTCTAGGCAGATCCTGACGAATATCCTCTGCAGTCCCTCCAGTGCAATCACATCCTCCTATAATGTGGTGACCAGAATTGCATACAGTTCTCTAGTTGTTGTCTCACTAAAGTTCTAGACATGACTACCCTGCTTTTGTAATCTGTGCCTCGACTGATAAATGCAAATATCCCATGTGCCATATTCACCACTTTATCATAGAATCATAGATCACAGAATCCCAGTGTGGAAACAGGCTATTCAGCCCAACAGGTCCATCCCACCCAGACCCATTCCCCACCTAACCTAAACATCCCTGGGCACAATGGACAATTTAGCATTGCCAATCCACCTACCCTGCACATTTTTGGGTTGTGGGAGGCAACTGGAGCACCTGGAGGAAACCCACGCAGACACGGGAAGAACATGCAAACTCCACACAGACAGTCGCTTGAGGCTGGAATTGAACCCGTGTCCCTGGCGCAGTGAGGCAGCAGTGCTAACCACTCAGCCTCCATGTCACCCTAACTCTACTAACATGCACTCCTGCCTTCAAAGATCTATGGACAAATACTCTAAGGTCCCTTTGTTCCATAGAACTTCCTAGTATCATGCCCTTCATTGAATATTTCCTTGTCAAATTACTCGTTCCAACATAAATCACTTCACACTTTTCAGGGTTAAATTCCATCTGCCACTTATCTGCCCATTTGACCACCCTGTTTATATCTTCTTGTAGCCCAAGTCGCTCAACTTCACTGTTAATCACCCAACCAATCTTTGCGTCATCCACAATCTTACTAATCCAACCCCCTATACAGTCATCTATGTCATTTATAAAAATGACAGTTTGGGACACAGCACAGTGTGCCACTGGAGAATGGCTTCTAATCACTAAAGCAACATTCTGTCATAGAACATTACAGCGCAGTACAGGCCCTTCGGCCCTCGATGTTGCACCGACCTGTGAAACCAATCTGAAGCCCATCTAACCTGCAGTATTCCATTATCATCTATATGTTTATCCAATGACTTTTTAAATGCCCTTAAAGTTGGCGAGTCATCACCCTCTGTCTCCTACAACTGAGCCAATTTTTAATTCACTTTGTCAAACTACCCTGTATCCCATGTGAATTTGTCTCCTTCGTAAGTCTCCTATGTAGGATCTTGTCAAAGTCTTTGCTGAATCGATATAAACTACATGAACTGCACCACACTCCTCCACACACCTGGTCACCTCCTCAAAAACTTCAATGAAATTTGTCATGCATGACCTCCCTCTGATGAAGTCATGCTGACTATTGCCAGAGAACTAAACACTGGTGAGATCCATGTAAGTGGTAGGGAAACTATTGGAGAAAATTCTGAAGAACAGCATTTATCTCCACTTGAACAGGCAACACTTTATCAGGAATAGTCATGCACGACCTCCCTCTGATGAAGTCATGCTGACTATTCCTGATAAAGTGTTGCCTGTTCAAGTGGAGATAAATGCTGTTCTTCAGAATTTTCTCCAATAGTTTCCCTACCACTTACATGGATCTCACCAGTGTTTAGTTCTCTGGCTTATCTCTACAACCCTTCTTAAATATTGGAAACACATTAGAATCATAGAATCTCTATAATGTGGAACCAGGCCATTTGGCCCATCAAGTCCATACTGACCCTCTGGAAAACATCCCACCCAGACCCACTTCACCCCTACTCTTTAACCCCATATTTCCCATGACTAAGCCACTTAGCCTGCACATCCCTGGACACTAGGGGCAATTTAGCATGGCCAGTCCACCGAACTTGCATATCTTTGGACTGTGGGAGGAAACCCATAATGACACAAGGGGAACATGCAAACTCCATTTAGTCGTTCAAGACTGGAATTGAATGCAGGTCCCTGGTGCTGTGAGGCAGCAGTGCTAACCACTGAGCTATCGTGCTGCCTGAAAATCAAGAAGCATAGTTGCATTAGAACATAGTGAGCCGGACATAATTTAAACAGGCAACCTTCTGATGTTTTCAGCTGTTCCCCAGTCCTCTGTCACTTTCCCTGTGGCCAGAGGTAACTAAAATTTGTTTCAGTGTCCCCGCAATCTCCTCCCTTGCCTCTCACAGTAGTATGAACACAATTCATCTGGACATGGAGATTTCACCACTTTTAAGCCTGCCAACACCTCCAATACCTTGTCCTTTCCTATGTCAAATTGCTCAAGCACCCCGCAGTTTCTCCTGCTGGGTTCCATACCTTCACATCCATTTTCATCCTAAGAATGAGGATGAAGTATTAATTCAACACTCTACCAAAGTCCTCTGGCCGCACTCACAGATTGCCCCTTGGTCCCTGGTTATCTCCTTCCCATTGATATGTTTCTAGTATATCTTGGGATTTACCCTACTTTTACCAGCCAGAGCTTTCTTATATTCCCTCTTTGCTTTCCCAATTTCTTTCTTAAGCTCAACCCTGCACTTTCTGTACTCCCCTAATGCCTCCATACCTGTGCTGATTTGTTCCCCTTGCACCTGTCAAAAACCTCATCTTTTCTTTCTCACTGTATGCTGAATATCTCTGGTCACCCATGGTTCTCTGGGCTTTTTACTCTTTCTATCCCCTAGAGAGAACATGTTCCGCTTGTACCATTCTTATTCCCTTTTTTAATGCCCCCCCCCAGTCCTCGTACTAATAGCAGTTCTCAGTCTACCTTGTCCAGATCCTGCCTTATTTTACTTAAATCTGCTCTTCCCCCCCCCCCCAAACCAAAACATTTGTTTTGCAACTTGTCTATTTCTTTATCTGTAATAAGCTTAAATTGTACCATGTTGTAATCGCTATGACTAAAATGCTCCCCCACCAACTTTCCACCCTGTTGAAGAAGCTCTTCAGGTCTGGCAACATCTGCAGACAGAGAAACAGAATTAATATTTCAAGACCAATATGATATTTTCTGTGGAAGTGAGATACTGAAATTGCATGATCAGCCATGATCATATTCAATGGCAGTGCAGGCTTGAAGGGCCAAATGGCCTGCTCCCACACCTATTTTCAGTGTTTCCATGAATGCACCGCATATAATGTGAGAATGGACCTAGGAGTACATGGGAGTGTCCTAACAGGACCTGGTGTGGGCTTGATGAAAAATGTGGAAGAATAGAATCAGGCTGTAAAGTTATTGAACTTGATGTTGAGTCCTAGAGGCTGTAGGCCCCCAAGTGGAAAATGAGATGCCATTCCACAAGCCTACGCCTGAGGCTCGCTGGAACACTACAGCAGGCTTGCAGCAAAAACGTAGGCGTGGGAAGACAATGGCGTGTCGAAGTGGCACGCAACTGGAAGCCTGATGCCATTTTATATGGACAGAACGTAGATGTACTGCAAAGTGGTCACCCAGTTTGCTCTTCTACCTCCCCAGTGTGGAGGAGACCACCTTGTGAATAGCAAATACAGTAGGCTAGAGTGAATGAAGTAAAAGTAAATTGCTTCACCTGGAAGGTATATCTGAAGCCTTGGATGATGACGGTTGAGATAAAAGGGCAGGTATTAAAGCTTCTGCGATTGCATAGGAAGGTGCTGTGTGGGTGTGAGCAGATGTCAGAAATGGAGGAGTAATGAACCAATTGTCCTAGAGGCAACAGTCCCCTACTTCACACTTAAGGCTTTTCAGAGTTCTAACCAAATGCTCCTGGTCTGGAAGTTTCTCAAAAATAACAATTTCTCTTAAATGTTTTAAACAATCTCTTCTCTGTATGAGAGACAATCCACGTTTCTGACACCTGTCAGTTTCCTTTGGACTAAGCACGAAAACTTCAACTAATTTTTTTTTTATGGCTTGACCTTGATTCTGTGACAACTGATGGCTTCATGTTTTCTCTCTTCTGTTATTAAACGCCGACAAAATAAACTTCCATTAAGACTCTAGAGGTTCCTGCTGTTAACTGCTCTCTAAAATTTGTTTGTTTTAAAGCCACAGTTCTGGATAGCCAGACCTACTTAATTTTTAAACTTTCTGCGGAAATAGACCCACATTATATCTCCTATTTTAGAAGCAAAGCTCTGAAAATTATATTTTTATATATTGTTATATATCTCACAGCACATGCATCTATTATAAGGATAACAGCCACAATTTCTCCAGTCTTTTCAGCAACTAAAGTTCTGCAATCTGTAAATCTTGCTGAGGCTTTGACATCCTTGTGAGAGCGAGGGCGGGGTGGGGGTGAGGAGGGGTGGGAGTGGATGTGGTTCTCCCTCAGCCCCCAGCTCTTGCAATTGTCATTAACCTCATCCCAGGGTCTCCTGTCCTGACCTGTCAGCAGCCTTTGGACCTACTATCAACCTGGACTTTGTTTTGTGGGAATCATTAGTCTCAGGAACAATACTAATGAGGAAGAGATGGCCAGCAGCTTTCTGAGGTGGGACGTCCTCCCCAGGTGATGGTATAACGCCCAGTTACATCCAACAAACGTACTGCAAAGCATGAAATGGTTGCAGGGGCAGCCTTCAGGAGTGGGGTGCATTCCCCACAAACTTTTTCTGTGTCAGGACATGAAATCCCACTGTAAATATATAATCCACAAAATGAAGTCACAATGCAAATGTACTGTGCTGTGCTCGGTATCACTTTAATTCAAAATCTAATTAGAAATAATTTTAGTAAATTTCATGCTTTCCTACTATATGACCAGCTATTACAGTAAGCAAGTGGAATATCTATCAAATATTAGGCAATTGAGAAATAAAGTAGACACTGAGACTTTGAAAAAGGTTGTTGTTTTAAATGAAAGTGCTGAGCAGGAGAATGTTCAGATGGGCCTGATTGATGTTAGAATAGCCAGTGACTTGAATTTTTAAAATTGCCAATTTGCAGAGGTTTTTAGTTTAGTGCAATTGTTATTAATCTAATCAATGAGGATTGATTACACTGAATATTGTGACTCTCGAGTTTAAATGGTGTATCAAATGTTACAAATATTATACTAATTATACAGCAAAAACCAACAACCATGACAAATAACAATTACTGTTCCTGTGTTGGCAGGGTTATGTTCTTGATTTCTTGACTTTGTGAACTGCTGAAGAATGGTTTAATCAAAGTCAGCATGTATCCACTCTTGCGCTGTCATCCTCGCAACCTATGGCAGTGGGATATTCCCTTTTACACCTTCTTTTTCAGAGATAGTCTGGGGTTCATTATTCACAAGATCTGATTGACCCATGAAAGCTCCCTTGTTATCAGTGTCCTATGGTATATCAAATTTTTTGTCTATAGCATTGGTGTAAAAACCCACCCTTGCATTATCTGTCATCCTCAATGAGCTTTATAGACAAAAAGACCAATTACGCAGCCTCTGAATTGAGACTAATATCAAACATCTGGTGAGTGAACTGCTAATAAAGCCTCTAGTGTTTGCCTGCCCTCAGACTGTGATCCTCGCTGTACAAGATTTGCATCTCCATTGCCCCATCATCATAACTGGAATTTTAAGAACAACTCAACATGCAACTGTGGTAACATGAATCAGACAATGAATGAGTATAGTGCACTAAAATTTGCTATCTTTGGGTTCAAGGCAATCCATCTACCAACACAGTGCTGTGACTTAGCTGTATCCATATTAGACTTGTAAAGCTGCAAGATGCCTGAAATAACTGCACAGAGGCAGGCACCTCCATCACTTACTTGTACACAGTACACTGGCTGTGGCCAGCCTGTTCGGAGTCAATCTCCTGAACTGACAAGATTCTAAATCCCCAGTTGATATTGGTCAGCCAGTGCCTCCTGATTGGCCCAGGTTGACAATCCCAATCAAAGACCTCGTCAGTGAGGCCCACCTGGTTTCAATCACTGCAACGCCATATGCAAGAAGAAGACACTTGCTGTTTCTGTTTTAGCATCACCTTCAGGACTGCATTTATTATCTCTCTTTGTCCTGTTCTCCAAGGTGAGTTCTTAAACTGTAATGACATTTCTTCTTTTACTTTCAAGCTTACTTTCTTGCAAAGGCTTCAGTATTCCTATTTGCCTTTATAATTTGTGAATATCCAGAATTGTTTCTAAGTAATGTTAATGGACTGGATAGCCGTTATAAACTGTCTTAGTTATTATAATTCTTTGTCAGGTTGTTGTACTATGAGACGATTCACTCACTTGAGTAATTCCAATTTCACATACTAACTCTCTCAGACCACAGTGGGCAATTAATTAAACAAGATTAACTGAAAATCCCAACCATAGCTTTGATATATACTTGTAGTTAATTGTTCAAACTGTGTATCCAGTTGCCCTTCTACTATAGCAGAGGCGCCTCTCCAGGCTAGCTACGTGACTGAAGAACAATTATTCCACAGGATTGTTTCTTGAGAGATGATGCTTACAGCACCAACCCATTCCAAGCTGAATACTAAAGATAGTTTATTCTAAGCATATTTCTAATTTCTAATTTCTTTGGGCGGCACTGTGGCTCAGTGGTTAGCACTGCAGCCTCACAGCACCAGGGACCCGTGTTCGATTCCAGCCTCAGGTGACTGTGCAAACTCCACGCAGACATTCTCCCTGTGTCTGCGTGGGTTTCCTCCGGGTGCTCCGGTTTCTTCCCACAGTCCAAAGATGTGCAGGCTAGGTGGATTGGCCATGCTAAATTGCCCATAGTGTTCAGGGGTGTGTGGGTTATAGGGGGATGGGTCTGGGTGGGATGCTCCAAAGGTCATTGTGGACTTGTTGGGCCGAAGGGCCTGTTTCCACACTGTAGGGATTCTAATAACCTAGATTCTAATAACAACTACCCATTTAGTATGCCATTCTCTGTTTCAAACCACTTTATTTTGGTTTTAATTTTCAGTACTTTTAAATCATCTTTTCTGTTCTTTTAAAATAGGTACCCAGATTAGTTGCTTCTCCCCAAGTTCTTTTTCTTGGCGACAAGCAGCTTATGTTGATGCCTACTGCTGGGCTTCGCTGCATCGACCTTTACCAAAGCATGATGCAGAAAGAATACCACTGTGGCTTCATAAGGTAAAAAAATTTCATAAAGCTTTCTTTTCTAGTGTAATTTTTCATTATTTTATAATTACAGTTGCAAAACCACTACATATAATAGTATTTTGACAAGAAACCATAAGACGCAGGAGCAGAAGTAGACCTTTTAGCCCATTGAGTCTGCTCGGTCGTTCAGTGAGATTGTGGTTGATCTGATAATCCGCAACTCTGCGTTTCTGTTTTTTCCCCGTAATCCTTGATTTCCTTACTAATTTAAAAACCTGTTAGTCTCAACCTTGAATATACTTAATGACCTAGCTTCAATGGCCATCTGTGGTAAAGAATGCAACAGATTCACATCCCTCTGAGAGAAGAAGTGCTGCTTCAGCTCTGTCTTAAATGGGTACCTGCTAATTTTGAGATTATGCCATCTGGTCCATGTGCAAAATGGAATTAGACCTGGACAATTTCCAGGCTTGGGCTGAAGAGAGGCCAGTAACAAACATGCCTCACAAATACCAGAGAGTGACTGTCTGTATTGGAGACAATCTAACCATCACCCCTTGGCATTATTGTGACTGAATGCCCCATTATAAACATCCCAGGTTTAACCATTGACCAGAAACTGAACTGATCTAGCCATGGTCCAGCTCCAAAAATGCTCCAGAAGCTTGATACCATTCAAGACTAAGCAGCTCACGTTACTGGCACCACATCCACTCTCTCTGACATCAATGCTTCGTAATAGCAGTGTGAACCATCTACGTGGCCTTCCAAACCCGTGACCACTGCCATCTAGAAGAACAGAGGCAGCAGATACTGGGGCGTCACAGTGGCTCAGCGGGTAACACTCCTTCCTCACAGCACCAGGGACTCAGGGTTGATTCCAGCCCCGGGCAACTGTCTGCGTGGAGTTTGCACATTCTGCCTGTGTGTGCATGGGTTTCCTCCGGGTGCTCCGGTTTTCCCGGTTTCCTCCCAAGGATGTGCAGGCTGGGTAGATTGGCCGTACTAAATTGCCTGTAGTGTTCAGGGATGTGTAGATTACGTGAGTTATATGGGTCTGTGTGGGATGCTGCAAGGGTCAGTGTCGACCTGTTGGGACGAAGGGCCTGTTTCCTCGCTGTAGGGATTCTATGATTCTATGATACTTGGGAGCAACGTCCCCTGCAGGCCCCCTCCAAGGCACTCGCCATCCTGACTTGGAAATGTAATGCATTCCTTCATTATCTCTGGTCAAAACCCTGGAATTGGCTTTCAATGGTGATCTGGGTCTACCTACATTACATGGACTGCTGTTGTTCAAGAAGGCAGCTCACCACCACCTTCTCAATGGTAACTAGGGACAGGCAAGAAATGCTGGCCCAGTCAATGACACCCAAGTCCAGCAAGCTGATGTAACACCGCTGTTTAAGAACAGAGGAAGGCAGAAGATGGAAACCTATAGGCTAGCTAGCCTGATCTCAGCCGTTAGGAAGATTTTGGAGTCCATTATTAAGACATTTCTGTTTGCCATTTATATAAACAAATTAGAAGAGAATATAGAAGGTGTAATTTGTAAGTTTGCAGATGACACCAAAATTGGTGTTATGGAGCTAGTGAAAAATATTATCTAAAAACACAGAGATCGTGATCAATTGGGTCAGTGGGCTGAGGAGAGGCAGATGGGGGGGGTCAGGTCGTGGGGGTGTGGGTCGGGGTGGCGGGGGGGTCGGGTCGCAGGTGTGGGTGTGGGGGTCGGAGTCGGGTCGCAGGCGTGGGTGTGGGGGTCAGGGGTGAGGGGGGGGGGTGCGCGGTGGGGATAGAATTACTACAGAGAGGAAAGGTTAAGGAAATTGGCGAGCAGAGTGAAGCTCCGAATGGAACGACTTATCCTGCCACCGTCTTGCCGAGTTTCAATGCAGAGAATTGTGACGTGGTGCGTTTTGATCAGAAGAACATTAAAAGACCACACAAAATAGGGCTACAATTCTATAGGTGGTGCAGATGCAGAAGCAGAAGGACTGGGAAAAAACGTGCACATAGCATTTAAAGTGGCTGGACAAGTAGAGAGAGTCGTAAGCGTAGTGTACGATATTCTCAGCTTACAAATAGGTGTATGGAGTACAAGAATAAAGTGGTGATGTTGAACTTACATAGAACATAGAATGGCACAGCACAGGAATGGGCCCTTCAGTCCACAATGTCGTGCCAAACATGATGCCAAATTAAATTAATCCCTTCCTCGAGTGGTCCTACTTTTTCCCTAGTTATGCCCTTGTTTTTAATATATGTATAGAATGCCTTGGGATTCTCTTTAACATTGTTTGCCAAGATCATTTCATGGCCCCTTCTTGTTCTCCTAATTCCCTGCTTTCTTCGTATTCCTCATGGAGCCTGTCCAATTCTAGCTTCCTAAACATTGCATAACACAATGTAGAGCTGGATGAACACAGCAGGCCAGGCAGTATCAGAGGAGCAGGAAAGCTGACGTTTCGGGTCGGGATCTCGAATTCCAACGTCAGCAGTTCTTACTGTCTCCTAAACCTTACACATGCTTCTTTTTTCTTTCCTTTTTGACTAAATTCACAACTTCCCTCATTATCCCAAGTTGTTTTACCTTACCAGCAATGTCACTGTGGCTGTGGGGAGGCCTATAGCATAATCTTATCAGAATGATTGCTCCCATTTTATTTTTCAGACTACCCAAATTGCCTCATGGATGAGTCCTCCTGTACGTCCCCTCTGACTGCGGATGTGACATTCTCCCTGATTAGTAATGCAACTCCTCCTCCACTTTTACCTCTTCTCTATCGCGTCTAAAACAGCGAAACCCTGGAACGTTGAGCAGCTGGTGCTGTCTCTGTCTTAACCAAGTCTCTGTAATGGCCTCAACTTTATAGTCCCATATTTTGATCCAGGCTGTAAACTCATCTGCCTTACCTCTGTAATACTCCTTGCATTGAAATAAACACACTTCAGCCCATTAGTACCATCGTGTTCATTTACCTGTCTCTGCCTGTCCTTACTTTCTGACTTAGTAGTCCTAACATCTACCTTCCCATCAATCCCTGCTGCTCGGGTTCCCAGCCCCCTGCCACTCTAGTTTAAATTCTCCTGAGTAGCACTAGCGGACCTCCCTGTGAGGATATTGGTTCCCCTCCAGTTTAGGTGCAACCCGTCCCTCTTATCCAGGTTAACACTCCCCCAGAAGAGGTCCCAATGATCCAAGAACCTGAAACCCTGCACCAGCTCCTTAGCCATGCATTCAGCTGTCCTATCTTTCTATTCCTTGCTTCACTAGCACGTGGCATTGGTAGTAGTGATTACTACCCACAAGGTCCTGCTTTTCAGCCTTTTTCTTAACCCCCTGAACTCACTCCGCAGGGCTTCATCCTTCTTTCTACCTGCCTCGTTGACACCAATCGTTAGACCTGGAGTATTGTGTATGTTTTTTGGACACTACATTATTGAAGGATGCGATTGCAATAAAGAGAGTGGCGAAGCAATTTTCAAGAATGGTTGCAGAGATGAAGAACTTCAGTTATGAGGATTGATTGAAGAAGTTGGGAATGTTCTTTTTGGAGAGACAAAGGCTGAGAGGAGATCTGCTAGAAGTTATTAAAATCATGACTGGGTTAGATAGATAGATAGTATGAAGTTGTTCCCACTCTTCTTAAAAAATACAAGAACAAGCAGGGATAGAGTTACAGTGACCTGCAAAAGAAGCACGGTGAAATAAGGAAAATTGTTTTCACTCACTTTGGGATGTACTCCCTGGAAGTGTAGTGGAAGCACGTTCAATTGAAGAGGGCATTGGATGATTGCTTAAACAAAAATAATGCGCAAGGATATGGCGAAAAGCAGGAGATTTGTGGAGTAATGATGTTCATTTAATAAGCCAGTACAAGCATGATGGGCCAAATAGCCGCCTCCTATGTCATAACACTTCTCTGATTCTGTGATAACTCCATGATATCTGTTACAGATCATACCTATTAACCTTCATCTGTGCCATTAATTCATTTATTTTGTTCTCAATATTGTACATATTCAACTAAACAGCCATTAATTCTGCCTTTTTCTTTTCCCTCTCTGATGTTATTTACTTCTATTTTCTATGTTTGTACACATTCTGCCCCTCCTGGCACTTCTCCGAGTATCATTACCAAAATAGCTGCCCTGGAATGTTTATTTTGTGCAGTAACTTTAGTTAAAGCATCTTCATAACATCACTAATTGAACAACAAACATTTCAACTTCTTAAAATATTTGGTTTCTTAGTTTATATTGTATTAGGAGTATTCATGTGCAGATGACTTGATCGAAGTGCAATGAAGTGTTCAAATAGAATGTTCTGAATCAAAACATCTCCTTGAAGTTAATCCTTTTTAATAATGCTGTGGATGAATGTGGGATCTGATCTGAAGTTTATCTTAATATATTTAGTAATATTTACTTCTGAGATTCACAGCATGTGATTGGCAAAATTATCCCTTTTCAGTTTACATTACAAAATGTTAGGTAGCAATTGTATTGTTCTAATTAAGTCTGCATTGTGATGATATTCGTGAAAAACACATGCAAAATTCTTTATATAGAGATAACAAGCATGGGGCTGGATGAACACAGCAGGTCAAGCAGCATCATAGGAGCAGGAAACTTGACGTTTCGGGCCTAAACCCTTCATCAGAAATTCTGATGAAGGG
>JAHRHZ010000264.1:1354602-1420664 GCA_024137785.1 Ginglymostoma cirratum | reverse complement strand
AGCTGTTTGGAATCTTTCCTGCTTTCAGCATTTATTTCCCTATTGTGCTTCAAGCTAACATCATCCATGCACTTAAGTGTTTATATTATATTTTAAAAGTATTTAATCTAACTTGTATTACTGAGCTAACTTACACACAATATTGTTTCACATAAATATCACAGCAACCATTGTTCTAAGTATTCACTAGGGACTGGATACTGATATACAAAGACATATCTGAAATCCTGAAACAGGAGGAGTTGTGAATGAGTAGCTGAATTGTATTCTGTACAAATTGTCGTCTTGTGACATGGACATCCTTCACTCTAATCAACCCCTAGCCCTGGTTCAATGACTAGCATAGGATAACACAGCAGAACTAGCACAGAATGTCCCTATAAATGGGATAAAAATCTGCTGATGCTACAACACACTACTGCATGCACGCTTGACAGAGGAATGGCAAATAAAAATAGTCCACAAAGGACATAGACATCTCTCTGTCTCTGTCTCTCTCTTCCTCCCCCACCCCGCTTGCTCTCTGTTGGGGAAAGAGAGCAAGAGAGACTGACAATGGCAATGCAGCTTGTGCAACACACACTCCACATTAGCTTAAACTCTCCCAATAGCTTAAACCCTTCAACCCCAGCAACATTCTTATAAATTTTTTCTGAACCCTTTCACGTTTCACAACATCCTTGCTATAGGAGGGAGACCGGAATTGCACATAATACTCCAAAAGCGGCCTAACTAATGTCCTGTACAGCAGCAACATGACCTCCCAACTCCTATACTCAATGCACTGACCAATAAAGGCAAGCGTACCAAACGTCTCAGAGATAAAAGGTACTGCAGATGCTGGAGAATCCGAGATAACAAGCATGGGGCTGGATGAACACAGCAGGTCAAGCAGCATCATAGGAGCAGGAAAACTTGACGTTTCGGGACAGCAAATCATATTCAGCCTGGGAACCCTGCAGCCCAATGGCATCAATGTGGATTTCACAAGCTTCAAAATCTCCCCTCCCCCAACCGCATTCCCAAAACCAGCCCAGCTCATCTCCACCTCCCTAACCTGTTTTTCCTCTCACCTCAAGCCACACCCCCATCTCCTATCTACTAACATCATCCCACCCCCTTGACCTGTCCGTCCTCCCTGGACTGACCTATCTCCTCCCTACCCCCCTACCTACACTCACCTTTACTGGCTCCATCCCCGCCTCTTCGACTTGTCTGCCTCCTCTCCATCTATCCTCTCCTCTATCCATCCTCTATCCACCTCCCCCTCTCTCCCTATTTATTTCAGAACCCTCTTCCCCTCCCCCATTTCTGATGAAGGGTTTAGGCCCGAAACGTCAAGTTTTCCTGCTCCTATGATGCTGCTTGACCTGCTGTGTTCATCCAGCCCCATGCTTGTTATCTCTGTACCAAACGTCTTGTTCACTATCCTATCTACCTGCGACTCCACTTTCAAGGAACTGTGAATTTGCACTCCGAGGTTTCTTTGTTCAGCAACACTGCCCAGGACCTTACCATTAAGTATATAAAACCTGCCCTGATTTGTCTTTCCAAAATGCAGTGCCTTACCTTTATCTAAATTAAACTCCACCTTTGAGTAATTGTTGCAGAGAGGCCATTTATGTTTTAAAACAAAGTTTATTAAAATAAGCAAGTGTACAATTTAAGGTTTATATAAAAGACATAACCAGTTTAAAAGGCAAAACCAGTTTAATCCTGAACAGGGGAAGATAGCTAGTACGTATTTCTATTATAGACAGTCTGAGGTCTTTAAATGTTATCCAGACATTGTTTCTTAAAAAAAAGGAAGGTTATTCATCATGTGGGATCAGTTTTGCAATGCAGACTAATCCTAACATTATGGGTTCAATTCCCACACTGGCTGAGATTACCATGAAGCTCAGATGTAAACAGCACGAGTGATCACTCATTAATGAGGGAGCAGCCCTATGGACTAGTAGGGGTGTCTTTATCCATCAAATTGGTAAGTAAGATTACCCTAATACTGAGTGTCCACAATTAGGCTCAAAACAAACAGATCTGTACAAGTGTACAGGTTCAGAAACTTATTTTTTTAGGGTGGGAAGGTTGTATAATTGATTTTATAAGTCAACAGATGTTTTCATAATTCATAAGAGACCACCCTTTTTTTGGTTTTCTGTATTTGGTCAAAGGATTAATTTTTTTTTATTGAATGTACCTGACGTACCTGTTTAATTCTATGAAATGTTTTAAACTGTTCATGGACGGCAAGAACTTGGGTATCAGTTATATTGGTCAAGTATTGCTTAAATCAAAGTACAGCTACATGCAAGATAACAAGACTTTAGGCTTTTTATTCTAGTATCCTATTCTAAAATCTAATCTATATCTGTTAGAGCTTGGATTGTACGTTTAGATGTCAATGTGTCAGCGAGAACCATGGAAACCCTTTAGGTGTCCATATTTTCTCATCGCCGCTTTGACATTGTTGTGACCATATTATTTTTGCACGATGTTTCTGAATTTTATTTAAAAATTTCTCCGAGAAGGATTTTGAAGGTGCTCTGTTACCCGATCCATGTTATGGAAAGTCTGGGAGTTTCTAGGAAACTCTGAAAGATTATAGTTAAAGCATCTACAGTGTGCTCTCCTACTTTTAACACCCTCCGATGGAAACCACCAGATTCCATGGATTTGTCACTTTTTAATTCCATTAATGTCCTCATTGATGTTTTACTTATGTTAATTTCATTCCGTCTCTGTTCCCAATTCACTATTAATCCCCTTGGGACTTCTGGCAAGCTATCCTCCTTTTCTTTTGTAAATACTGAGACAAAGTAATTATTCACCATGTTTGCCATTTCCCCACAGCCATTGACAATATTCCTACTTCCAGTCTTTAGTGGGCCAGCATAGCACCTGACCACCCGCTTCCCTTTTGATGTCCCTGGCAAATTTCCATTAATAATCCCTTTTAGTAGCTCCTATAATTTGCTTTTTGGCCCTTTGCTGGTTTTTTGTATCTTTCCCATTCAGCAGGATCTGTGCTGCTTTTTGCATTTTGTAAGCCCTTGCTTTTGGTTTTGTGTTGTCTCTTATTTCTTTAGTTGTCTATGGTTGTTGTTCTAAGAAGGGGAGCTTTTTGCTTTCAGGTGTATAGACTGACTTTTCACTTTCAAATGCTACTTGAACTAGATCATGTTTTGATCACTATTTGATAAATGTTTACACAATTAGTTACTAATTAGATCTGGCTCATGACTCATTACTAATTTCAATATTGCTTGTCCTCTTGTTGCATCCAGGATGTATTGCTGTAGGAGACCAATCCAGACATATTGTAGAAATATGCTACCTTTCCAACAGGTACTTATCTGCTTCTCCCAAACTATGTTAAAGTTAAAAATCCCCATTAATACTACTGTGGCTTTGCTATACATGTGCCTAATTTTTGCTTTTCCAGAATCTAGCACTTTAGAGCTTCTTTCAGGGGGTCTGTACAAAATACCTGTTCCAGTTTTAGATTCTTTACTATTCCTTGGTTCCACACATACGGTCACCACTGAATGCTTTCCCCCCATTACATTAGGGGCATTTAAACAGTCCTTAGATAAGCATATGGATGATGATGGGATAGTGTAGGGGGATGGGCTTAGATTAGTTCACATGTCGGCGCAACATTGAGGGCCGAAGGGCCTGTTCTGCGCTGTATTGTTCTATCTTCTATCTTCTATAATTATGTCCTGCCTCACCATTGAAGTAATTTTCTTTCTAATTATTAAGGCTACTCCACCTCTGCCAGTATCCCTGTCCATCTTGTAACCCTTACCCTGGTATATTTCATTCCCAATCCTGACCATTTTGAAACCATGTTTCAGTAATTACTACTATGTTAGAATCCCCAATTTGAATTTGTGCCTGCAGGCCATTTTAATTTATTCCTTACACTCCATACATTTGTATATAGAACTCTTATTTGTAACCTGTTTCTTATCACTGATGCTTTATTCACCTGTTTACTGTTTCTCTCTTTCTTTCGGTTTAATTAATTCACATAGACCATAAGGTATAGGAGCAGAATGAGGCTGTAAATTCTATGAAATGTTTTAAACTGTTCTTGGAAAGCAAGACCTTGGGTATCAGTTATATTGGTCGAGTATTGCTTAAATCAAAGTACAGCTTCATGCAGGATAACAAGGCTTTTTATTCTGGTATCCTATTCTAAAATCTAATCTATATCTGTTAGAGCTTGGATTGTATGTTTAGATACTCCACCATTTGATCATGACTTGTATGTTTCTCAACCCCATTCTCCTGCCTTCTCCCCGCCAGCCTTGATCTCCTTACTAATCAGGAACTGATCTATCTCTGTCTTAAATACACTCCATGACTTAGTCTGTGCAGCCTTCAGCAGCAATCAGTTCCACAGATTCACTACCCTTTGGCTGAAGAAATTTCTCCTCCTCTCATTTCTAAAGAGTCCCTTCATTCTGAGGCTACGCTCTGGTTCTGATCTCTCCTACTCGTGGAAACACCTTCTCCACATCCACCCTGTGTAGGTCTTTAAGAATTCTGTAAATTCCAACAAGATCCCTCTCTTCCTTCTAAACTCCATCGGGTACAGACCGAGAGTCCTCATATGACAAACCCTTTATCCTTGGGATCATTTTTGTAACCTCCCTGGACCCCCTCCAATGCCACCACATCCTTTCTTAGGTACGGGCCCAAAACTGCTCACAGTACTCCCAATGCAGTCTGACCAGAATCTTATGCAGCCTCAGCAGCACTTTATCTGCTCTTGTATTCTAGCCCTTTTCAAATGAATGCTGACGTTGCGTTTGCCTACCAAACAGCCAACTGAACCTGCATGTTGACCTTAAGAGAATCTGAACTAGGACTCCCAAGCACTTTTGTGCTTCAGATTTTCGAAGCTTTTCCTCATTTAGAAAATAATCTAATCTTACACCTTCCCAAATTGTATTCTGTCTGCAACCTCTTTGCCTACTCTCCCAGCCTGCTCAAGTTCTTCTGCATCCTGTCCATTTCCTCAACACTGCCTGTCCGTCCACCTATCTCTGTATCATCTGCAAACTTAGCAACAATGCTGTCTATTCCTTCAACTCAATCACTTATGTATAATGTTAGGGTCCCAACATTAATCCTTGCAGAACTCCAATAGTCACTGGTTGCCATCCTGAAAAAGATCCCTTTATCCCCACTCCTCACACGTGGCCAGTCAGCCAATCTTCTATACATGCCAGCACGTTGCCTCTAACAACATGGACTTTTATGTTATTAGCAGCCTGCTGTGCAATACCTTGTCAAAGGCCTTTTGGAAATCCAAATAGTTCACATCTACTATCTCTCCTTTGCCTATCTTGCTCATTACCTCCTCAAACAATTCTAACAGTTTTTTGTCTGGCATGGCTTACCCTTGATGTTATCTGAAGTAGGGTTCTTGACTTTTTTTTTACTCAAGTTTGAAATTTTATTGACTTCTCCTGAGCCGCCCCTCAATTTACTAATTTAAAGTGTTTGTGATCACCCTATTTATCCTTTCTGCTAGGTTCAGAGGAGCTTGTCCTAATGCTACAGGTCCTTCCTGCCCCAATACTGATGCCAGTGCCTCATGAAATGGAACCCCTCTTGCCCACATCACTCCTTTAGCCATGTGTTTACTTGCATAATTTTCCTATGCCAATTTCACTTTGCATGTGGCTCAGCTAATAATCCAGGGTTTATAACTCCTGAGTTCCTGTTCTTTAATTTTGTTAGTAATTCCTGACATTCCCAAAACTCTTCCTATTGCCCATGTTATTAGTCCCAACATGGAGCACTGATATCCTTTCAAGCTGGTTTGTGATCTCCCTTACCTTGGCACTAGACATGCGGAAACTCGATCTTGTTTACAAAAGATGTTATCTATAATCTAAATTATAGAATCTCCTTCCATTACCATTTTTCTTTTTGCTCTGCCTGTTTGAATGGCCTCCTCTAAAATGGTGCAGTGGTCAGTTTGCTCATCCTCCCTACAATCCTTTTGCTTATCCACACAGTGAGCAAACACGAGGTCAAGAGCTGGGGCTCCTCCAGTGTTAAATTCAGGACCCTCCTACTGTCCCCCTATCCCTGACCACTAGCCAAATTTGAAGTAATTAACCTACAGGGTGTGACTGCCTCCTGAAACACAGCATCCATGTAAATCATTTTTTTAAATTTCAAAACTATACTTAATTCATAAAAAAAACTTTGTGTATATATCCATCATCACAAATGCAATTCGGTTCTGTATAGTTGCATATCAGGTAAACAAACAGACCATTGGACTGTGACTCTATCCAATAAAACCAAAGACCTCTCTTATACATACAGTCCTAATTTTTACATATATTTGAGAAGCTAGAAAGGTCTGATAACTGAATGGGCCCGCATTTACTTTCAGCAGAAAGACCTCAGACATTGGTTTTTCCCCACTGCACTTCGACGGCAGCTGCCTCAAGCTTTAGGGTGTCCCTCAGCACGTAGTCCTGGACCTTGGAATACGTCAGTCTGCAACACTCGCTCTAGAGGACCAACAAGTTTTGGGCAGACCAAAGGGAGTCTTTCACTGAATTGATGGTTGTCTAGGTGCAATTGATATTTGTCTCAGCATGCATCCTGGGGAATGAACCACAGAGTACAGAGTCCCGCGTCACGGGGACAAACCTAGACACAAATTACTGCATTTTTCCCCAGATTTCCTTTGCAAAGGCCCATTCCAGAAGGAGATGTGTGACAGTCTCAACCACCTCCCTCCCCCCTGCAGTTGCTTCACGTGCAGTGTGCAGTGTGCAGTGTGCAATGTGCAGTGGTGCAGACTGACCGGGTGCGCATAAAGGATCTCGCTTTTGTGGTGCCCTTCTCACCAACAGCCAAGGTTGGTGCTTGATGGAAAATTCTGGCGTTGAAGCATTCTGCCAAATTACTTTGACAGTCTGCATGGGAAACCATGCAACAGGATCCACCCTCTGTTTTTCCCTCAGGGTCTCAAGGACGCCACATGCTGACCACTTCCTGATGGACTGGTGGCCATTGGTGTTTTTCTTTGCAAATTTCGCTCTGAAGGACAGGTGGTACGGAATGGTCCAACGACTTGGAGTGTCCCACAGCAGGAGGCCAGTGCCATCCTTTGCAGCACTGGGGACAGGTATGTCCTCAGTACATGGTGAGACTTGGTGTTTGCATAGATCTACGCACAACTTGATGCAGCTGTACCCAAAGGTAACCATCAGAATAAGGGCTACACTGTGTACGTTCTTCACCCCCAACCCTCAACCCCTCCAGCAAACCACTTTGTCTAGAGATTTGTACATTGAGTCCCTGCAGACCTTAGGCTTCCAGATGAAATGGAAGATGGCCGGGGTGATTGAAGCAGCACACTTTTGGGGGATGTGCCAGACCTGCACCACATACAACAATGGAGAGAGTGGCTCACACTTGATGCCCAGGTTTTTACCTGCAACGGAGAGGGAGCGGTGCTCCCAAATGACCAGTTTCTGCTCACTTTGGCAATGTGCTCCCTCAAGATTTTGTTAATGCCCCAGGCCCTCGGAACCATATTCGCTACACCTTCAGGTAATCTGTCCTGTCGGTGAATAAATGAAGGCTCAGTCAGCCCAGTTCCCAAAGAATGTGGCCTCGCACTTGCCTTGATTTCTACATTGGTTCTGTAGGCCAGTTTGAACTGGTCACAGGTGCTCATGAGTCTATGAACTGACAGCAGATCTGAGCAGAAAATGGCAACGTTGTCTATGTGCAGGGATGTTTTGACTGCTGGCCTCTACTGCCTGGAACAAGTGACATATCTCAGGCTTGCATCCTTCCTTATGGACTCGGCTAAAGGCTCTATACAACAAACAAACAAGGAAGGAGAAAGTGTGCAGCCCTGCCTGACCTGGGATCTGATTAGGACATTTTCTGATTGCCACCTGTTGATTGAGACTGCACTAACAATGTTGGTGTAGAGCAGTTGGATCCATTTTCAACTCCCTCCCCAAAGCCCATTTTGGAATGCAAGTCCCACATGTATGTGTGTAACATCCTGTCAAAGGCCTTCTCCTGGTCCAGGCTAATGAAGGAGGTATTCATCCCCTGTCCTGCACGTAGGAGATCATATCCCGGAAGAGCGCAAGGCTCTTGGAGATCATCCTGCCTGGTACAGCACAGGTTTGGTTGGGGTGAATCACCAAGCCCAAAGCAAACCTGACCTGCTTGTTGATGACCTTAGACATGATTTTGTAGTCTGCAATCAGCAATGATATTGCCTACCAATTTCTAATTTCTTCCCTGTCCTCCTCCTGCTTGCAAATGAAGGTGATACCTTTCCACGTGGATTCACTCACGGTACTAGAAGCATGCTGTTGTACATGTCTGGCAGGTCCCGGTCAATCAAGTCCCACAGAGCCGAGTGCAACTTGGCTGTTAAGCCATCACTTCTGGCACTTCAGTTCATTTCTAAGGACTTGAGGGCCTCGATCAGTTTGTCCAGAGAAGATGATTGGTTCAGCTTCTACCGTGTGCTGTTGTCTGTGACATCCGTGATAGAGGACGGGCACAACTGGGAGGCTGCACCGTCTGCGGCTTCATGTCATACAGTCTGTTATAAAACAGTTTGCTGATCCTCAGTATGTCAGACTGAGATGATGTTATCGAGCCATCTTTTTCCTTGAGGCTGCTGAGCACAGATCTCTCCTTGTGCACGTTCTGGAAGAAGAGAAACAACAAATGTTATGTTGCTTCACAGTATGGTCCCTGGACTGAAGATTACCTTGGAAGCCTCAGGCAACGAGCGAGGCTTGCTAGAGCTTCAACTCCTGGAGCTTGTCTATGACACTGACCCCCATGGTCTGCAGCAGGGGTAAGTTCTGCGTGGTTTTCTGGAGTTTGGAAAGAGAGGCAGGCAAAACTGTCACCTGAACGCCTTTGAGGATAAAGAACCTCTTGATGTTCACTTCGACTGTTTCCTACTCATCAGCTGAAAACACAAAGAGGGGCTTCATGGTTTTCCAACCTTTTGAGCTCCTCGGTTTTTTTTTTAATCAACAATTTCATGTTCAGCTTCCACATTCCCTTGCCAGCCCACTGGTCATCCTGTAGGTGACAGTTGGCCAGCAGGAGGCAGAGAAGAACACTGACTTGATGTTGGTGGATCTAATTGAGAGTGTGTGGGACGCAAACAGGAAATCTATCCTTGAGTGCATAAACCCATCTTGCCTCAACTACATGTGTCTACGCTGCACTCCATGTGCAGGGGTGCTGAAGACATCATACAGCTTGGCAATTTCGACCATTTCCATCAGGAATCTGGACATGGAGTCCACTTCGTTGTCAGCCCTTCTGAATGACCGGCCTGGACATCGCCAGCAATGGGAGCTGATACAGGATGGCCAGCCGCTCATTCTTTACTATGAGGGCATACATGTTAATTAGTCTTAGGGGAGCGTTTCTGAATGTAACATCTGCTACGAGGAGGCACCCGCCCACCACCAGTGATGGTGAAGTTGCCCCCTTGCAGCAGAATACCCAGGTCCGGAGGAACAACTGTCGTTTCCCCGACTAAATCAAAGGCCCATGGGTCCATAAGCTCAACCATCTCCTGTAGCTGCTGAGGTGTGATATCCTGCACACCTGCAGAAACAGGAGGACTGCTTTGACATTGGCCAAGTAAGCCATCATGGAAACACATTCCATAGTAGATTTAACACTACACACATTAGTACCGGCAATCTTAACACCCATTTTAAGAGTTTATCGAATTGCCCAATGTTCATTCACCTACAGTCTTGTCACTGGGGGACTCCTGCATTTCCGAGTTGTGGGTGAATTGTTGGACAGTCTTTGCACTGATGTAGTCATCCTGTTCTTCTCTGGGGGGATTTCCCTGCTCCGGTGACGTTGGGATGGGATGAAAGCAGGACGGTCCAGTTCAGAGTCTGTCAGAAGGTCACTGCTCCCTGTTGCCCGGAGCTGTGGTGCTGTGAGTACTAAGTGGTTCCCGATGGCTGGAGGTTGGGCTTCACCAGGCCTGTCAAGAAGTCCAGCGTTTCCAGATTGGAATGTGCTCCTCTCCTTCTTCTCCCATGTGGTATTCTGCCTTATTTTTTGTTGATGGCCATCCCTGTTCATCTTTGTCATCAGGGGTGCTGCTGGTGTAGACATCATGCAGCTGCCTCTTCCCATTTTGCTGTGGGCTTGAGGTGTTTTCCTTTTCTGGTTATTTTTCACCAGTATTCACTTGCCCGCCTCCTTCATTTCCTCCTCCTCCTCCATTGACTCTGGCTGTCAGGTGAAGGTTGGGTCAGTTGGTGTGTGTCCGCACTGGCTACCTTTCCCTCCTCCATGGCCTGTCCTGCCTTCTGGGTGGCCCTCGTTTCAGTTTTTCTGCTGGGAGGTGGCACCTTACTGACCATTTGAGATAAATGGCTGGCATTACCACATCCGGCCATCTGAGCAGATGTGATTCCCCACTCCCACCGCCACCCCACGACACCCCCCTACCTCACATTTGAAAATCGGTGTGAGAGCAAACTGTCATCTGCTAAGAGAACAGCTCTCAACAGCCATCAGCTCTAAAGAAAAACACTGGCTGTCACAAATCTCTAAGATCTCAGAGTAAGCACCATCTAAATAAAGGTACAACGGCACTCTTAACTAATATTCCTGACACAAGAATTTGACAGAGGAAGGTGTTCCTGACTGAAGGACAGCAGAGAAGGCAAAAAACGTTCCAGAAGACTTATTTTGGCTGTAATTTCGAGAGATTAAGCTTTAATTTATTTTCTTTATTAATTTGGTTGATATAGTTGGATCTATATCTATTGGAACAACATACCATTAGAATTTTGTTCTTTTCGGGAATAGTTAGTAGTTAAGCGGAAATTGTTCGGTTTGTTAGTAGTTCTATTAATTTGTTTCCTGTTAGAATTAGGTAAATAAAATTGCTACTTATTAATTGTAGAGTGACTGTCAGGTGTTCGTTTTAGTTCACTTCTCCTTTATGACAGATTGGGAGGTGAGAGACAGGTATACCACTGTTTCTTTTAACAGATTATGAGGTGAGGCAAGCTTCTCTGCGGATTTCAGTTTTAATTATCAGAGAGGTGTTGACCACTCCTTTGTAACAGGCTAATTACAGAATTTGAGTTAAGTAAAAATCTGAAATGAAAAGCTTGCCCAATGTTAACGATATAAATACTGTTGATTGTCATAAAAACCCATCTGATTCACTAGCGTCCTTTTTTGGGGAAAAGAAATCCAATATCTGTACCTCTTCTGGCCAGCATGTGACTCCACATCCACACAATGTGGTTCACTCTTAGCTGCCGTTTAAAATGGCCTGTTAAGTCACTCAATTAAAAGCCATTAAAGTATAGGCAATAAGTGCTAGCCTGTCTCCACTGCCTGAACATGCCTTGGTGTACCCATTTACCACTGGGTGGTGGAGATCCCCACTGGACTCCTCCCTCTTTCCCTTGTGGATCTTGGGTGGAGGGCGTTGCACACAGCAGTCCCATGCAACTGCAGATTGTGGTGATTCAAGGACTCCCAGCCTAACTATTTCTTTTTTGGTGCTGTAGAGTCTGTGAGCCATGTATGTATTGGGTGTGGGTGTTTGCATCTCCTTTTTAGTTAACTGAAGAACCTTTTTAGTTAACTGAAGAACCTTTTTGTGTTTTTGGTTGTCCAATGCTCCTGATTTTCGAGCACGCAGTGTGGAGGGGAGCGGGCAGGTCAGTGGATCTCCTTGTGAGTCTGATCCTGGGCCTGGCTAAGCTGGCCATTAACGGGTCCAGGCAGAGGGCCGTAGAGGAGGTCATTATGGTTGACTGTGTGCCCCTCCTCCGCGGCTGTGTTCTTGCCCGGGTGTCCCTGGAGAAGGAGCATGCAGTGTCCACCAACGCGCTCGGTGCCTTTAGGGAGAGGTGGGCACTGCGGGGAGTGGAGTGCTTTATTGCACCCTCCAACTCTATTTTGATTTGATCCCTGACCTTCCGTTCACTTTTGCGTTCAAATAGGCATTGCCCCTACGGCGCGCCGCTTGTAACTGGCTCATTGGTCACATGATAACACAGTGTGAAGCTGGAGGAACACAGACTCCAGCATCAGCAGTTCTAACTGTCTAGTTGGGCACATGGGTGTTTTTCCTGGTGGTCAAGATCAGAAATCACATGACACAAGGTTAAAGTCCAACAGGTTTATTTGAAAACACATGCTTTTGGAACCTCGCTTTGTGGAATTTACACATCTGGTGTCTTCACTATGTCTTGCACCTATGCGCGCACACAACATGGGTGCTGTGCAGAATAAGCTCTGCTGCTGTATGGCAGTAGTCAGGGGTGCGAGACGAAAGAAAAATGCTCACCTAGCTAGAGATGGTCACATCCCCGTGAATAATTGAGAAGAGGTGAAATTGTACCAGTTTGCATGGTGAGTTTTGGAGGAAAGGGGTGTGGTAACTAATTGAACTTTTCAAACCCTGAATGCTATTTTTAGGACTCTGATTTAGAAGTGCTTATTTAACACATTGTAATTTACAGTAAAGGCTTTGTGTCTGAACTTCAAACTTTTGAAATTACTTTGCTGAACTCCCTCACTCATGTTGGCATTGGTGAACGCTTCACGTGCAACAAAAAACAGCCTGTTTCAGATGTTAGAGGAAAATAAGATGGATCTACAGAATATTGTAAACCATGGGATTTATAATTTCCATGATAAATGTTAGGTCTTAACTTGAGGCATTTGAAAATGGCATGCAAGACCTGATTCTAGATTTTGCATCAGGGTTTGCCAATGTATAATAGTCAACTGGGTAGTGAGCCCATGACTAGATTTCCAATATGGCTGGCTTCAATGAGCATAGGGATCTCATAGCTCAAATTCATACAAATTAAAAGGGTTATTGCCAAAGTCCCACAATCAGCAGTGGGCTAGAAGATAATTAACATGTTTTGGTAATACCTGAGGACTAAAGCTTGGCCAAAGAGCAGGAGCATTCGTTACCTTTCTCCCAATAGTGCCACTGGGCTTTAATTCTTCTTTTCAACTAGCGTAATCAGCAAATGGGAATCTGCCTAGATAACAAGGTGTAGAGCTGGATTAAATTGTATCAGAGATAATAGGCACTGCAGATGCTGGAGAATCCGAGATAACAAGGTGTAGAGCTGGATGAACACAGCAGGTCAAGCAGCATCATAGGAGCAGGAAAGCTTGATGTTTCGGGCCTAGACTCTTCATCAGAAATAGGGGAAGGGAAGAGGGTTCTGAAATAAATAGGGAGAGAGGGGGAGGCGGATAGAAGATGGATAGAGGAGAGGATAGGTGGAGGGGAGACAGACAATCAAAGAGGTGGGGATGGAGCCAGTAAAGGTGAGTGTAGGTGGGGTGACAGGGAGGAGATAGGTCAGTCCAGGGAGGACGGACAGGTCAAGGGGGTGGGATGAGGTTAGTAGGTAGGAAATGGGGGTGCAGCTTGAGGTGGGAGGAGGGGACAGGTGAGAGGAGGAACAGGTTAGGGAGGCGGGGACGAGCTGGGCTGGTTTTGGGATGCGGTAGGGGGAGGGGAGATTTTGAAGCTTGTGAAATCCACATTGATACCATTGGGCTGCAGGGTTCCCAAGTTGAATATGAGGCTGCTGTTCCTGCAACCTTTGGGTGGCATCATTGTGGCACTGCAGGAGGCCCAGGATGGACATGCCATCTGAGGAATGGGAGGGGGAGTTGAAATGGTTCATGACTGGGAGGTGCAGTTGTTTATTGCGAACCGAGCGCAGGTGTTCTGTAAAGCGGTCCCCAAGCCTCCGCTTGGTTTCCCCTCTGTAGAGGAGGCCACAATGGGTACAGCGGATGCAGTACACCACATTAGCAGCTGTGCAAGTGAACATCTGCTTGATGTGGAAAGTCTCCTTGGTGCCTGGGAAGGGGATAAGGGAGGAGGTGTGGGGGCAGGTGTAGCACTTCCTGTGGTTGCGGGGAAAAGTGCCGGGTGTGGTGGGGCTGGTGGGGAGTGTGGAGCAGACAATGGAGTCACAGAGAGAGTGGTCCCTCTGGAAAGCAGACAAGGGTGGGGAGGGAAAATGTCTTTGGTGGTGGGGTCGGATTGCAGATGGCGGAAGTGTCGGAGGATGGGTTGTTGGATCCGGAGGTTGGTGTGGTGGTACGGGAGGACGAGCGGGATTCTGTTTTGATTGTTATTGCAGGGACGGGGTGTGAGGGATGAGTTGCGGGAATTGGAGACACAGTCAAGGGCGTTCTCGACCACTGTTGGGGGGGATGTTGCAGTCCTTGAAGAACGAGGACATCTGAGATGTACGGGAGTGGAATGCCTCGTCCTGGGAGCAGATGCGGCGGAGGCGAAGGAATTGGGAATAGGGGATGACATTTTTGCAGGAAGGTGGGTGGGAGGAGGTGTATTCTGGGTAGCTGTGGGAGTCGGTGGGCTTGAAATGTATATCGGTTTCTAGGTGGTTACCCGAGATGGAGACAGCGAGGTCCAGGAAGGTGAGAGAGGTGTTGGAGATGGTCCAGGTGAACTTAAGGTTGCGGTGGAAGGTGTTGGTAAAGTGGATGAGCTGGTCGTACTCCTTGTGGGAGCACGAGGCGGCGCCGATACAGTCATCAATGTAACGGAGGAAGAGGTGGGGTTGAGGGCCAGTGTAGGTACGGAAGATGGATTGTTCCACGTAACCTACAAAGAGGCAAGTATAGCTTGGGCCTGTGCAGGTACTCATGGCCACCCCCTTTGTCTGTAGAAAGTAGGAGGAATTGAAAGAGAAGTTGTTGAGGGTGAGGACGAGTTCAGCTAAGCGGATGAGGGTGTCAGTGGAGGGGGACTGGTCAGGCTTGCGGGACAGGAAGAAGCGGAGGGCCTTTAGGCCATCTGCATGGGGAATGCAGGTGTATAGGGACTGGACGTCCATAGTAAAAATGAGGTGTTGGGGACCGGCGAATTGGAAGTTCTGGAGGAGGTGGAGGGCGTGGGTGGTGTCACGGACGTAGGTAGGGAGTTCCTGGACCAAGGGGGAGAAAATGGAGTCGAGATAGGTGGAGATAAGTTCGGTGGGGCAGGAGCAGGTGGAGACAATGGGTCAACCAGGGCATTCAGGTTTGTGGATTTTGGGAAGGAGATAGAAACGGGCAGTGCAGGGTTGGGGAATGATGAGGATGGAGGCTGTGTGTGGGAGGTCACCTGAGGTGATGAGGTTGTGGATGGTTGGGGAGATGATGGTTTGGTGCTCGGGGGTGGGGTCATGATCCAGGGGGCGGTAGGAGGAGGTGTTGGAGAGTTGGTGCCTGGCCTCAGCGATGTAGAGGTCAGTGCGCCATACTACAACTGCGCCTCCCTTGTCCGCGGGTTTTATGGTGAGGTTGGGACGGGAGCGGAGGGCTGCACGTTCTGCGGGTGAGAGGTTGGAGTGGGTGAGAGGGGTGGAGAGGTTGAGGCGATTGATGTCTTCACGACAGTTGGAGATGAAGAGGTCGAGGGAGGGCAGGAGACCTTGGGGTGGTGTCCAGGAGGAGGGCTTGTGTTGGAGGCGGGAGAAGGGGTCAGTAGAGGGAGGGTTAGGTTCACGGTTGAAGAACTAAGCGTGGAGGCAGAGGCAGCGGAACAACTGCCCAATGTCCAAACGTGACCGGTATTCGTTGATATGCGGATGGAGGGGGACAAAGGTGAGCCCTTTACTGAGGACTGACCGTTTGTCCTTGGTAAGGGGGATGGTGAAGACTCAGCAGGGCTCAGTGTTGCTGTCTCCTCTGGAGCTGCTGCTGTGGAGGCGGTGGGCGGAGTTGCGTCAGTGGTGGGCAGAGTTGCGCCCGCGTCCGTGATATGTGGAGCAGCAGCGGCAGTCGGCGGAGCAGGGTAGGCGGTGGCAGCAGCGGTGACGGTAGTGTCTGTGGTGTTGGTCTCGGAAATGGAGGCGGTGGCTTCAGCAGCAATGGCGTTCGCTATCCTGGAAGTAGTGTACCCGGCGGTGGCAGATGTGACGTCATCTGTGGGTTCTCCGACAGTGGCCTCATGGCCAATGGTGGCGGGTACATTGTGGGGGAGGTCCTGGGTACGGCTGGGGATTTGGGAAGTTGTGGAAGCTCGTTTTGGGTGGTAGGCACCAGTAAGTTTACTGTACTTATGGTTTTTAGTGTCCAGTAAAGCTGAGTAGAATTGAGAGTTCAGGTTGTGGATCCCACATAGACCATAGAACATTACCGCGCAGTACAGGCCCTTCGGCCCTCGGTGGTTTCACAGGTTGGTGCAACAATCTGAAGCCCATCTAACCTACTCTATCCCATTATAATCCATATGTTTATCCGATAACCATTTAAATGCCCTTAAAGTTGGCGAGTCAACAACTGCTGCAGGCAAGGCATTCCATGCCCTGACTACTCTCTGAGTAAAGAATCTATCTCTGACATCTGTCCGAGATCTATCACCCCTCAATTTAAAGCAATGTCCCCTCGTGCGAGCCGTCACCATCCGAGGAAAAAGGCTCTCACAGTCCACCCTATCTAATCCTCTGATCATCTTGTATGTCTCTATTAAGTCGCCTCTTAACCTTCTCTCTAACGAAAACAGCCTCAAGTCCCTCAGCCTTTCCTCATAAGACCATCCCTCCATACCAGGCAACATCCTGGTAAATCTCCTCTGCACCCTTTCCAATGCTTCCACATCCTTCCGAAAATGTGGTGACCAGAACTGCATGCAATATTCCAAGTGAGGCCGCACTAGCGTTTTGTACAGCTGCAACATGGCCTCACGGCTCCGAAACTCAATCTCTCTACCAATAAAACCTAACACACTGTACGCCTTCTTAACAACCCTATCAACCTGGGTGGCAACTTTCAGGGATCTATACACATGGACACCGAGATCTCTCTGCTTGTCCACACTACCAAGAATCTTAACATTAGCCCAGTACTCTGTATTCCTGTGTCTCCTTCCAAAGTGAATCACCTCACACTTTTCCGCATTAAACTCCATTTGCCACCTCTCAGCCCAGTTCTGCAGCTTATCTATGTCCCTCTGTAACCTGCAACATCCTTCCGCACTATCCACAACTCCACCGACTTTAGTGTCATCCGCAAATTTACTAACCCATCCTTCCACGCCGTCATCCAGGTCATTTATAAAAATGACAAACAGCAGTGGCCCCAAAACAGATCCTTGCGGTACACCACTAGTAACTGAACTCCAGGATGAACATTTCCCATCAACCACCACCCTCTTGTCTTCTTACAGCTAGCCAATTTCTGATCCAAACCGCTAAATCACCCTCAATCCCATGCCTCTGAATTTTCTGCAATAGCCTACCATGGGGAACCTTATCAAACGCTTTACTGAAATCCATATACACCACATCAACCGCTTTACCCTCATCCACCTGTTTAGTCACCTTCTCAAAGAACTCAATAAGATTTGTGAGGCACAACCTACCCTTCACAAAACCGTGTTGACTATCCCTAATCAAATTATTCCTTTCTAGATGATTATAAATCCTACCTCTTATAATCCTTTCCAACACTTTACCCACAACCGAAGTAAGGCTCACTGGTCTATAATTACCAGGGTTGTCTCTACTCCCCTTCTTGAACAAGGGGACAACATTTGCTATCCTCCAGTCTTCTGGCACTATTCCTGTAGACAATGACGACGTAAAGATCAAAGCCAAAGGCTCTGCCACCTCCTCCGTAGCTTCCCAGAGAATCCTAGGATAGATCCCATCCGGCCCAGGGGATATATCTATTCTCAGACTTTCCAGGATTGCTAACACCTCCTTATGAACCTCAATCCCGTCTAGTCTAATAGCCTGTATCTCAGTATTCTCCTCCACAACATTGTCTTTTTCATGTGTGAATACTGACGAAAAATACTCATTTAACGCCTCCTCTATCTCTTCGGACTCCACGCACAACTTCCCACTACTGTCCTTGACTGGCCCTAATCTTACTCTAGTCATTCTTTTATTCCTGACAGACCTATAGAAAGCTTTAGGGTTTTCCTTGATCCTACCTGCCAAAGACTTCTCATGTTCCCTCCTGGCTCCTCTTAGCTCTCTCTTTCGGTCCTTCCTGGCTAACTTGTAACTCTCAAGCGCCCTAACTGAGCCTTCACGCCTCATCTTTACATAAGCGTCCTTCTTCCTCTTGACAAGGGATTCAACTTCTCTAGTAAACCACGGTTCCCTCACTCGACCACTTCCTCCCTGCCTGACAGGTACATATTTATCAAGGACAAGCAGTAGCTGTTCCTTGAACAAGCTCCACATTCCAATTGTGCCCAGCCCCTGCAGTTTCCTTCCCCATCCTAAGTCTTGCCTAATCACCTCATAATTGCCTTTCCCCCAGCTATAACTCTTGTCCTGCGATATATACCTATCCCTTTCCATCGCTAAAGTAAACATAACCGAATTGTGGTCACGATCACCAAAGTGCTCACCTACTTCCAAATCTAACACCTGGCCTAGTTCATTACCCAGTACCAAATCCAATGTTGCCTCGCCTCTTGTTGGCCTATCTACATACTGTGTCAGGAAACCCTCTTGCACACATTGGACAAAAACTGACCCATCTAAAGTACTTGAACTATAGCGTTTCCAGTCAATATTTGGAGTGTTAAAGTCCCCCATAACAACTACCCTGTTCCTTTTGCTCCTATCCAGAATCATCTTTGCAATCCTTTCCTCTACATCTCTGGAACTATTCGGAGGCCTATAGAAAACTCCCAACAGGGTGACCTCCTTTCCTGTTTCTCACCTCAGCCCATACTACTTCCAGTAGACAAGTCCTCATCAAACGTCCTTTCTGCCACCGTAATACTGTCCTTGACTAACAATGCCACACCTCCTCCTCTTTTACCACCTTCCCTGATCTTACTGAAACATCTAAACCCTGGAACCTGCAACAACCATTCCTGTCCCTGCTCTATCCATGTCTCCGAAATGGCCACAACATCAAAGTCCCAGGTACCAACCCATGCTGCAAGTTCACCCACCTTATTCCGGATGCTCCTGGCGTTGAAGTAGACACACTTCAAACCACCTTCCTGCCTGCTGGTACACTCCTGTGACCTTGAAACCTTATTCATGACCTCACTGCTCTCAACTTCCTGACTTGTAGCTCCAGTGTACAGGTTCTCATCCCCCTGCTGAATTAGTTTAAACCCTCCTGAACAACATTAGCAAATTTCCCCCTCAGGATATTGGTACCCCTTTGGTTCAGGTGCAGACCATCCCGTTTGTAGAGGTCCCACCTACCCCAGAATGAGCTCCAATTATCCAGGTATCTGAATCCCTCCCTCCTGCATCATCCCTGTAGCCACATGTTCAACTGCTCTCTCTCCCCATTCCTCGCCTCACTAGCACGTGGCACGGGTAACAAACCAGAGATAACAACTCTGTTTGTTCTAGCTCTAAGCTTCCACCCTAGCTCCTTGAACTTCTGCCTTACATCCCCGTCCCTTTTCCTACCTATGTCATTGGTGCCTATGTGGACCATGACTTGGGGCTGCTCCCCCTCCCCCTTAAGGATCCCGAAAACACGATCTGAGAGATCACGGACCCTGGCACCTGGGAGGCAACACACCAACCGCGAGTCTCTCTCGTTCCTGCTGAATCTCCTATCTGTCCCCCTAACTATGGAGTCCCCAATGACTAATGCTCTTCTCCTCTTTCCCCCCCCCCTTCCCTTCTGAGCAACAGGGGCAGACTCTGCGCCAGAGACCTGTACCCCATGGCTTACCCCTGTTAAGTCGTCCCCCTCAACAGTATCCAAAATGGTATACTTGTTATTCAGGGGAACGGCCACAGGGGATCCCGGCACTGTCTGCCTGTTCCGTTTCCATCCCCTGACTGTAACCCATCTACCTTTTTCCTGTACTTGACGTGTGACTACCTCCCTGTAACTCCTCTCAATCACCCCCTCGGCCTCCCGAATGATCCGAAGTTCATCCAGCTCCAGCTCCAGTTCCCTAACGCGGTTTCCAAGGAGCTGGAGTTGGGTGCACTTCCCGCAAATGAAGTCAGCAGGGGCACTAGTGGTGACCCTTACCTCCCACATCCTACAGGAGGAGCATGCAACTGCCCTAACATCCATTCCCGTTGTTCTGAATTCTAACAAACAGACTATTGGAAAAAAAACTAGTAACTTACCAAATCGGCGCTCAGAACCTTTTTGGTTAGAGGAGGAGGATGGGTGGGAGACACTACTTTATTAGTGTTTCAGGTAAAGCAACCGCCCAAATATATTACCTCACTTACTCAACCGTCCTGTGTCTGCTCCTGCTCGACGCGCACTCCGCCTATTCACGAGGTAAATTTTTAAAGGAAAAGCCTACCTTCCCAGGCTGCCCTCGCGCCTCCTTCCGGACTCCCGCCGCTGAAACGACTGCAAGAATAAAAAAACAGGAGAGGTCCTTTGCAGGTCTGGGAGAGGGAGGCTCTGAGCTGGGGTAGGCTTGATTGTAGTGCCTGGAGATGCCAGCACATTGCTGCGAGTGTGTTTTTCAGGAGTCGCAGGGAGAAATGCTTCTGAAGGGTCTCAGTGTTCTGGATGTAGATATTGTCACAGTTGGGGACAAATTGGGAAGGCCTGAATGTGGACTGTAGTCCATTGGGGATGATCTGGTTCCGTAGGCAGGTACTAAGAAAGGTGATGTGGCTGCAGTACCTGGTTTGCTTCAGGACATGGTCGAGCAGTTTCAAGGCCGAAGAGATTACGAGAGAGTTGCAATGGGAGGGAGATCCACAGAGGTTGTTTTGGAGGGAGGAGGGTAACTTCTTCAGGGTAGGCATCCTTAGAAGAGACTTCGCAGTGGGGTTAAAATTGTATCAGAGATAATAGGAACTGCAGATGCTGGAGAATCTGAGATAACAAGGTGTGGAGCTGAATGAGCACAGCAGGCCGAGCAGGAAAGCTTGAAGTTTCGGGCCTAGACCCTTCATCAGAAATGGGGGAGGGGAAGAGGGCTCTGAAATAAATAGGGAGAGAGGAGGCCCAGGATGGACATGTCGTCTGAGGAATGGGAGGGGGGAGTTGAAATGGTTCGCAACTGGGAGGCGCAGTTGTTTAGCGCAAACCGAGTGCAGGTGTTCTACAGAGCGGTCCCCAAACCTCCGCTTGGTTTCCCCGATGTAGAGGAGGCCACAACGGGTACAGCGGATGCAGTTATACCACATTAGCAGATGTGCAGGTGAACATCTGCTTGATGTGGAAAGTCTTCTTGGGGCCTGGGATGAGGGTGAGGGAGGAGGTGTGGGGGCAGGTATAGCACTTCCTGTGGTTGCAGGGAAAAGTGCCAGGTGTGGTGGGGCTGGAGGGGAGTGTGGAGCGGACAAGGGAGTCACGGAGAGCGTGGTCCCTCCGGAAAGCAGACATGGGTGGGGAGGGAAAATGTCTTTGGTGGTGGGGTCGGATTGCAGATGGTGGAAGTGTCGAAGGATGATGCATTGGATCCGGAGGTTGGTGGGGTGGTACGTGAGGACGAAGGGGATTCTGTTTTGGTTGTTATTGCGGGGACGAGGTGTGAGCAACACCTCTCTCACCTTCCTGGACACCTCTGTCTCCATCTCAGGTAACCACCTAGAAACCGATATCCATTTCAAGCCCACCGACTCCCACAGCTACCTAGAATACACCTCCTCCCACCCACCTTGCTGCAAAAATGCCACCCCCTATTCCCAATTCCTTCGCCTCCGCTGCATCTGCTCCCAGGATGAGGCATTCCACTCCTGTACATCTCAGATGTCCTCGTTCTTCAAGGACAGCAACTTCCCTCCCGCAGTGGTCGAGAACGCCCTCGACCGTGTCTCCAGCATTTCCCGCAACGCATCCCTCACACCCCGTCCCTGCAATAACAACCAAAACAGAATCCTCCTCATCCTCACGTACCACCCCACCATCCTCCAAATCCAAAGCATCATCCTCCGATACTTCTGCCATCTGCAATCCGACCCCACCACCAAAGACATTTTTCCCTCCCCACCCTTGTCTGCTTTCCGGAGGGACCACCCGCTCCGTGACACCCTTGTCCGCTCCACACTCCCCTCCAGCCCCACCACTCCCGGCACTTTTCCCTGCAACCGCAGGAAGTGGTACATCTGCCCCCACACCTCCTCCCTCACCCCCATCCCAGGCCCCAAGAAGACTTTCCACATCAAGCAGATGTTCACCTGCACAACTGCTAATGTGGTATACTGCATCCGCTGTATCCGTTGTGGTCTCTACATCGGGGAAACCAAGCGGAGGCTTGGGGACCGCTTTGTAGAACACCTGTGCTCGGTTCGCAATAAACAACTGCACCTCCCAGTCGCGAACCATTTCAACCCCCCCTCCCATTCCTCAGATGACATATCCATCCTGGGCCTCCTGCAGTGCCACAACGATGCCATCCGAAGGCTGCAGGAACAGCACCTCATATTCAGCTTGGGAACCCTGCAGCCCAATGGTATCAATGTGGATTTCACAAGCTTCAAAGTCTCCCCTCCCCCAACCACATCCCAAAACCAGCCCAGCTTGTCCCCATTTCCCTAACCTGTTCTTCCCCTGATCTATCCCTTCCTCCCACCTCAAGCTGCACCCCCATTTCGTACCTACTAATCTCATCCCACCCCCTTGACCTGTCTGTCCTCCCTGGACTGACCTATCTCCTCCCTACCTCCTCACCTGCACTCACCTTTACTGGCTCCATCCCCGCCTCTTTGACTTGTCTGCCTCCTCTCCACCTATCCTCTCCTCTCCTCTCCTCTATCCATCTTCTATCCGCCTCCCCCTCTCTCCCTATTTAGTTCAGAACCCTCTTCCCCTCCCCCATTTCTGATGAAGGGTCTAGGCCCGAAACGTTAAGCTTTCCTGCTCCTATGATGCTGCTTGACCTGCTGTGTTCACCCAGCTCTATACCTTGTTATCTCGTAGAGCTGGATGAACACAGCAGGCCAAGCAGCATCAGAGGAGAAGGAAGGCTGACGTTTCGGGCCTAGACCCTTCTTCAGAAAATGGAAATTTGCTTGTTCATTACACCCAGATGTTGGCATTTGTAGCAGTATCATACTCCCACTCAGCCATATTAGTATCTGTTTAGATTATGGTGGAGGTCTCTTGGTGCAGTGGATTGTACCTCTGCATTGGGGCGGCACGGTGGCTCAGTGGTTAGCACTGCAGCCTCGCAGCGCCAGGGACCCAGGTTCGATTCCAGCCTCGGGTGACTGTGTGGAGTTTGCATGTTCTCCCCGTGTCTGCGTGGGTTTCCTCCGGGTGCTCTGGTTTCCTCCCACAGTCCAAAGATGTGCAGGCTTGGTGAATTGGCCATGCTAAATTGCCCATAGTGTTTATGGGTGTGTGGGTTATAAGGAGATGGGTCTGGGTGGGATGCTGCAAGGGTTGGTGTGGACTTGTTGGGCCGAAGGGCCTGTTTCCACACTGTAGGGATTCTAATTCTAATTCTAGTTTGAGTCAAAAGTCACTTGTGAATATTATAGTTAATGTCTTTAGCTGTATGCATACTGTTGCAATTATAATTCTGGTGTGAGACCAAGCCATTGTTAAACCATAGTCCAATGTATTTTAATATCTCCAAAGCATTATCGGCAACTTTTCTATAGTTGCATTAACTACCATTCACTACTGTGTTCCTTTCTTACTTAATAAATGTGCACATCTTGTTTCTATTTTTCCATGACTGTGGTGTTTTCAGTTTCCTAAGAAATTGGTGACTTTGGAGTTCAGGGATCCCGGATATGTTTCTCATTTTTATTAAAAATAGTTTCTTCTGGTTATGTTATATACATTAACCGTATTTGTTAAGAACTATATCATTTTCCTACAATGTTTTGAGATATTGTTTAACCCTGCCGTAAAGCCAGCAATTGACACCTACTTGAAAAGTAGTGTAAAAGGGTGGTGACATGTCTTTGAAAAGTAGGGGAAGTGATAACATGGCATTACATAGAGGTACCCCCTTCCCCCTCTGTTGAACTCTCCTTCCCACTCCACTGAACTCAGCCTGTGCTACCTATACCTTCCATTATCACTCTGATATGGCCTGGGACCCGTAAAAATAATTGACCTCCAGCTAGTATCGAATATGCAGACGCCATTGCCTCCCTAGTCGGTTGGCCGATCACTGGAGTTCTGGCTTCTGGCTGGCAGCTCCTAGTGGATGGAGTATCTGCCCTTGGGGTCCTTGAGCCTGAAAGAGGTGATCACCGTCCGGTTAAATGCCTGAATATTACTTAATACAGCAGGCCTTCCCTGAAAGAGGTGACATGGGGCTCTTGCTGGTACAGATTGAGTTCAATAAATTTCGGATGTGTGGAGAGCGAAGCTGAAATTTTGAGTCCACCCTTCTCTACCCAGAGAGTAGTTGACTGTTCCTCAGTGGTTCCCACTGCTACCAGTGACCTCAAGGCCAGCAGTTCTAGGTGTTGAATTCAAAAGTATCATTTACATCTGGGCAATCGGGCAGTTTTGGCAGTAAGCTGGATGCCATGTTTGGACTCTTGATGGAAATGAACTGCATGTTGTTGTTAGCAGTCTTACAGTTCATTTTAGGATAGAGTTCCTGTTTGTGTTCTAAGTGTTCATTATCTTCTTCTGACCACTGCATCTGGCTGGCTGGTTGCCACCTACTGAGAGATCAGAACATCGGCGGCAGCAACCTGTAAACTGAACATGAAATATTCAGAAAGCATCAAGAAATTTATCAGAGAATACAAATCTTGGAGACTCTTTGAAAACCTCCTTTCAGACCCTGGAGCAAACACTAAGATGTTCTGCATTCTCAAAGGTGATCAGAAACTAAGACCAAGATTGATGGAACTGTCCAGACTGAGAATAACCTGAAGAAGCTGCCCCTGCTGCAGTCAGCAGGGTTAATATCAAGGAGGACTTATAAGCGGTGGACAATCATTAGAACTCAGAGTTAGTAGGAACTGCTGATGCTGGAGTCTAAGATAACAAGGTGTGGAGCTGGATGAACAAAGCAGGCCAGGCAGCATCAGAGGAGCAGGAAAGCTGATGTTTCTGGTCTGGACCCTTCTTCAGAAATGGGGAAGGGGGCTCTGAAATAAATAGATAGAGGGTGAGGCGGTGATAGGTGGGTAGTGGAGCAGATAGGTGGAGAGAAGATGGACAGGTCAAGGAGGCGAGAATGAAGCTAGTAAAGGTGAGTGTAGGTAGGAAGTTGGGATGGGGGTTTGTCAGTGAAGTGGGAGGAGCGGATAGGTGGGAGAAAAGACAGACAGGTCAAGGAGGCGGGGACGAGATGGGGTGCTGGTCTTGGGATGAGGTCGGCAGCAGCTGTTCCCGATGTGGCCTGCTCTACGTCGGGGAAACCAAGCAGAGGCTTGGAGACCGCTTTGTGAAGCACCTACACTCGGTTCATGACAAACAACACCACCACCCAGTTGCAAACTACTTCAACTCCCCCTCCTACTCCTTAGACAACATGTCCAGCCTGGGCCTCCTTCAGTGTCACAACAATGCCACCCGAAAACTGGAGGAACAGCACCTCATATTCCACCTGGGAACCCTACAACCCAACAGTCTCAATATGGACTTTACAAGCTTCAAAATCTCCTCACCCCTGACCTCATCCCAAAACCAGCACCCCCTCTCGTCCCCGCCTCCCTAACCTATCTGTCTTTACTCCCACCTATCCGCTCCTCCCACCTCACTGACCAACCCCCACCCCCACTTCCTACCTACACTCACCTCTACTAGCTTCATCCCCGCCTCTTTGACCTGCCATCTTCTCTCTACCTATCTGCTCCACTATCATCGCCTCCTCCTCTCTCTATTTATTTCAGAGTCCCCTTCCCCTCCCCTCCCCCATCTCTGAAGAAGGATTCCGACCCGAAACGTCATCTTTCCTGCTCCTCTGATGCTGCCTGGCCTGCTGTGTTCATCCAGCTCCACACCTAATCATTAGAACTTTTTCTTTACGGTGAAGGTCTCCAATGTTGTCTGTGATCCAGAGTGCACTCTCTGGAACGAGTTGAGATGTGCATGCATTTTTCTTTTTCTTAAAGGTATACACAATAAGATCTGTGATCAGCATCCTGAAGGCAGAAGGTGAGAGAAACCTGCCAGAGAATATTGGACATGACATGTAAATATACATGGTAAAAAAAGGTTGTCTGGCAGGCATATTACCTCATACAATGTATTAGAAGGAAATGATCTGCATTGTACTGTATGTAATGTTAAATTTTGGACAGTTATTAGTGTAACTTCTTTATAAATTTTATCAATTATATATGTGTAAAAATTCTCTTCTCATATGAAACCCTTTTTTATGTAGGTGTTTCCATATGTTCTCCTGCTCGGAGCAATCCTTATGTATATTCCAGCCTTATTTTGGCAGTTAACTGCAGCACCTCAGCTTTACGGAGAATTGAATTTTATAATAGAAGAGCTTGATAAGGCTTACAATCGTGGAATCAGATTAGCACAGCACATTGCCAGCACCAGTGGATTTGATGTCAATGGCTGGCCCCAATCCTTTGGGGAACCAAGTGGGTACGTAGACAAGCTGATTGTTGTTTTCTGTATGGTGAAAAATAACTGCAGCTATCCCAAGCCTCTGCATCAGATTGATTGCTATGTTAAGCAAATTGTACAGAATGGTAGGTGGACAAGGTCATATTTTCTGTCGTCTCAGTGACAACCATTTATTTAATGTTGAATTGTAGATGAATGGAAGATTAGCTTATTTCCTGACTTTTTTTAAAGCGTTTTTATTTGCAACATTCTAGCAAAACAAGGCTTTTGTGGGGTTGGATTGGGATCTTAAAATATGTAATTACGTTAGTGCAAATGCAAATTATGCAAGAACAGAAAGGAAGGGGAAATCATGGCACAAACATTTCTCAATTTTCTAATGAACAATTTAACAAGAATGAATGACAAAATAAGGACAATATTTCACGTGAAACACACGATATTTGACAAATTCTAAAAGATCACGAATTGAATTCTCATTAGAGTTCAGCCCACCATTCTGACCCTGCAGCGTTGCTGACCTACTTTGTGGTTTGGGTCATTGAGCATGCAGTGTGGTCACCCAAGATGGAAGCTTTCGCTGCAAAATTGTGCTTGTTATATTGTTGGAAGAGATGAGCAAATTAAAGAGGCGGACAAATTCTGAAGAAATCACTTTTGTAATACATCAACAAATTTAATTTTGGTGATACGGTGGTAGGTCTCACTCCCTGGTATTGCCATACTGCAAAATTTAACCGGATGTTTTCGCTCATCCTCCAGATTACTACTCGCATGGTGAAAACTAAAATTTACTTAAAGTAATTCCAGTCTCATTTACGTTGACAGATGTGATAAGTTTAACAGTTCTTTACCTCAAGAAAGACAGCGGTAAAGAAATTCATATTTCTTTATTTTTATGTTGTAATTTTTGATGCCCTGTTGACCTGAGAATGCAGCATTGTTTCCAAAAAACTACTTCTATAATAAACAAATTGGAAACAACATTGGCTAAACATTATTTGTTAGCCAACCAACTCTCTAAATTACAGAAAGATTATTCCCTTCTAACTTTTAATACAACTGAAATCACCATGCTGCATTTTTATTTCACTGCCGTTTTTCTGCAAAATAACGATGTTTACAGGAAGAAGGCCAATCTGTCTCCCAGCTTCCAGTTGGTTTGCTTCTCCTCATTTCACTTAGCAGTAAGATAAAGTAACCATTAAAAAACACTCCTGTCCATTTCCAGGGAAATATGAAGCCAACTACCAGCTGTAAGGCCAGTTCCAGCATTACCTCTAGCTCCTGACCATGTCAACACAAATCTGACATCCCTTAGATTGTAATGGGATGCAGCTGCATCTCTTAAACAAGAAACTGTCTTTGTTCCCACATTTCCACATGGTATCTCACAGGAGGGACTACAGTTGCTGCAGTCCTTGGTCCCTCTCTTATTTTTGTCCAAAAATTTAGAGACTGTAAGTCTGTCCACAGTCAGTGCAGCTGATCTTACCTTTCCTCCAGATGTGAACACTTTAAAATTTTCTTCCTGTAAGCCTCACCCTGAGCCTTTTTGGCACAATATGTATCCAAGCAACCTGGCCTGTCATCATGCAGTGCTCAGCAGATCTTTCTTTATTATCCTATTTTGACTTGAATTAAAAAGACAGTCCCAAAGCACATTAATTTTATAAAACTTCGCATTCATAACGAAATAACTAAAATAAAACACCTAAAAATAGCATATCATGCTCTAGGTTCTCTTAATTAAATGTTCTTTCTTTAACTTTAGTGCCAAGGAGAAAAGGGAGAACTTTTTCCAATTCCCAATCGTGGAGCGTTACTTGAAATCGAAAGAAGACTCCTGGAGTATGTTGACGTTATATCTTATTCGCAAGGGCCTTGCTCTCACATTTCTTATACTTGCCTGCATCTACTTGGGATATTACATCTCTCTGACCTTTCTCACGGATGAATTCAGATGTTCAGTCAAAACAGGTATATTGGGGAATGAAACAAGCATTCCAGAATTTTTTCAATGCAAACTCATTTCTGTTGGAATTTTTCAACTTCTAAGTATTGTCAACATTGTTGTATATATCCTCCTTATACCAGTTGCAGTGCATGGCATAATTTTTCCTTTCAGAAAAAACTTCACCTTTCTAAAAGTATATGAACTTTTGCCACAGTTTGAGGTGATAAACATTACAAAAGGCTATTGGAATGACTTGAATCTGTACCTTCTATTTCTGGAAGAAAATATCAGTGAAATAAAATCACACAAGTGCCTTAAAGTGCTAGAACACGTAAAAGGTAAGGGGTCATTAGAACCATCCATGATGGATGCAATGATGCCTTTAATAGCCCTTGGACAAGTGAAGTCGGATACAGTGGATGGTTTGGCCAAACACAAGAAAGCTGATCAAAAATCTGACCCCAACGTGGACCAGAATGCCACACAACTGAAAGGTAAGACTTTTAGTTGAAATAAACTTCAAAACAGACATCTTTCTTTTTACAATGAATGTAGGGATCAAAAGTCCTGGTTTCTCTTTTACTAGAACACATGTTTTTACACTAGAAAAATGCAGATTATAACTTATACACAATATCCTTCTCGAACTGAGGGTAGCAACAAATGTCTTAATGATTTCAATGGTCTGGCTTGTTTTGATGGCCATTCTTCTGAACAGAAAACTATTTCAATGGACCAGAACTGAATAGTCTTAAAATTTCTTTTGAAATAGCAAGGAAAAAAAAGAATTTACATTACCATTTGCTATAGGGACCTTTCCGTTGTGTTTCCTCAGGATTATTTTCAAGTATCTTAAATTTTAAGGCAGTTAAAAGGAATTTTCCTGAGCTTTGTTCCGAGATGATGATCTGTTCTCAAGTGCAAAAGCCATGAAAAGAAGTGAAGAAGGGTCCAGACTCGAAACGTCAGCTTTCCTGTACCTCTGTTGCTGCTCAGCCTGCTGTGTTCATCCAGCTCTACACCTTGTTATCTCAGGTGCCCCAGCATTGGCAGTTCCTACTATCTCTCAAAAGAAGTGACCATCCAGATCAATTGGTCTCTATCTCTTTAACTTTGACATAAGAGTTCCTGACTGAAAGTGATTACTGCTTGGTTTGTATTGAAACATGGAGACATAGGCCATACCACATATAACGAGCAATGAAGGAAGGAGGATATTTCTAGTTTCTTCCCTCATTTTCCTGTTTGTCAACTTACTGAGTATCTAAGGTAATCCTGCGAAAAGTGCAAGGCACTCTTCCCTATCCTAATCTCAAAAGTTGACAGGAATCTTGGATCAGGTCAGAGCTATTCAGGTAGGGCCAATGTTTAAGCAACCCTGTGGAATCTGTGGTTTCCTATCCTGTCTTGGAATTTGGGCTTGTAATAGGCCCAGGCTCATGAATTCCAGTGATCTTAAGACAGAATGCTAACAGCACACATTGAAATTAAAAAGGAAAATACTGCATATGCTGTTTATCTAATGTGGGTAATGGATGTCCTGCCCACAGTTAAGATAACTGGCTGGAATCCTGTGTTATTTCTCTAAGTCTAAATGCAATAATCAAACATTTATCCTCTACTAGGATAATCCCGAGTCTAGTAGAGCAGAAATCCTGTGGCAACTCGGTGCTAGCCAATTAAAAGAAACCAGTTCTTCACTAGTGGCAGCACCAGGAGGAGCAGGGACCACTATGAGAATAATGCTCGATATACTTTGGGAATTACTAGTGGGAGCCCTAGAGAAAATGTGTGTAGGCTGGGGTGAGAACTACAAGGAGGGGATCACTCGTGATTGGTAGGGTGACTGAGGTGGTGGTGCTGAGAAGCCAGGTCAGGGGAATAACTACTAGTATACCGGACCTATGAATTATTGCAGTGAGCGACCCTCCAGTAGGCTGCAGGCAAAGTTGGGTGGTTTCCTATGTAGTGAGCGTCTTATCTGCATCTCTGGTTTAATATATAAAGGCTTCCCTTTTTCACCTGCATCGATCAGGAATAGACCACAAGGAACCATCCTGCATCATCCTCCCATTCAAAGGGAGCCTCCCATCCTGCTTCCAAAAGGGGTATTGAATTCTGCCCTTGGTGTGCTTTTGTTTCTGTGCTAACACCCAAGCAAATACGGTGGATCATTGTTTCAAAAGATCTACATTTATTCTAGAGTTTATTCCTTATGGTCATTTCTGTTCTAAAATGAATGAATTGACAAAAACAAAGGCTGGAATATAGAATTTATTTACAAATAAAACAGACAAGTTGAATGAAGATATTTGGGCAAGCTATATTGATGAAGAGTACTGAAACAAGATATTTAGTGATATCTAGAACATAGAACAATACGGCGCAGAACAGGCTCTTCGGCCCTTGATGTTGCGCCGACCTGTGAACTAATCTAAGCCCACCCCCTACACAATCCCATCATCATCCATATGCTTATCCAAGGACTGTTTAAATGCCCCTAATGTGGCTGAGTTAACTACATTGGCAGGCAGGGCATTCCACGCCCTTACCACTATTCTATATTAAATTTGCTAAGTAAAGTTGCATTTAATAAAACAATACATCTAAAAATTGACAGGTTCTACAGAAAAAGAATCATTGTAATACTGAACCATATGTACTTGCAAATAGTATTTGTTCCTATAGGTGACACTGTAGTTGCTAGTTTAAACATGCTACAGTAGCACTGCATGGAAAGTATTAATTAAGACCTACAAACTCTTAAGAACCAAGTTTGCTGCATGACCCTTAAGTTTCACACTTTGGCAATTCTAAAACAACATGTTACTTTCTCTCAGTATGTTGTGTCAGTTAGCTGAATGGAAGAACTTGTGACGCCAGAACCTACAGCGGACGTTTTAATAAAGCTAAACATGTAAGAAGTTGCCCTCTTCACAGAAGTGCAAACCACTGACCCAAAGCATAAATCTTTGTTCCTACTTGTAGATTTGCTGATGGCTGTTAGTACGAATAAAGATCAAGCACGGTTTTTGTAAAACTGATATGATAACTCCTGTGTTGTGCCTGCGAAGCAAGTTAAAAACCTACTGCATGATCTTCAGTTATGCATTCAAATTAACACAATCTTTTCTTCCACCCTAACTTCCAATCTCACCTCTGAAAAGCTCTCAGATTTCTCCTTTTATGTTTTTTGCGTCCACCCCTGTTTTCAGTATCAGTGTACATCTAGCGCATCTTTTAAACTGTTAAAGAATTTACTACTGAATTGCTATCAGAGTTAAAATCAATCCATGAGATAGAGAACTTGTACTTGATTCTTAATTACTGTAATGAATATAAAGTTCTGAGAGCAAAAGAGAAAACAGAGTTAACGTTTTGGGTCCAGTGACCCTTCCTCAGAACAGAGGAAGGGTTCTGAGGAAGAGTCACCGGACCTGAAACGTTAGCTCTGTTTTCTCCTTCACAGATGCTGCCAGACCTGCTGAGCTTTTCTGGCAACTTTGTTTTTGCTCCTGATTTACAGCATGCGCAGTTCTTTTGGTTTTTATAAAGTTCTGAGAGTCTTGCTGTGTCTATGGAACTTGCATCTGATCATAGAGATCCCTATGGATCCCGCAGATAGATATGTTTTATTAATGTAATTGGGGCAGACTGCCTTGCTAGTTGAATTTTTTTTGATGTGGCCAAGGACTGAAAACTAGGATAACCCTCCCTGGACTGTTGACGTGCCTCAGGCTGAGCCTTTCAGTCATTTGGCAATTAATTAGTTGCCTCCAGTTTTCTAATTCCTTTGAAAGACAGGATCATGTTCCCAAGAACTTCTGGCCAGTCAGAGAGCTATTGTGCTCAGCAGTGCCATCAGGAGCAGTGAGCACTGATGAGAATATGCCTCAAAGTCAAGGATGCCATTTGGAGCAAACTCTCCTAGTCAAATAGTGGGGTCTGGAGGCACTGGTGCTAGTTAGGCAAATCCCTGCAGAATAGGTGAGGTTGGGAGGACAAGCAGTAATAGCTGGGGTGGGCTTTTCTGCAGAAATGGTCATTGTCACCAGGTGGCTCCTTGATAGGCCACAGAGTTCCTGAACAAAAGTCCATAGGGAGATGCTATGCTTCACCAGGTTGATAACACTTAAGGAAAGCCCGAGCTATCAATCACTGCTATCCTGTTTCCTCCCACTCAGCCAATGTCCTATCCAAGCTGCCGCTATCCTTTTTATTCCATGAATTTTAATTTTACTGGCAAGTCTAATTTATGGTCTTTTATCAAATACCTTTTGAGAATCCATATGCACCAAATAAACTGTGTTATCCCCGTCAGCCCTCCCAGTTATCTCATCAAAACACCTCAATCAAGTTGACTGAACACAATATGCTTTTAATAAATCAATTCCTAACTAATCTGCACCTGTTCAAGCACCTGTAAATATTGTCTCAGTTGAGCATCTCTAAAATCCTACCACCATCAAGGTTAAACTATAATTTCTGCATTTAGCCTTAAACTCTTTCCTGAACAAGTGTACATCTTTTGAAATTTGCCAGCCCTGTAGAATCTATGGGGAACTGGAAAATTCTGACCATCGCCTCTGAAGATTCCACCTTTACTCAGCACCCCATGTCTTCTGATGCACCCCATCCAGTCAATGTGATTGATCAACTTTTAAGTTTAACCAGTCTTTAACTGTGCTGGATCATCTCTCATATTTCTGAATGCTTATTAAGGTTGCAGAAAAGCTTCATGAAAATTGATGCAGGAGTGAGTAATTTCAGTTATAAAGATAAATTAGGGCTGTTTTTCTTAAAGAAAATAAGAGGAGATTTGATGGAGGTTTTTAAAATTGTGAAGGTGTCCGGACAGAATAGATAGGGAGAAACAGTTCCCACACATGTAATGGTTGAGTATGAGAGGACACAGATTTAAATAATTGGTAAAAGCAGCAAAAGTATTAGGAGAAAAATCTTTTTCTTGTAGCGAGGAGTTAAGGCTCTGGAATACATTGTCTCTGGGTATGGTAGAGGCAGGTTCGGTTGAGACATTTGAATGGAATTACACTGTAATCTGAAGAGAAAGAATGAGCCCTTCCAATTCCATTTTGATTTAACCCCTTCTGCTCTCCCTACCCGTCCCTCACCTTTGATGGTTTGTATTGCCCTTAATGGGCTTTCCATGTATATTATTCATTGGTAACATGGGTGATTTACTGGTTAATTGATGGGGAAAGAAGAAATACCATGGGTGATTTGGTGACTGGGTAAAAAACCATTCAGTTGTGTGTAAGAACACTTCTGGATATATAAAAATAAGAGGAAGAATGTGCAGGGTTACACAGAGAAGGCTAGGGAATGGCACTAAGAGAACTGGGGGTTCAGAAAGCTGGGCAAATAAATCAAATGGTCTCATTTTGTGATGTATCAATTCTGTGTCTCTGAGATGATTTCTAAAAGAGTTCCCACAACTGTTAAAAGCAGAAAATGAACTAAACTGAAAAGGGATAGTAAGAACTGCAGATGCTGGAGTCAGAGATGACACTGTGCAGCTGGAGGAACACAGCAGGCCAGGCAGCATCAAAGGAGCAGGAAAGTTGACATTTCGGGCCGGGACCCTTCTTCGGAAAAGTCCCAACCTGAAACATCAACTTTCCAGCTCCTCTGATGCTAAACAGAAGAGGGTCCTCTGCTGATATTATAAATCAACCTAGGTACCTGTTCAAATTAAAAATATTCTGGAGTGCAGAAAACAGAGTTAGATCCAAAGGTCACTTGAAGCTAAAAACCTTATCAAAAAAAAATCTGATTTTTGTTCATTATTAAGGTGAGCAAATGTGATCTTTTCACAATTATTTTCACAGTAATTACTAAATCAGCTTCTGTAGAAGATGGGATCAGATCCACTGACGAAGAAAGAAATGAGTCCGTGGCTCTACGACAAAGACTTCTGGAATCTCAAATTTATAGTTCAAACTGTTAAAACATGGAATTAACAATGTGCATCAGCTCCTAAAGACAAATATTAATTTACATGAGTATCAGCAACCTATATTTTTGTTGTCGGAACAATGAACTATAGATTGCTCAAGTTGTGTCTCTTTAGTCTTAATTGTTGTTACCTGGGAAAGTCTTCATTCTTAAAATGTATACTTCGCCTTTTAATGTGCATTTCTCACATTCTTCTAAGTAAATATCAGTATTTTAGCAAGACTGTTGAGTCAGCTCAAAATAGAGTGCAGATTGACAAATCTGGTTAAAATTAATCAGATAATGCTGAGCTTAACTCAATAGAGTTGATGTCTAATTTTTAAAGAAGTATTTATACTAAGATTGGAATAACGTCATTTTTACTATCTCTTATTTGGAGATCTGATTGTGGGTACTGTATTCATTATAGAGCCTTTGGGTTAATGGTAGAATTTTTACCTCTGAGTCAGAAGTGTAGCACTGAAGCGTCATTTTAGATAGCTTAGATGAGCTGAGACTATAATATGGTCATCACAGTATTTATTCAACAAGGTGCTCACATCTGGATTCCCCCCCACACTAAATTACAAAGAGTAAATAGTGTAGCATAGTCTTGGTTGCATTCTTGAAGACGATTCTGTGATGATAAGACTCTTGACAACAGTGATGGGAAGCCAACCCAGCTATTCCCAGTAAATGTCTTAGGAATCTCATGTGATACTTGAGTTGAGATCTGCCCTGGGTAAGAATACAACAGATGGATTGTATTGACGCAACTATAGAAACCTAATTATTTTAGATTAATTAAATACAGATGCTGTGTATTTGAGGGGAAAATACTCTCAAGTTAAGCTTATTAAAATGATTGTCCAGTTATGGAGTATAAAATATCTTTCTCGTGTTATTCAATTCTTTTTATCACTCAAAGCTGTTGGATCTTTGGGGATTTTAGAAACACTTATTGGTCAGAGCTTTCCACTGTTGCAATTCCAGCTTAGTTTTATCCATTTCAGTGATTAGGAGGATAGTTGCAACTGGTGAGCATAGAGCTGGAGAATCCCAGCTATTATTCAACTAGGGTGGAATTTCCCCATGGAATATAGCCAGAAAATATATTAATTGTCTGATGTGTCTGTGTTTAGGGTTTGTAATTGCACTAGTTATAAAGAGTCAAAAACTAAAATAAATGGTTTTCAAAGAAACTAGTGAACTAGGATACACTTAGCAATTCACTGTGTCTCACACGTAAGCCTAAAAAGAAAAAATACTGAATTAGCAAAGCAGGTCAGTCAGCACCTGCAGAGGATGAATCTGGTTTTCAGCTTTCAAAGTGTCCTGTATAAGTGTAATACGAGAGTTTCTATTTGTTTTAAATTTCAGATGTGCAGTTTCTTGTGTGTTTTATTGAAAGTGGGAGTTGTTACTGTGGAATGCCACAAATATTTACTGTAGAATTTTGGAAAATGTAGCAAATGAAAATTATTTTAAGTCACTTGAAACTCTGCTAGCATTATGTTCATTTTAGCTTTGAGTTTATTCTTCATACCATAAGAGAAATAAGTGATCTCTACTTGTAACGATACATCAAACTCCATAAAGACAGGCCCCTTAACTTATTGGTAATCAATCTAAGGCAATAGACTCTGATTGTGGGATGCAAGCTTACAGGTATATCAAATTTATTCATGAACAATTTTAACACAATTCTTGTTCCAGATGTTATGTTAGAGCAGATGTGTGTTATTCAGCCCCTCTAGCCTGCTCTGCTATTCAGCTACATTATTACGGTATTGTACTTTCATTCCATTTACCTGTCTTTGATCCATATTCTTTGATAACTTTGAATAAAAATCTGTGCTGTAATCATGAAAGCTTTAATTGATCCATCAATTAGAGGAATAGGATTCCAGATTTCCATTATTCTTTGTGTAAAACATATCCTCATTTTATTTCATTCCTAAATAAATGATAATGCATTATACATCTAAAATACTCCTTTCTGTCAGCGGGTGTACTGGGTAAGGTGTAGTGATCTGCCAGATGGTTAAATTGAGTCTGCCTGAGGGAAAATAGTTGGATGACAGCCCAGACCTGTGAAGAAGAAAACAATCTTCACAAACATACTTAAACATTAATGGGTTAGTGGTAGCTTCTATCCAGTAGTGAGACTGCAAGATATCTCCTGGCATACAGAATGTATTCAGCTTTGATGGATCAGTACCTCAAAAGCACATAATTTACATCCGAACATAGGACCATTGCTCCCCTCATCTTCAATCTTCTGCCCTAACCTTTACTGCAAATTCCAGTTCACATGAAAACCTCTGTTGAACAATATATTTTCTATCTCATTTTATTTCTATAATGAATGTAATTAAATGTATTAACATAGTACTATAGTTCTCAAATCAGGATACATAGATCCCTGGGTTCTGTAAAAATGATGCAGGAAGGCAGCAAGATAATATGGAAGTGCTTACCAGGCTGATCTGGCCTTTCAGGTTGGCACAGTCAAGATAGACAGACTGGTGCAAGTCGGGTGGCAAGAATGGACTACAGCATAGTGAATTGGCAGTCTCACCTAAGAAGGAAGAAATGGAGAATTACTGAAAGCAGAACATATCATTATTTTTAGAAATAATCTAAGTAAATATATTTACGTAAAGAAGGTTAAAATATTGTTACATACAACACATTTAGAGTAGTATAATTTGTTTATTCTTTTATGGAATGTGAGTATCATTGGTAGGGTTACATTTACTCAACAGTTTACAGACCAACATTTACTATAAACCCACAGACTCCATAGCTACCTAGACTACACCACCTTCCACCCTGTATCCTGCAAAAACTCCATCCCATTTCCCAAATCCTCCGTCTCTGTCACATCTGCTCTGACAAGGAGACGTTCCACTCCCAAGCATCCCGGATGTCCACCTTTTAAAAACAACGCTGTTTTTCCTCCCTCTGTCATCCAAACAGCCCTCCACTGCGCCTTCTCCATTCCCTGCTCCACAGCTCTTAACCTACCCACCCCCAAACATAATAAAGATAGGGTCCCCCTTTTCCTCACTTTCCACCCTACCAGCCTCCACACCCAACACACATTCCTCAAAGATTTCCACCACCTCAAATTAGACCCCACCACCCAGAGCATCTTCCACTCCACACCCTTTTCTGCCTTCTGTAAGGACCATTCCCTTCGCCACTCCTTAGTTCGCGCCACACTACCCACCAACCATTCCAGCACCTCCAGTACCTTCCCCTATAACCGTAAAAGATACAACACCTGCCCAAACACCACCTCCCTTACCTCCATTCAGGGCCCTAAACAGTCCTTCCAAGTGAGACAGAGCTTCACCTGCATCTCTTCCAACCTAGTCTACTGCATCCGGTGCTCCCGATGTGGTCGTCTCTACAGCGGTGAGACCAAACGTTGACTTGGTGACTGATTCACTGATCATCATCTCCTGGCCTGTGACGGCCAACCTAACCCTCCTGGTCATTGTCGATTTCAACTCCCCGACCCATTCCCCCTCCGACATGTCCGTCCTCAGCCTCCACTTCGCAGCGACTCGGAACTCCAAATTTGAAGAATCTTCCGCCTAGGCACCCTACAGCGCAGAGGACTCAACACATAAATTGGGAACAGATGCTGTCAGGGAGGAGCACCACAGAAATGTGGAGATTGTTTAAGGAATGCATACTGTATGTGTTCGATATGTTTGTCCCGAGCAGGCAGAGAAGATGCGGTTGAGTGAGGGAGCCATAGTTCTCGAGAGAGGTCGAACGACTGGTTAAGAGGAAGAAGGAGGCGTATGTAAGGTTTAGGAAAAGAGGAATGGAAAAGGCTGTAGAGGGATACAAGTTAGCCAGGAAGGAGCTGAAGAAAGGGCTTAGGAGAGCAATAAGTGGGCATGAGAAAACCTTGGCAGATAGGATCAAGAAAAACTCCAAGGCTTTTTACACGTATGTGTAGAACAAGAGAATGACCAGAGAAAGGGTAGGGCCGATCGAGGATTGTAAAGGGAATTTGTGCACATAGCCTAAAGAGATAGGAGAGGTCCTTAATGAATACTTTTCTTCAGTATTCACAACTGAAAGGGACCTAGTTGTAGAGGAGGATGTTGTGAAACAGGCAGGTAGGCTAGAGGAGGTTGATGTTAGTAAAGAAGATGCGCTAGGAATTGTGAGGAAGTTGAAGATAGATAAGTCCCCCAGGCCTGATGGGATTTATCCAAGGATTCTATGGGAAACGAGGGACGAGATCGCGGGGCCTTTGGCGATGATCTTTTCATCCTCACTGTTCACAGGTATAGTGCCGGAAGATTGGAAAGAGGCAAACGTCATTCCCTTGTTCAAAAAAGGGAACAGGGATAACCCCGGGAATTACAGGCCAGTTAGTCTTACGTCAGTGGTGAGCAAGTTATTGGAAAGGGCTCTGAGACACAGGATTTATGATCACTTGGAAAGGCACAGTTTGATTCGTGATAGTCAGCATGGATTTGTGAGGGGTAGATCATGCCTCACAAACCTTAGTTAATTCTTTTGAAGAGGTGACCAAACACGTGGATGAAGGTGGAGCACGGGATGTGGTATACTTGGATTTAAGTAAGGCGTTTGATAAGGTTCCCCATGGTAGGCTCACGCAGAAGGTAAGGACGCATGGGATAGGGGGATATGTGGCAGACTGGATTCCGAATTGGCTGACCCTTAGAAGACAAAGGGTGGTATTGGACGGAAAATATTCAACATGGTGCTCAGTTACAAGTGGTGTACCACAAGGATCTGTCTTGGGTCCTCTTCTATTTGCGATTTTTGTAAATGATTTGGATGAAGGAGTGGAAGGGTGGATTAGCAAGTTCGCGGACGATACGAAGGTGGGTCACGTTGTGGACAGTGCGGAGGGCTGTTCTAGGTTACAAAGGGACCTTAATAGAGTGCAGAGGTGGGCTGAGAAGTGGCAGATGGAGTTTAACCCTGAAAAGTGTGAGGTGATTCATTTTGGAAGGACAAACTTGAAAGCAGAATACAGGGTTAACGGAAAGATTCTTGGCAGTGTGGAGGAGCAGAGGGATCTTGGGGTTCATGTTCACAGTTCCTTGAGAGCTGCCACCCAGGTGGATAGAGTTGTTAAGAAGGCGTATGGTGTGTTAGCTTTCATTAATAGAGGGATTGAGTTCAAGAGCCATGAAGTTATGCTCCAGCTGTACAAAAGCCTGGTTTGGCCACATCTGGAGTATTGTGTCCAGTTCATTACAGTCCATTTCCTCATTACAGGAAAGATGTGGAAGTGTTGGAAAAGGTGCAGAGGAGATCTACCAGGATGTTGCCTGGAATGGAGGGAAGATCTTACGAGGAATGGTTGAGAGAGCTAGGCTTTTCTCTTTAGAATGACGAAGGATGAGTGGTGACTTGAGAGAGGTGTACAAAATGATCAGAGGTATAGATAGAGTGGACAGCCAGAGACTTTTTCCTAGGTTGGAGGTAGCTTTTACGAGGGGACATAGTTTTAAAGTGAAACTAGGTAGATATCAGGGAGACGTCAGAGGTAGGTTCTTTACTCGGAGAGTGGTAGGAGGGTGGAATGCATTGCCAGAGAGGGTAGTGGAATCGGCCTCATTAGAGGCATTTAAGCGGCTATTAGATACGCATATGGATGATAGTATAAGGTGGCGGTGGAGGTTAAATAGTCCTTAGGTTTAGGGTAAAAGTTTGGCACAACATCATGGGCCGAAGGGCCTGTGCTGTGCTGTACTGTTCTATGTTCTATTGACTTCTCCAATTTCAAATCACCTTCCCACCCATCCCACAGCTCTCTTTCCAGCCCCACTTCCTCCCTTCCATTCCCCCTTCCGACCCTCTCTTCCAGCCACCAACCGGATTCATCCCTCCCATCAGCCAACCAGGTCGTACCTACTACCGTTCATCTATCACCACCATTCCACTTCCACCCCATCCCCCTTTACTTGCAGCTGCCCCTACCCGCAGTGCTGAAAAAGGATAATACCTATAAAGTCGACTGCTCCTTTCCTCCAGATGCTGCCTGGCTTGCTGTGTTCTTCTAGCCTCCTGTTTGTCTACCTTGGATTCCAGCATCTGCAGTTTTTTTGCCTCTAATCACCATTTGTTGCCCTCAATCTGAGTGACTTTCTCAGCCATTTCAAAAGGCAGTTAAGAGTCAACCACATTGGTCTGGGTTTGGAATTCATTACGTCAGAGTGGATAAGGACAGAGATTTCTGTTTCTAAAATTCATGAGTAAGAGAGGTGGCTTCTAATAACAATTGATTTTTGTTTTGTGGTTACAGTAACTTGGGGCATGCAGAGCTGTGGAGATATGGTGGTGATGTACTCACATGCCTGTGCTGCCAACTCTAACGTTCCCACCAAGATGTCTGCATCTGTGACAATAAGTGGTGCAGGAGGCAGCCTGGCTGTCTTTCTCAGAGGTGGAGGAGGGTCCACCTCTGAGGGTCTTGACGGTCCACTTGGCTGCAGAGGCTATTCTAATGCTGGGCATGCCTGCAGAAGATGAGACAATGCAGTGTGGGCTAGGAGTAAAAATTCTGGCATGTTAAGAATACATTTCCAATGATGATAATGGGAAAGTGGTGCTGCAACAGATGATGCTTCTTGATCGGCTTCTATGTTATATGGGTGCTTTGTGTCTCCACAGGACCAGTCTCGGTCCACGCCAATGAAGGCCAAGATCCTCTCATGGGGTGTGATGAGGTGAATATTAGGCGCCCTGTTGCCTATCCTGGCTCTTTTGATGCTATTAAGGGCTGTTTTCTTCTGGAATGAGCAAAGGTGGGAATTGAGTGAGATAAAGGTGGCTGTCACAACTGTTGTACTGGTGCAAGTGGCAGAAGCTGATGACGTGCCCTGTGTAAGTGAGTATGCAGCACACAGGCCATGCAGGGTTAGTAGGATGGGGGAGTTGGCTGGATGACAGCGCGTGTGGGAAAATGTTTGTAATAGTGTTAGAGCATGAGCTTTGGTGGAAAGTGGGTGTGGTAGCAGAGACAAGTTGTGCTGCTGACCCTAATGGAGCAATAAAGGTTATTTGACCTTCTTCCTACTCTGCTGGCTGGCAGGGTCTGGTGTTATGGCCTTTTCTGCCAGACTTGAAGGAAGGAAGCAGCTATCCTATGCCCCACCATGTACAGGGTAGTGCCGGACTGCTGGTGCTTGACTAGGCGCACAACAGCATTCTAAATATAGTGCCAGCTCCAGGAATCCTAGGAGGTCCTGCATACTTGAATACTTTCAACTGCAGAGAATGGAAGTAGGACACTGTAGGGGCATGTTGCATGGTTAATGAGATGAGTTTGGGATCAAAGCACGAGAAAAACTACTAAGCCTCACAGAGAGAAACTCTCCATGAAACTTGACAAAAATTGACACTTAGCTAATTGCTTCAGTTGGAAAGCACTTATGATGTAGAGGTGCCAGTGTTGGACTGGGGTGGATAAGGTCAGTAGTCACATGACAGCAGATTATAGTCCAACAGGTTTATTTGAACTCACAAGCTTTTGTCACTTTACCTGACGAAAGAGCAGTGCTATGAAAGCTTGTGATAACTTGAGAACAGACCTGCAAGTTAAAAGTGGACATCCACGAGGAGCAGTTGTTCATCAACAGCAGAAGTACTTAATTCCAGCACAATCTGTAATCTCCATAATCTGGCATATTCATCACTCCACCATGACCATCAAGGCGAGAAATTGAACCATGGTCAGTGAGAAGTGTAGATGAGCATACCAAGACAGCATCAAGCTGATCTAAAAGTGGTGTTAGTTCAATGAAGCTACACCCAGGACTACATAGAGCTTCCATCTCTGGAATCACTCGATGAACCTCCTCTGAACTGCATCCAGTGACACCACATCCTTCCTTAAATAAGGACTCCACACAATACTCCAAGTGTGGTTTCACCAATGCCTTATATAATTGCAGCAAGACTTCTTCACTTTTATAATCCAGTCCATTTGCAATAAATACCAAGATTCCAATTGCCTTTCTTATTATATGCTGCACATACATAGCCAATTTTTTGCAGTTTATGCACAAGGACATCCAAATCCCTCTGCACTGACACACTTTGAATCTGCTTACCATTTAAATACAATTTTATTTTTCTGGCCAAAATGGACAACAGCACATTTATCCACATTAAACTCCATCTGCCAGATTCTAGCCCATTCTCCTAGATATCAATATCTATCTTTCTCCTTTTTATCTTCTCATCAGAGCCTGCCTTCGCACCTATTCAGTATAATCCACAGATTTTGTTATATTGAACTCTGTCCCAGCTTGAAAATCAGTTATATAGATTATAAGAAGTTGAGGTCTAAGAACTGAACCTTGCTGCACCCCACTAGTTACAGTTTGCTGTCCAGGGAAGGACACTACTAACCCAACCCCCTGCTTTCTGTCAGTCAGCCAATCCTTTATCCAATCCAATAGTCTATGCTTAACCCCTGGGATCTAACCTTCTGGATCAGTCTTTTAAATGCAGCACCTTGTCAAATACCTTCTGGAAATCTAGATATATCAAATCCATCATATCCCCACTGTACACCTTGCTGGTTACATTCTTAAAGAACTGCAGCAAATTTGTCCAGAAAGACTTGCCCTTCATGGAACCATGCTGGCACTGGTGAATTGAGCTTTGTTTTCCAAGTGTTCAGTTACCGCCTCCTTTATGATTGACTTCGGCAACTTCCCCAACAGAGAGGTCAAACTAACTGTTTCCCAATCTTTGCCGGAGTCCATAAGGGTATCACTTTAGTATCTCCAATCCACTGGTACCCTTCCAGAATGCAGGGAATTCTGGTGTAATACCCTAGGTGCAGGCTATCAGGCCCCAGGGATTTATCTGTGTTTAATCGCATCAGGTTTTTTTTTCATACATTCTCCATAGTTATAGTAATTTCAACAAATTCCTCTGTATAGCTGCAGTTTTTGGGAATAGATTGTTATTTTCCACAGTGAAAACAGAGATAAAATATTGGTTTAGTGTGTCTGCCATTTCTGAGTTTCCCATTATTTATTACCTCACCATTTTAGTCCTCCAAAGGGCCAACATTTTCTTTGACTATTCTTTTTAATACACTTATAAAAGCTTTTGGTATCAGTACTTATGTTTTCTGCTAATTTCCTTATGTAGTTCATCTTAGTTCTTTTGATTTTGTTTTAGTAACCCCTTCCTGACATTTAAAATTCTCCCAATTCTCCAGAGTGTTACTAACTTTTGCAGTATGATATGCCCTAGTTTTTGCCTTCATGTTATCTTTGACTTTCTTGTTAAGCCATGGATGATTTTTCACCCGTTTACAATTCCCCTCCTCTGAAGATCATACTTTAATTGAGAGGTATTTAGTATTTCCCTAAGCATTTGCCACTGATCTTCAACTGCCCTGCCCTTTAGTATTTTTATGCAGTCCACCTGGGCTAACTCCTTCCTCAGGCCTGTATAATTGCTGAGGTTGTAGACTTGCTCGCCAAGCCGGTGGTTTGGTTGCAAACATTTCAACACCCTGCTAGGTAACATCGTCAGTGTGCCTCTGGTGAAGCATCAGTGTTCTGCCCCACTTGTTGTTTATATGCCTCGGTTTGCTGGGATGGTTGGTGTTACGTCTGGTTCTGTTTCTCAGTGATTTGTACAAAGGGTCTAATTCAATGCGTTTGTTAATGGAGTTCCGGTTCGACTACCAGATCTCCAGCAATTCTCTGGTGTGTCTCTGTTTGGCTTGTGCGATTATCAATATGTTGTCCCAGTCAAATTCATGTCCCTCATTGTCCATGTGTAGTGAGACAACTGAGAATTGGTCGTGTCTCTTGATGGCTGGTTGCTGTTCATGTATCGTATAGTCAATTTTCTTCCACTTTGGCCTATGTAGTGTTTCTCACAGTCTTTGCATGATATTTTGAATATTACCCCAGTTTTGCTGGTTTTGTGTGTGGGATCCTTTACGTTTGTCAGCAGCTGTCATAGGGTGGTTGTTGGTTGTGAGCTACTCTGATACCTAGGGGTCTGAGTAGGCTTGTGATCATCTCTGAAATGTCCTTGATGTACAGTAGGGTGATTAGTGATTCTGGTCGTGTTGTGTCTTCCTGTTGTGGTCTATCTCGGAGGTAACAGCGGATTGTTCTTTTCGGGTATCCATTTCTTTTGAAGACTCCATATAAGTGTTCCTGTTCTGCTTTGTGTAGTTCTAGGTTGCTACAATGTGTTGTGGGTGGCTTAGATAGTGTCCTGATGCAGCTCTGTTTGTGGACAATGGGGTGGTTGCTAGTGTAATTGGGTATTTGGTCCATATGTGTGGTCTTTCTATATACGCTAGTCTGGAGTTTCCTGTTGTTTTTGCATGCTACCTTATGTCTAGGAACGGTAGTTGGTTGTTGTTTTCGTTTTGTGAATTTTATCCCAGTAAGGATGTTGTTTATGTGTTGGTGGGTTTCTTCCAGTTTAGTGTGTTTAATAATTTCAAAGGTCTTTATGTATTGGACCCAAAATTTGGTTTGCAGAGTGGGGAACGCTGTCCATTGTAACCTTTGCATTACTACTTCTGCAATCAGTCCTGATATTAAGGATTCCATTGGTATTCTGTTGATTTGTTCATATATGTTGTCATTGAAGATGAAGTTGGTTGTGAGGCACAAATCTAGTAGTTTCATGGTGGTGTCCTTATTGATGTTGTTGGTGTCCTAGGTTGTCTGTTTCTTGATTTGTCTAGCAGTGTGGCAATTGTTTCTTTGGCTAAGTCAATGTTTATAGATGCTAGTAGTGCTGTTATGTCAAAGGATATCATCATCCCATATTCATCTATCTTGGTGTCCTTGATGATGTTTAGGAATTCTTGGGATGCGTGGATTGAATGGGTAGTATTGTCCACTACGTATTTCAATTTCTGTTGTAGTTTTTTGGCAAGTCTATATGTTGGTGTACCTAGCAGTGAGACAGTGGGTCTGAAGGGTCCCCCTGTTTGTGTACCTGTATAATTACTTTTGCCCAACGCTAAAACTCTCAATTATACTCTGTCTTCGGTCTTCTAATTTGAACTTGACACTCTAGCATGTTGTGAACACTCCTTCCAAGGGGATCCTTAACTGCAAGATCATTCATCAATCCTTCGTCGTTACATAATACCAAATCTAAAGTCGCCAGTTCTCTGGTTGGCTCTGTAGCATTGTTGCTGTAAGAAACAATCTCTCGTATACACTATGAACCTTTCCTCAGGCCAACCCTTGCCAGGTTGATTAATCCAGCCAATATGTATGTTAAAATCACCCATAATTGTCATTGTGCCCTTCTCACAAGCCCTTGTTATTTCTTGGTTTATACTATGCCTTACTTTGGAATACTGTTTGGGGGCCTGTAAATTGCTCCTAGTAAAGGGTTTCTTCCATTCCTTTTTATTTGCACTCAGACTAATTCAACATTTTGGTACCTAGTGCCAATTTTACGTCTTAATGCAGCCTCGATTTCATCCTTAACCAAGAAAGCAAATCCACCTCCTACTCCCTGGTAACACTGAGCCTCATCACTATCATTTACTCCCACTTTCAGTTCACATTTTGATCTTTTATGATTTTGTCCCTCTTAAGAGGCGGCACGGTCGCTCAGTGGTTAGCACTGCTGCCTCACAGCACCAGGGACCCAGGTTCAATTCCAGCTTGGGTGTCTGTCTGTGTGGAGTTTGCACTTTCTCCCCATGTCTGCGTGGGTTTCCTCCAGGTATTCTGGTTTCCTCCCATGGTCCAAAGATGTGCAGGTTAGGTGGATTGGCTAAGCTAAATTGCCCTTAGTGTTCAGGGGTCTGTAGATTAGGTGGGTTGTAGGGTGATGGGTCTGGGTGGGATGCTCCAAGGTTCGGTGTGGACTTGTTGGGCCAAAGGGCCTGTTTCCACACTGTAGGGATTCTATGATTCTGTGATCATGGTTTTTAGACTTGCCCTGCCTGTTTTTCCTATTAACCTCTACCTTCTGCTCATGTTCTTACCTGCTGTTTTGGTTCCCACCCCACTGCCTTATTAGTTTAAATCTACCCACATTGTACGAGCAAACATCCCTGCCAGGATGTTGGTGGTGCTCCAGTTGAGAATGCAGCTCGTCCTTTTTATACAAGTCCCATCTGCCTTGGAAGAGATCCCAGTGATCAAAAAATCTGAAACCTCCCAGTGCACCAGTTCTTTAGTCACGTGTTAAGCTGTACTATCTTCCTATTCCATGCCACACTACCAGGTGTCATGAGGAGTAATACCAAGATTACAACACTAGAGGTTTTGCTTTCCAAATTTAAGGCCTAGCTCCTTGAGCTCTCCGTGCAGCACCTCATCAGTCTTCCTGCCTATGACATTGTTACTAATGCATACCACAACCTCAACAAATGAGTTCAACTCAAAACATGATTTGAGAATGACTGCCTTGACATCAAGCCAGCATTAGGGATAGTATCACAAAGCCCTAGCAAAACTGGAATCAATTAGAAAAATTCTCCATTAGTTGGATCATACCTAACACACAGGAAAAGAGATGTGTTTGTTAGTCATCTCAGTTCCAAGACATCACTGCTCGAGTTCCTCCGGGTTGACATGTTTTAAAAATCAACATGTTCAGGCACCTTTGGAGCAGATGGGACTTGAACCCAAGCCTCTTGATCCAGAGGAAGGGACACTATCAGTTTGCCACTGAACACTAGTTCCTCAGGGAGTGTAATACACCCAGTCTTCTTCAGCTGTTTCGTCAGTTAATGGCCTACCCTTCATCATAAGGTCAGAGGTAAGGATGTTTGTTGGTGATTGCACAATGTTCAGTGTCATTCACAACTCCTTAGATACTGAACAAAAACAAAGTTGCCAGAAAAGCTCAGCAGGTCTGGCAGCACCTGTGAAGGATGCTGCCAGGCATGCTGAGCTTTTCCAGCAACTTTGCTTTTGTTCCTGATTTACAGCATCCGCAGTTCTTTCAGTTTTTATTTCCTCAGATACTGAAGCAGTTCATGTTCATATGCAGCAACACCTGACAATATCCAGGCTTGAGCTGATCAGTGACATGTAACATTTATGCCACAAAGATGCTAGGCAGTGACCAGATCAAATAAGACAGAATCTAACTATCTGGTGTTCAATTGCATTACCATCACTGAATTTCCCAATATCAACATCTTGGGGGTTACGCTGTACCAGAAACGGAACTGGATGAGCCAAAAATAAAGTAAAAACAGGTCACAGACCAGGAGTACTTCAGTGAGTAACTCATGTCCTGAATCCCCAAAGCTTGTTCATCACCCAAAGGCACAAGTCAAGAGTCGAATGGGATACTCTCCGCTTGTCTAGGTTGGTGCAGCTCCAACAACACTCAACACCATCCAGGCCAAAGTAGCCTACTTAATTGAAACCGTGTGTACCACCTTCAACATTCACTCTCTTCAATTAATGCATAGGAGTAGCAGTCTGGACCATCTACAAGTTCCTCTGCTGTGACTCACCAAAGTTTTTATTTATTTTATTCATTCACAGGTTGAGGGTGTTGCCATGGTGGGTTTATTGTCCATCCCTAATTACCCAGAGGGCAGTTAAGAGTCATCTACATTGCTATGGATCTGGAGCTCAGGTATGGATGACAGTTTCCTTCCCTAAAGGGGCATTTGTGATTTTTTCCTGACAATCAACAATGGATTCATGGTCAAGAAGACTCTTAATTCCAGATTTTTATTGCATTCAAACTTTACCATCTGTCCTGGCAGGTTTTGAATCCAGATCATTATTGTTTCAGAGATAGTAGGAACTGCAGATGCTGGAGAATCTGAGATAACAGGGTGTAGAGCTGGATGAACACAGCAGGCCAAGCAACATCAGAGGAGCAGGAAGGCTGATGTTTTGGGCCTAGGGTCTAGGCCCGAAACTTCTGCCTTCTTGCTCCTCTGCTGCTTGGCCTGCTGTGTTCATCCAGCTTTACATCTTGTTATCCCCAGATCATTACCTGGGTCTCTGGATTAATAGCCCAGTGATAATACTACTAGGCCATCACCTGCCAATCATTGGCACCATTCAAATTAGTGAACTCTACCACCAAGAAGGACAAGGACAACAGACTGATGGTAACACTACTGCCTTCAAGTTCCCGCCCAAAACATGCACCACCCTGATTTGGAAATATATCGCTGTTGATTCACTGAAGCAGGGTCAAAATCCAGAACTCCCTCTCTAATAACATTTTTGATGTATCTACACCTCAAGGACTGCTGCAATTTAAGAAGGCAGCTCACCATCAATTTCTCAAGGATGATAATGGATGGACAGCAAATGCTGACCCAGCCAGCAATATTCATATCACATGAATTAATTTTTAAAATAATTATTCTATCTTTAACTTCTGTACATGATCAGGCATAGGACACTTTGTCCATGAGGCTTTGGCTTGGTATTCTGTAGCACTGTTGATATCAGTGTCACAAAAACCCGAAGGATTGAAAATGCAAATGTCTCAGCTTCCCTCTAGCGAGCTGTGAAAGTTCTCTTATCGCTTGCCATTTAGGCACTTCACAGTCTAGAGCTGGCTTTTACCTGGAATCAATGATCCTGGAAACATGTCCTACCCATCAAGAGCTGGCAAGTCTGTTGAATGGCAATGCTATCACAGTGGTGTTTGACAACTACTTTAGATGTAGGATTGTTGCTGGATTAGAAGCCAATGGCCAATGATGGCGTTAGAGATTTCTGGGTGTAGGAGTCATGGATGAGGGGTCTGGGGTTTTGGCAGCAAGGGCAAAGGGAGTCTCTCAGCACCATCTACCCTTCCTCATGACGATACGAAGGTGAGTCGAGTTGTGGATAGTGCGGAGGGCTGTTCTAGGTTATAACAGGACATTGCTAGGATGCAGAGCTGGGCTGAGAAGTGGCAGATGGAGTTTAACCCTGAAAAGTGTGAGGTGATTCATTTTGGAAGGACAAACTTGAAAGCAGAAGACAGGGTTAACGGAAAGATTCTTGGCAGTGTGGAGGAGCAGAGGGATCTTGGGGTTCATGTCCACAGTTCCCTGAAAGCTGCCACTCAGGTGGATAGAGTTGTTAAGAAGACGTATGGTATGTTAGCTTTCGTTAATAGAGGGATTGAGTTCAAGAGCCATGAAGTTATGCTCCAGCTATACAAAAGCCTGGTTCGGCCATATCTGGAGTATTGTGTCCAGTTCTGGTCACCTCATTTACAGGAAAGATGTGGAAGCATTGGAGAAGGTGCAGAGGAGATTTACCAGGATGTTGCCTGGAATGGAGGGAAGATCTTACGAGGAAAGGTTGAGAGAGCTAGGGCTTTTCTCTTTAGGATGAGGGGTGACTTGAGAGAGGTGTACAAAATGATCAGAGGTATAGATAGAGTGGACAGCCAGAGACTTTTTCCTAGGGTGGAGGTAGCTTTTACTAGGGGGCATAGTTTTAAAGTGAGTGGAGGTAGATATAGGGGAGACATCAGAGGTAGGTTCTTTACTCAGAGAGTGGTTAGGACGTGGAATGCATTGCTGGAGAGGGCAGTGGAGTCGACCTCATTAGAGGCATTTAAGCGGCTATTAGATAGGCATATGGGTGGCATGGTGGCACAGTGGTTAGCACTGCTGCCTCACAGCACCAGGGACCCAGGTTCAATTCCAACCTCGGGCGACTGTCTGTGTGGAGCTTGCACATTCTGCGTGGGTTTCCTCCGGGTGCTCCGGTTTCCTCCCACAGTCCAAAGATGTGCAGGTTAGGTGGATTGGCCATACTAAGTTGCCCGTACCGTTCAGGGAGGTGTAGATTTAGGTGGGTTATAGGGGGATGGTTCTGGGTGGGATGCTCTGAGGTTTGGTGTGGACTTGTTGGGCCGAAGGGCCTGTTTCCACACTGTAGGGATTCTATGATAGCAAAAGGTAGGGGTGGATGTTAGATAGACCCTAGGATTAGTGTAAAAGCTCGGCACAACATTTTGGGCTGAAGGGTCTATTCTCTGCTGTACTGTTCTATGTTCTATGCCATAACTCATGCAAACACTGAGTATCTTTGATGCCCATCACTTCCATATGCACACTGCAAGGCGCTTACAAGTAATTCAACATGAGTTTGTTTGCCATGCTCCCCTTACAGTGAGCTCCTTTGTTGGTTTGTTGCCAGTGGTGATGTAATGAGGCCCTTAACTGGCCTCTTAACGGCCTCATTGGCAAAGAGTTTGTAAGGCTGTCCACTGACCACCTCACCACAGACTTAATCATTGTGGAGTCAAGAAGGTGACCGGATTGGGGCCCTCCACATTCTCTCCTGATTGAATGTCCCCCACCACAAAACCCACCAAGGCTGTGAGAGACAGAAAATTCTAGTGCACTGTCTCTTCAGGATCTGACAGGTGACATTGGGTCAACTGTGTTACCAATTACTGGGCTACAGACATATCCTGGGGCTGTTCTGGGCTTTTTGTATTCCGTAATGAGTTGTAATAAAACTGATATTTACAGGGTCGGTTCACCCAGTTGGCTGGATGACTGGTTTGTAATGCAGAGTAATACCAGCAGCACATGTCCAATTCCTGACTGGCTGAGATCACTGTAAAGGTCCCATCTCCTAAAGCTTGCCCTTGCCTGATGCAGGGTGACTCTTAGATTAAACTCACCACCGGTCATCTCTCTGTCTTGAGGGAACACTTCTATTGTCCTTTGGGATTATGATGATTTTTACAATCGTATTAACATAGCTTTGCATTTATAATTTTAGAGAAATTTATAGGACTTCTAGAAAACTAAATCAGGTCATTTCAGCAATAGAAATAATACTCTGTTTTAAAAAATGCTTATTAATATTTTTGAGGTCAGATGCCGGTAGATGGCTCTCTCTGCTGACTTTCAGAATTTACCATTTTATAGAAACACCTCTACCATTTTACAGTGGCAGATTTCAGCTGGATTTTGTACCTTAGCTTGGAGGGACAGGATATTTAATTAGGTTTCATGGTAAAGTCAGAGTCTGATGTAAATTTAATGCAAAGCGTTTCACAGGGCATGGGAAAACCAGCAGTGAAATAGGAACACCTAGCTAAAAAATTTAGGTACGTTTTTTGAGCGTTTCTTGGAGGCCAGGAGGAGCAGGAGACCTTCCCTGTCCCTCACCTCAAGGAAACCTTTGACTGATTGTGGCTTCTCACTCCCAAGGCAAGTAGTCAATTACACCAACTGCCAACCATCCCAGATCCCGAGCCAGACTCTGCTGTCTCCCCCATTTCAATCTTGATTAATCATGACATGATCATATCCAAAATATAAGAAAGGAGCTCCGACGTGAGTGCAGGCTTAAAGAGTTATCAATGTGCAGGGAGCAGGTGCGGGGAGATTGAGAGATTTGGTAGAGCATCTAATATTCAGAAGGTAAATGCATCATGCCTGTTAGTGTTTTTTTGACTCAGCCACTACATCATATTACTTCCTGGTTTCATGATCAATTAGCTTGAGCAAATATAAAGATAACCCATAGGAGCTAATTTATATTCAAGTTTAAGGGACATTACAAACGTGAGATTTGGTGGATTCTGGAGTTGTTTGCAGAACACCTGGGGTGGCACGGTGGCTCAGTGGTTAGCACTGCAGCCTCACAGCGCCAGGGACCTGGGTTCGATTCCAGCCTTGGGCGACTGCCTGTGTGGAGTTTGCACATTCTCCCCGTGTCTGTGTGGGTTTCCTCCAGGTGCTCCGGTTTCCTCCCACAGTCCAAAGATGTGCAGGCTAAGTGGATTGGCCATGCTAAATTGCCCATAGTGTTCAGGGGTGTGTGGGTTGTAGGGGATGGGTCTGGGTGGGATGCTCCAAGGGTCGGTGTGGACTTGTTGGGCCGAAAGGCCTGTTTCCACAATGTAGGGATTCTAGTTCTAGTTCTAGAATAGAATAAATTGTCCCAATGGAGTGAAAATATTCAAAAATGTTGCCTGATTTTAGTGACACCTCACTGGTTATGATACTGGTGGCTGCAAGGGGCCCCAGAAAGATACTGTTCTTGACTGTTGGCAAGAGGAGGCCGACTAGTAAAACAAAGGTGTGGCTGGAGGTTTCATATGCAGCCTGCAGCAGGAGTGTGGATCAAGATCATGGATTTGATGCCAGAAACAGCTAATTATATAAACAGGGCAGAAGACAGTGGCATATTCAACTACCTTCTTCAGCACACCATTTCTCACGACAACCTATCTTGCTGATGTATACATCCTTTCTCCCATACCTATCTGTCCATCTACCACTGCTATTCACGTTTATTAAATGTGTGCAACTCCTTCATTATCACCTCAGTAAATGCCTTTTATGTAACATTCAACACATGCCATTACTCTCACTTGTAGGTCTCCTTCCCATCTCCGTGCAGGAAAGGAGCATGCAAAAGATAAAAGTGGTAGAGAGCCAGAAATGACCCTCCAGCTATTTTACAACTGACATGGAATACTATGTGCCTGGAAGAGAGCAGGACCTCTGAAGAAGCTTGACAGCATTCAGGGCAAAGCAAATAGCTTGACTGACACATAATGCATCATTTTAAACATTCACTCCCTCCAACATTGAGGTACAGTGGTAGCACTTTGTACCACTTCAAGATTACTGTTACAAATCACCACAGCTCCTTTGATAGCACCTTCCAAATCCACAACTTCTACTGCCATGAACAGGGATTCCCAAATTCGTGCTTGGGATGCCAAGCAGTCAAGAACTGAGAGGAAATAATAGGTGTCATGACATCAACACAGACATGCCTGATCTTTGAGTCTATGCCTGCATCAGCAGATGTGGAAAATTTGTCAGGACCTTCTCTTGTCCAGAAACTGGCGATCTGCATGTCAGCAATCAGGTCAGGGATCTGAGTAGTCTGTCTCTACCACTGCTGATGCCACAGATGTTGTACCATGGTGAAGAGAAAGAGTAAAAACTTGTAGTTATACAATAGGAACATATATGGGTTCATTGTACATTGTTAGATTGTAAAGTTTCTGTTTTATTTTGTGGCATATAAATATTATTTCTTTCCATCACTTTCTCTTTTTACCCAATTTCTTGTAATTTCTTAGCAAGAGACCTTTTCACTTAGCATGAAATGTAGTACAAGATTCAACATTAAAGGGCTGTGATTGGGATACTTGGCTGTTTACAGGATTGTGTTAGAGAGAATGAAGGATAATGGGGTGAGTGGCTTTTGCTGCTTGGCCTGCTGTGCTCCTCCAGCTCCACACTGTGTTATCTCTGACTCCAGCATCTGCAGTTCTTGCTGTCTCTCAATTGTAAGGGAAGTTGGTGCTAAAGTGGTAATCCAGATTCTGAGAATCCCTAGTGTAGAAGCAGGCCATTTGGCCCATTGAATGCACACTGCCCCTCCAAAGAGCATCCTGCCCAGACACCACCTACCCTATCTCAGTAACTCTATATTTCCCATGACTAATCCACCTAGCCTACACATCTCTGGATATTATGGACAATTTAGGATGGCCAATCCACCTAACCTGCACATCTTTAGACTTCGGGAGGAAACAGTTGCACCCAGAGAAAACCCACGCAGACACAATGAGAATGTGCAAACTCCACACGTACAGTCACCTGAGGCTGGAATCAGACCCAAGTCCACTGGCACCATGAGGTAGCAGTGCTAACAACTGAGCAACCATGTTAATGCTTTGACAACAGTGCTTTCCTACCATTGCAACTGATGGAATTTAAGTTCAATTAATCAAAAAATCTGGGGCTGAAAGTGAGTCTCAGTAATGGTGACTATGACAACACAGAACATAGATCATTACAGCGCGGTACAGGCCCTTCGGCCCTCAATGTTGCGCCGACCTGTGAAACCAATCTGAAGCCCATCTAACGTACACTATTCCCTTATCATCCATATATTTATCCAATGACCATTTAAATGCCCTTGAAGTTGGTGAGTCTACTACTGTTGCAGGCAGGGCATTCCACGCCTTTACTACTCTCTGAGTAAAGAACCTACCTCTGACATCTGTCCTATATCTATCACCCCTCAATTTAAAGCTATGTCCCCTCGTGCTAGCTGCTCTCACTGTCCACTCTATCTAATCCTCTGATCATCTTATATGTCTCTATTAAGTCACCTCTTAACCTTCTTCTCTCTAACAAAAACAGCCTCAAGTCCCTCAGCCATTCCTCATAAGACCTTCCCTCCATACCAGGCAACGTCCTGGTAAATCTCCTCTGCACCCTTTCCAATGCTTCCACATCCTTCCTACAATGCAGTGACCAGAACTGCATGCGATACTCCAAGTGCAGCCACACCAGAGTTTTGTACAGCTGCAACATGACCTCACGGCTCCGAAACTCAGTCCCTCTACCAATAAAACCTAACACACTATATGCCTTCCTAACAACCCTATCAACCTGGGTGGCAACTTTCAGCGATCTGTGCACATGGACACCGAGATCTCTCTGCTCATCCGCACTACCAAGAATCTTACCATTAGCCCTGTACTCTCTATTCCTGATACTCCTTCCAAAGTAAATCACCTCACACTTTTCTGCATTAAGCTCCATTTGCCACCTCTCAGCCCAGCTGTGCAGCTTATCTATGTCCCTCTGTAACCTGCAACATCCTTCCCACTATCCACAACTCCACCGACTTTAGTGTCATCTACAAATTTACTAACGCATCCTTCTACGCCATCATCCAGGTCATTTATAAAAATGACAAACAGCAGTGGCCCCAAAACAGATCCTTGCGGTACACCACGAGTAACTGAACTCCAGGATGAACATTTCCCATCAACCACCACCCTCTGTCTCCTTACAGCTCGCTAATTTCTGATCCAAACTGCTAAATCACCCTCAATCCCATGCCTCCATATTTTCTGCAATAGCCTACCGTGGGGAACCTTATCAAACGCTTTACTGAAATCCATATACACCACATTAACCGCTTTACCCTCATCCACCAATTTGGTCACCTTCTCAAAGAACTCAATAAGGTTTGTGAGGCACAACCTACCCTTCACAAAATCGTGTTGACTATCCCTAATCAAATTATTCCTTTCTAGATGATTATAAATCCTATCTCTTATAATCCTTTCCAACACTTTACCCACAACCGAAGTAAGGCTCACTGGTCTATAATTACCAGGGTTGTCTCTACTCCCCTTCTTGAACAAGGGGACAACATTTGCTATCCTCCAGTCTTCTGGCACTATTCCTGTAGACAATGACGACATAAAGATCAAAGCCAAAGGCTCTGCCATCTCCTCTCTAACTTCCCAGAGAAACCTAGGATAAATCCCATCCAGCCCAGGGGAGTTATCTATTTTCACACTTTCCAGAATTGCTAACACCACCTCCTTGTGAACCTCAATCTTGTCAAGTCTAATACCCTGTATCTCAGCATTCTCCTTGACAACATTGTCTTTTTCCTTTGTGAATACTGATGAAAAATATTCATTTAGCGCCTCTCCCATCTCTTTGGACTCCACGCACAACTTCCCACTACTGTCCTTGACTGGCCCTAATCTTACTCTAGTCATTCTTTTATTCCTGACGTACCTATAGAAGGCTTTAGGGTTTTCCTTGATCCTACCTGCCAATGACTTCTCATGTCCCCTCCTGGCTATTCTTAGCTCTCTCTTTAGGTCCTTCATGCTAACTTGTAACTCTCAAGCACCCTAACTGAGCCTTCTCGCCTCATCTTTACATAAGCCTCCTTCTTCCTCTTGACAAGAGATTCAACTTCTTCAGTAAACCACAGTTCCCTCGCTCGACCACTTCCTCCCTGCCTGACAGGTACATATTTATCAAGGACACGCAGTAGCTGTTCCTTGAACAAGCTCCACATTTCAGTTGTGCCCAGCCCTTGCAGTTTCCTTCCCTATCCTATGCATCCTAAATCTTGCCTAATTGCCTCATAATTGCCTTTCCCCCAGCTATAACTCTTGTCCTGCAATGTATACCTATCCCTTTCCATCGCTAAAGTAAACGTAACCGAATTGTGGTCACTATCACTGAAGTGCTCACCTACCTCCAATTCTAACACCTGGCCTAGTTCATTACCCAGTGCCAAATCCAATGTTGCCTCGCCTCTTGGTGGCCGATCTACATACTGTGTCAGGAAACCCTCTTGCACACATTGGACAAAAACTGACCCATCTAAAGTACTTGAACTATAGCGTTTCCAGTCAATATTTGGAAAATTAAAGTTCCCCATAACAACTACCCTGTTCCTTTCGCTCCTATCCAGAATCATCTTTGCAATCCTTTCCTCTACATCTCTGGAACTATTTGGAGGCCTGTAGAACACTCCCAGCAGAGTGACCTCTCCTTTCCTGTTTCTAACCTCAGCCCATACTACCTCCAGTAGACAAGTCCTCATTAAACGTCCTTTCTGCCACCGTAATACTGTCCTTGACTAACAATGCCACACCTGCCCCTCTTTTACCACCTTCCCTGATCTTACTGAAACACCTAAACCCCGGAACCTGCAACAACCATTCCTGTCCCTGCTCTATCCATGTCTCCGAAATGGCCACAACATCAAAGTCCCAGGTACCAACCCATGCTGCAAGTTCACCCACCTTATTCTGGATTCTCCTGGCATTGAAGTAGACACACTTCAAACCACCTTCCTACCTGCCAGTACACTCCTGCGACCATGTTACCTTACTCATTACCTCACTACTCTCAACCTCCTGTTCACTGGAGCTACAATTCAGGTTCCCACCCCCCTGCTGAATTAGTTTAAACCCTCCCAAAGAGCATCAGCAAATTTCTCCCCCCCCCCCCAGGATATTGGTACCCCTCTGGTTGATATTTGTTGATAGTTGTAAAAACCAATCTGGTTCACTAATGTCCATTAGATAAGGACAACTGCTATTCTTACTTGGTCTAAATGTGATTGCAGACCCACAGCAATGTGGTTAACTCTTAACTGCCCTCTGAAATGATCTAACAGGCCAATCAGTTCAAGGGCAATTAAGGACAGGCAACAAATGTTGGCTTGCCAATGATTCCCCTCATCCCATAAAAGAATAAAATAAAGGACCTTTCTAGAAAAAAGATGTTTGTTGCTGCTGGTGTCCATGCCACATTACATTTCAGTCCTTCTTCCTTGCTGCAATCATCTGAAGTGTGTTTGTGTCCACATCTTGTTCCTCCTGCTGGCCCAAAGTTCACTGTTATGCAATGTCGTGTAGAACACAGTGTACCGTGATAATCCTGGCTGGCACGTATTGATGACTCCTCAACCTGTACAGGAAACTGAACTGTAGTTTTACTACGCTGACTGTCCAGTAAGTGATACATTTTGCTGTCATATGGCTCTCGTTATATCGCTTGTGAGCTTGGGTTTCTCATTGACGACAGCAGTCTCAATTTGAGTACCCAGCTCTCAGAACAACCAATTGCTAAGTGTGGAGGTGTGAAGAAATTAGGAGAATGAGTTGTCACGAGGGAAAACAGAACCACAGCTGCCTTGGTGTCTTGCACGCACCAGCATAACTTTCTTATTGTGTTTTCAGAGAAGGAAATCCTTGAAGCTGATGAATAGTACGTTGAGTCTAAGCTTGCCTCAAATGTCACATGCTTTTTTTGTTGTACATGGAATAGGGGCATTGCTGGCTGGGCCTAATTCCTAACTACTGTGAAGAATCTTAGAATTATAGAATCCCTACAGAGTGGAAATAAGCTATTTGGTGCATTGAGTCCACACTGCCCCTCCGAAGAGCATCCCACACCCAGACTCACCCCTTACTCTAGTTGACTTACAGCAGTCCTTAGAGTGTCAGCAAACCTATATTGCAGTTAGGGATGGAGTTCCAGGATTTTGACATATTTACATTGAAGGAACAGTGATGTAGTTCCAAATCAGGATGGTTGAGACTTGAAGGGGAACTTGCAGGTAGTGATGTTCCTATGCACTTGCTGCTCTTGTCCTCCTAGGTAGTTGGAAGATGCATTTAAATATAGAAGCTGACAGGCTGGAGTCAGTTTCCTGGTGTGCTGTCAATATTTCAAATTTTCATTACACATGCAGTTACAAACCTATGTGCCCTTGGATATTAAAATTTGGTCCATTAATTGTGATAAAGGAAGACACAAAATTGATAACTAATTCCAAATTGCAAACCTGTCCTTTCATCCGAATGTATGAAGGATTTCATTAATTGGTTTACTTCCTTTTGTCTTTGGGTGCTGGCTGACTACCTTGTAGTGTTTCTATTTAAAGTTTATGAAGTATATATCTTGTCATACTTCCTCTCCATAGATGGATAAATTTTCCAACTATATACCAGTGAACAAAATGCCTCACTGCTGGAACAGACTTAGAATGCTTACTCTCCAAAATACCACATCAGCTTCATCAATGTCACAACTGTAATAGGTGCCAGAAAATCATGTGGCAAGTGTTTCAATGAAATGACAGTGTGTGAATGTCAAAGGGGAGCAATCCTTAGTGGAGTTAATGGGGACTATTGTCAGTCAGGAACTCATCCCATTCCAGTCTAGGGGGTTGACCATGGTCTGTCAGATAGTTGGTCTTGTCAGAACCCAGTAATTGGTGTCCTTGCATTTCATAGTTTGGGAGAGTAGGAGCACTTATTGTATGTTGACAGTTACACTTCTCAAAAGGTTACCATCAAAATGGAGATGCAGTGCACCATAAGTTGTCCCAGTACATCCTTCCAAAACTTGTGCATATTGGTCTTTGACATCAGCAATATTCATAAGAGGAAAAAGCCTATAGCCTGCAACAATGTTGATGTCAGTATCCTTCTCTATAGCAGTGAGTTGTAGGACAGCTACCAAAAGTATCTTTCTGGAGAATTTCCTCCAGCAGGAAACCCAAAGTCAAGTAGAAAGACAGGTGAACAAACTCCAGCATCTTTACTGAAGCTAGTTCTTCCAGCATCACCACTATACAAATGCAAAGTTAACGTTTCTGGTTTGAATTCTGTATCTTCGTACCAAATGATCATCAGACACAGATCCCCTTTTCACAACTTAAGAATGGCACCATATCTAAAAGGGACCGGAGTAAATGTTTTAAGAATATACTTTATTTTGAAAATGGGACAATTGTACTTTGGTGCACAGAATAAAATTACCACTAACCATGCTATCTGGCAGCTCCTTACCAATAAGCTGCAACATAGTCATAAACTGGCTGTACAAAACTACAGACTTGCACAAGAGACAATAATTATGAAAGTGCAGGTAAATCAGAGGGTTGGGGGCTTGGTTAAGATTACAGAGGTAGGGAAATACTATAGAATCTGCTTCAGATGTACCAGCAGCCATTTAGATACCTGCCTTTCAAAAGTTGACAATTGTGATATGGTGAGCAACCTTCGTTTAAGGCAGTATTCATGTATAATATAAGGTTCTTTACTCAGAGAGTGGTAGGGGCGTGGAATGCATTGCCAGAGAGGGTAGTGGAGTCGGTCTTGTTAGGGACATTTGAGCTGCTATGAGATAGGCATATGGATGATAGTATAAGGTAGTGGTGGAGGTTAGATAGACCTTTGGTTTAGGGTAAAAGTTCGGCACAACATCGTGGGCTAAAGGGCCCGTACTGTGCTGTACTGTTCTATGTTCTACGTTCTATGTATCATGTTCAATTACCAACTTTCCATTCATTCATATCTTTCCCATTGAAAAAGGTAATGCCATTCTGGAAAGAATGTGGTGAAGTGGATGCTATTGACAACATCTTGCATCTGGACACTTTTACCATTTAATAAAACTTCACAACCGTTTCATGCTGCTGCATGGGGTCCGTAAAACATTCATGAACTGGGCAACTTGAGCAAACAATACATTCATGATTTGATCCATCAGTGGACAGCCAATTGTTTGGTGTTACATCTATCCTCTCTGAAATGTGTTAGTGGCATAGGATTTGAAGTCCAATGTGGCTATGATAAAAAGGGGAATGTTACTTAAGAAGGATGATGGTGGATTGGTAGTAGCCAACATTTAAAGAGCACATGGAAAAACTGCAACAATTGATCATTCCTGTTTAGCAGAAATAAAATGGGAAAGCTGGCCCACTCATGACTGCAAATAGAAATTAGGGATAGTATTAGATCCAGGAAAAGCATACAAATTGGCCCAAAAAAAAGCAGCAGGCCTAAGGATTGACAGCAGTTTAGGTTTCATCAAAGGAGAACTGATTAAGAGGATCTGGACAATATCCAGGCTTGGCCTGGCAAGTGACAAGTGACATTCATGCCACACAAATGCCAGGCTATGACAATCACCAATAAGAGACAACCTAACCACCGCCCCTTGACATTCAATGGTGTTACCATCACTGAGTCCCCCACTATCAACATCCTTGCGGTTATCATTGACCAGAAACTCAACTGGACTCACCACATTAACAGAGTGGCTACAAAAGCAGGCCAGAAGCTGGGAATACTGTGGCGAGTAAATCACCTCCTGACTCCTCAAAGTCTGTCCATCATCTACAATGCACAAGTCAGGAGTGTGATGGAATATTCCCCACTTGCCTGGATGAGTGCAGCCCCAACAACACTCAAGAAGCTTAGCACCATCCAGGACAAAGCAGCCTGCTTGATTGGCACTACATCTACAAGCATTCACTCCCTCCACCACCGACGCTCAGCAGCAGCAGTGTGTACTATCTACAAGATACACTGCAGAAATTCACCAAAGATCCTCAGACAGCACCTTCCAAACCCACGACCACTTCCATCTCGAAGGACAAGGGCAGCAGGTATATAGGAACACCATCACCATTCAAGTTCCTCTCCAAGTCACTCACCATCCTGACTTGGAAATATATTGCTGTTCCTTCACGGTTGCTGGGTCAAAATCCTGGAATTTCCTCCCTAATGGCATTGTGGGTCAACCCACAGCAGGAGGACTGCAGCAGTTCAAAAAGGCAGCTCACCACCATCTTCTGAATGGCAACTAGGGATGGGGAAGAAATGCTGGCCAGCCAGCGATGTCCACATCCCACAAATGAATTTTAAGAAATTAAGAGTGGGAAAATAGAGTATGTGAGTAAGCTTGAGGGAACCTGCAAACTGATTGTAAAAGCTTCTATAGATATGTGAAGAGGAAAAGATTAGTGAAGCCAAATGTAGGTCCCTTAGCCAGAAACAGGGGAAGTTTAATGGGGAACAAATAGATAGCAGACCAATTAAATACAAATTAAATAGAATTAAATTTGATTTTGTCGTCATAAAGAGGGATGCAAATAGCATCAAAAATGTTTGGGGTGCACTGGGTCCTGTAAGGGGGAAGAATTGAAGGAAATCAGTATTAGTAGGGAAATGTTGTTGTGAAAATTGCTAAGTTTAAAGGCTGATGAAACCCCAGGGTCCCATAATTTACATTGCAGAGTACTTCAGGAATTGGCTGTCAAAATACTGCGTCCATTGATGGTCATCTTTCAAGATTCTGTAAACTCTGAAACGGGTATAGGGGTATGAGTCTGGGTGTCGGTGTGGACATGTTGGGCCGAAGGGCCTGTTTCCACACTGTAGGGATTCTATAAAAAAGTTCCTGTAGATTGGAGGGAAGCTAATGTAACTCCACTGTTTAAAAAATGAGATAGAGACAAAGCGGAGAATTATAGACCTGTTAGCCTGACATCACTGTGGAGAAATTGCTAGAGTCCATTCTGAAAGATTTAATTGCAGGGCACTTAGAAACAATGACAGTATTGGCCAGAGTCAGCATAGATTTATGAAAGGTAAATCATGCTTGACAAATTGATTGGGCATATTTAGGGATGTAACAAATAGAATTGATAAGGAGGAACCTTTGAATGTGCTTTATTTGGACTTTCAGAAGCTTACAATAATGACCCATATAAGAAATTAGCATGTTAAATTAGAGTATATGGGATTGGGGTAGTTTACTGACATTATAGAGAACTGGCTGGCAGACAGGAAACAAAACGTAGGAATAAACTGTAATTTTCCGAGTAGCAGCCTAGTGGGGATCAATGCTTAGACCCCAGCTAGTCATGATATACATTAATGATTTAGATGAGGGAACTAAAGGCAGTACGTTTACTACACATCCCAGAGGGCAATTAAAAGTCAACCACATTGCTTTGGGTCTGGAGTCACATGTAGTCCAGACCTGGTAAGGATGTCAGTTTCTCTCCCAAAAGTACATTAGTGAAGCAAATAGGTTTTTCCCAACAATCGACAATGGATTTATGGTCATCATTAGACTCTTAATTCAAGAATTTTATTGAATTCAAATTCCAACATCTGCTACGGCAGGATTCAAATCCAGGTCCCCAGAACTCTGGATTAACAGTCCAGCAATAAAACTGTTAGGCCATCGCCTTCCCTTACAGATGACACAAAGCTGGGTCAGAGGGTGAATTGTGAGGAAAATACGGGGATGCTTCAGTGCAATTTCACAAGTTGAGTGAATGGGCAAATGCATGGTAGATGAAACATAATTCGAATTAATATGAAGTTATCCACTTTATTAGCTAAAACAAGAAAGCAGATTATCATCAGAATGGTGATAGGTTTGGAAAGGGTGAGGTGCAATGAAATCTGAGTGTCCTTTAACACTAGTCAGTGAAAGTAAGCTTGCAGGTGAATAGTATGTTGGCCTTCATAGCAAGAGGATTTGAGTAAAGGAGCAGGGATGTCTTTCTGTAATTGTAGAGGGCCTTAGTAAGATCACACCTGAATTATTGCGTGCCCTTGTGGTCTCCTTATTGGAGACAGGATGGTCTGGCTTTAAAGGGTGTGCAACAAAGGTTTATCAGATTGATTCCCTAGAGGCAGGACTGATGTACAAAGAGAGACTGGATTGATTAGGACTATACTAGAGTTATATTAGAAACTGCACTTTAGGTGACTGAAGGGGGGAATTGGAAAAAAATCTAAAAAATTCACGACGGAGGTCCTTCATCAACCTGACCTCGCATTGTGGCACAAACCCAGATCAAGGTCCAGGGGAAAGCCTTAGAGAATATTGACCACTTCCAATACCTTGGAAGTATCCTTTCAGCGAAAGCAGCTTCATCAATATGAAGAGATCCAGCATCGCCTCCAGTGTGCTACAGCAGCCTTTGGCCGCCTGGGGAAAAGGGTCTCCGAGAACGACAACATTAGATCCAATGCCAAGATCACAGTTTACGGAGCTGTGGTGGTTCCCATCCTCCTTTTTGGCTCTGAGATGTGGACTGTCTACAGCAAACACCTCAAGGCACTGGAGCAGTACCACCAATAATGCCTGCACAAGATCCTGCAAGTCGGTTGGGAAGAAAGATGCACCAACGCCAGTGTCCCTGACCAGGCCAACATCCCCAGCATCAAGGTACTGATCACCCTTGATCAGCAATGATGGGCTGGGCACATCGTCCACATAACCAACATGAAACACCCGAAGCAGGTGCCCTACTCCCAGCTCTGAAATGGCAGGCAAGCCCCAGGCAGATAGAGGAAGCACTTCAGTGATACCCTCAAGGCATCACTGGTGATGTGCAATATTCCCACAGACACCTGGAAATCAGAGATAGCAAGAACTGCAAATACTAGAGTCAGATTCAATATAGTGTGGAACTAGAGGAACACAAGAAGGTCAGGCAGCATCAGAGGAGCAGGAAAGTCGATGTTTTGGGTTTACACCTTCCGTCAGGATCAGAGTCAACTTACCTGCACCTCTGATGCTGCCTGACCTGCTGTGTTCCTCCAGCTCCACACTGTATTGACACCTGGGAATCACTGGCCCAAGGCTGTCCAAAGTGGAGGAGGAGCATCTGGAAAGGTGTCAAGCACCTTGAGACTTGCCATTGGGAAAAGTGGAAGTCAGGCGAAAACAGCAAAAGGAGCATGCTGCCACACTAATGCCTCACCCACCACTTCCCATGACCACCACCTGCCCCAAGTGTAACAGATCTTGTAGTAGCTGTATCTGAGAGTGGAAGGGAGTCATCTTCATCTGTGGGGGACTACCAACAAATGAATGCATAGAAATCTGAAAAAATTCTGACAGGACTAGACAGGATAAGTGTAGGAAGGATGTTCCCAATGACTAGGAATTCCCGAACCAGGGTCATAACCTAAAGATATGGAGCAGGCTGTTTAGGACTGAGATGAGGAGAATTTTTTTTTCAGTCAGAGAGTGCTGATCCAATGGAATTCTCTGCCATAGAAAGCGATTGAGACCAAAACATTGAATGTTTTCACGAAGGAGTTAGATATAATTCTTAGGGCTAAAGTTATCAAAGAGTATGGGGAGGAAGCAGGAACAGGTACTGAGTTGGATGATCAACCATGATCATATTGAAAGGCAGAATAAGTTAAAAGGGCTGAATGGCCTGTGCATGCTGCTATTTCCTATATTTCTATCTGACTTCCATAAGCATGGGAAATAATCAAATTTATCTCTTCAAATGTTGGGTTCTATTCTGAGAAAATTAGGTGGCATAATTTCTTTATATCTGGAGTAGCCTTCTAAATACTGCAGTGACAAGAGTAGGTCAGACTCTAGGACACTTGCAGAAATTCACTCACCTCCTAACTCCCCAAAATCTGTTCACATCTACAAGGGACAAGTCGGGATTGTGACAAAATACCTCCTACCTGCCTAGATGAATGTAGCTCCAAAAACACGAAGAAACTTGACACCATCTAGGAAAGAGCCGTTCATTTGATGGGCAACACATTTAAAAACACACACTGACTCCAACACCAACTTTCAACAGCAGAATTGTGTACATCCATTTAAACTTCAGAAATTCACCATAGCTCCTTAAATAGCACCTCTCAAACCCATGACCACTACTATCAAGGTCAGCAGATACATGGGAACACCACCACTTGCAAGGGCTATTCCAAGCCACTCACCATCCTGACTTGAAAATACATCAACATTCCTTCACTGTCCTAGGGTCAAAATCCTAGAATTGCCTCCTTAATAGCACTGTGGTTGTATCCACACCAGTGGAGTGCAGCGATTCAAAAAGCAGCTCACCTTCTTCTCAAGGATAAGTAGGGATGGCCAAATCTGTTGACACAGCCAGCAATACTCTCATCCTTTGAATGAATAGTAATACGTAAATAGGTAATACGCCCTTGTCAAGCATTGCTAATTTTTGAGCTCGAGAGATAAGCATCTTGTTCAGCAAGATGCTTGTGCCTGGATATAAGATGACTGTCTAATATTGAATTGCCCACCCCCTAATGTTGCTTAATCAATGACTCACTCTCATCTTTGTAGTGAAATACAGCATCTTTATACATTTTGTGTTACAATACTCAAATACATCATAGTCACTGTCCTTGCCCCTTAATCCATGCACCAACCCCATGGGACAACTAATCAATGATTAGCATTTCTATGGACAGCCCCAGGTTCCCATGATCTTATGGTTTTGACCAAACAGTGTAATCTATAGGCTTTGGGATCTTTCTATGCATCCTATTAATTTGCATTCCAAGAATTATTACCTATACTCCTTCTGATCTGTCCTAGAGTTGCTTATCTTTCAGGGCTGATTGAATTCTATTATTCATTGTATTCCCTGTGCTACCTTTGCCAAATTCAGTCAATCCTTTTATACTGAGATAAAAGGTACTGCAGATGCTGGAGAATCTGAGATAACAAGCATGGGGCTGGATGAACACAGCAGGTCAAGCAGCATCA